>QAXD01000160.1:271154-343601 GCA_004335575.1 Haematococcus sp. NG2 | reverse complement strand
TCCACATGCCCAGAGGGCCTTCACTGGCGCCTGAGGCTGAATGTAACAACAACAACAACAAAGCTGGCCGCATCACTATTGTGGGTTGCAACTGTGGATTTCAAACGTAATCTATTTAGTGGTGATCACAAGCTCAGCCAGACTCCTTTACATGGCCTTTGATCTGGGAACAGGCCATATTGCGCATTGCGCTGTGCATAACATGATCCGCACCCTCCCGCGCTGTAATCAGACGCAGATTGTTCCTCTACACTATGTTTGTGTTTAGCCGCTAACGCACACAGGGGGTACCCACAAGTGTGCCGGTGTGAAATGACGACTAGAACCTAGCAGCTACGGAGCTAGATAGCGCAGTGCGTGTGCAGCATCCTATGCATCCTACAAGTGCTAGACGCTCAGCAACATGAGTAGTGCACCAATACAGGCCACACAGTGACCGGGTGCCTGTGGTTGCACAACCAAGGTACTGCTCACACAGAGCCCGAGGTGCCAACCTGCTTTTCTTATCCACTCAAAAGTAAAGCACAGCGCGATACAAGCAGACAACATGCCTTGCGCAAACTCTGCGTATGACCCCAGACAACCAGGCCAGCCTCTCCCAGCTCACACCCTGCCCTTGTGCGAGGCCCAAACAACATGCCAGGGTGCGCTGTCATGCTAGCGAGTGGTGCATAGGCGTGGGTGGTGGCAAGTCCAGCGTTGGCTGTGGCAGCAGCGTGTGGTGGTGGGGTGTAGGGGGCGGCAGGTTGGGCTGCCCATGTACAGGTGAGGGCGGCGCCTGCTCAACAGACGGCCCAGCATCCTGCAGTGCTGGCACGGCTGGGGGTGGCATGAGCGCAGCGTTGGGCTGTGCTGCATCGCCCTTCTTGAAGTTTTGTAGGATTGGGTAGATGTTCTCAAACGCGGTGTAGATATCTGAGCGCTGCTTGGCGCCTGCAGCAACACATGCACACGCATGCATGCACATGCAGGCCATGTACACCCCGCGTTGCAGACTTGCCAGCGTGCCGTGTGCATGACGATGCAAAGCAGCAGTTGCATGCTGCCCATCCCCTGCACTTGCTAAACTCTCATCTGAAGTGCGCGCTGACACTGGGCTGTGCGTGCTCCCAATCCTATGCCCGCGCGCATGTAAGTGCATGCAACGGCACGCTCACCAGTTAGCACCACCTTCCCCGACACGAAGATCAGCAGCACCACCTTGGGCTGGACCATCCGATAGATGAGGCCAGGGAACAGCTCTGGCTCATACTGTGGACATTTGCATGCACGCACAGGCGCAGCATGTCGAGCCCTGGTTGCCAGTATCAGGCGCCGTCACGGTCGTGCTGGTGACAGGTGGTGCTCAGCATGGGAGTGCACACACGTCATGTGGCGCTGCACCATGTGGCATCACTTCTGCCCCATTGCACACAGCACCCAATGCAGCAAACACCCCATGCTCACGTTGGCAAACATCTGCTGGCTGAACGCCAGGCCTTCCAGGCGAATGGGGAACTTGACATCGCAGGACCCCACAATGTTCTGGATCTTGAACTCCTTGAATGATGCCTCAAACCCGAGCTTCTGGATGATTTTTGCATACTGTGCAGTGTGAAAGTAAAGGGACCGGCTGTTTAGCAGCGCATTGGCCTCAGACGTGTGCAAAGGGCCTGCATGGCATGCATGCCTGCATGCAGGCCCCATGCATGCCCTCACCTTGCGAGCTGCTGTCCTGGCGTCATCCTCTGACTTGGCGCCGGTGCAAACCTGCATCGCAAGCATGCCCGTTGCTGTCAGCCTGCACCTTGCCACGGGTCCCAGCTGCCTTCCACGTACCATTTTGCCTGATGCAAAGATCAGCGCCGTGGTTTTGGGCTCTCGAATGCGCATAATCACGGCGGCGAAACGCTGCAAGTGAAGCAATGCGCAGGAAGTGGCACAGTTTTAGCGCACAACCTCGAACTATGGCAACCATGCGGGAGGCCCGTTATGGCCACAACTGCGCCCAGCAGTACCTTGGGATTATATTCCGCATTTCGTGCGTGCAGCGCAATCTCTTTCAGGTCAAGTTTACAGCCCAGGTTCACTGTTGCCACCACGTTCTGCAGCTGTGGAACGATACCACTGGGATGAATGGACAGGTCCACAGGCTGCTGCGCCATGGCTGAGCCCTCTTAATACTGTGTGCAAATTCTGAGATTGGCGACAGCCGCTGCGTGGCCCTGCGATGCCCAAAGCTGGCTGCTGGAGTAACCAGAGCTGGCGGGCCCCGCAGGGCAGAACAGACAGGCACAAGGAGTCAAGGAAAGCGAGTGTTGCTGATACAGGTTAGTAGCGGCTTTCACAGCTTGCCAAATAAACTGCAACCTAATGGACCTCAGGCGCAGCCCACAACACCACACCAGTGGAGGGAGAGTGAATGGAAAGTGGCAGAGCACCTCCCTAGCGCCATAAGCACCAAGATCTATCAATTGATTTTACCACTGTGTACGCCATATCTGTATCGCGGCCCAGATCATCACCAACTGGCTGCCTAAACTGTCAAGCGCTGATACAGCGCGTTGTAATTCAAAGTTATGTCCAGACCCGGGAGAGGTCTCAAGTTTTGTCCTGAGACTAATGACTTGCTATACCCTCGGGAAAACAAGGCAAGCAATGTGGCCAGAGGCGGTCTATGCAGCTGCAGGCAACTAACGGCTTGGAAGCTGCCATGGTGGGAACTTTGCATGCACATGCACCTCTTCACAGTGTGCATGCATGCCTGGGTTTCCACAGGAGAAGCGACGGCTAGAATACTACTGCAAGAATTGCGAGTATGTTGAGGATGCACCACCACAGGACTGGTGAGTACTACATGCTGGGCATGCTACACGCTGGGCATGACATGCTGGGACGCATGCTGGTGTGCATGTGGATTTGCTGCACATGTGAAACCTTATGCACCATTTCTGCACGGCAGGTGCGTCTACGTATCAGAGACAACGTTCAGTAGTAAAGACAAGACAGTAGTGATGCAGGATGTGATTGCTGACCCAACACTACCACGTACCAAGGATGTCAACTGCCCAGTTTGCCATCACAACGAGGCAGTGTTCACATCAGAGTCAACCGAACGTGGCATGACATTGTACTTCTATTGTGTTGCATGCCGGCATCGGTGGAAGGATTACATCTGAACTGTTAATGATTTGGAGTGCCGCAGCCATGGCCAACCTGCATCTGAGAACGGTCTCATGCAAGCATATGCATGGGTGGCAAGGCAGGGATTTTTTGAGATCATACACAAAGCTTCTGGGAACTGAATTTTTTCCATGCACAGTGTTACACACAGTAGTGACACTCAAACAGCGTTGAGCCATGGGTGACCATGTGTCCTTTGAGGAGCAGGCAACACATGCTGATGGTTCCATTACGTTGCTATTATGTTGCAGCTTGTTTGGTCATGTAAGCCTTGACGGGTTGACTCAGCGGCTAGCGCTGCGGCTCCGGCCCCGTGCAGGCGAGCGGCTGGGTGAGCGGCGCCTGTGATGCAGGCACAGGCGCAGCAATGCACCAGGGTCATGTTGCATTACCAGCAACGCAGGAGCACCAGGGTACCGCATACACCCCTCTTCAACGCGTGGGCAGCAGAGCACGTGGCGCACACTGATGCTTTGCATCAAGCACAGCGGTGGTCGGTCACGGCCATCAAGGGCCCCAACAGCTCGTGCGAGCAGCAGCCGCGCGAGGCAGGCGCACCTGGGGCTTGCGCTACGGCTGGGGCTGCGGCGGCGGGGTGAGGGGCTGCGGCGCCGTGGGGATGGGCTGCGGCGGCGTGGGCTGGGTGAGCGGTGGCGGGGTGATGGTGACCGCCTGCGCGGGCTAGGAGAACGCCTGCGTGGGGATGGGCTGCGGCGGCGTGGGCTGCGGCTGCGGCTGCGGCTGCGCGTGCCCCCACCGCCCCCATCCTTCCAGGGGTCCTCATTGGCCACGTACTCCACAGTGATGGTGCGGCCATCAAACTTGGTCAGGTTGGTCTTCTTCAGCGCATACTCTGCGTCCTCCAGCTTCTCATACTGCACAAATGCGTAGTTCTGTACCGGCAAGGCACAGCCGCAAGTGCACAGCGCGGTTAGGGTAGCACACTTCAGATCACACTAGAAAGAGCCTCCTTCAAATGGACATGGACATCAGCGAGTGCATGCTGTGCATATCCACAGCATCAGCCCTGCAAACTCCTGGCATCAGCCAGCAGGCTTGTCACCCACTGACGCACTGGCGCCTGAACCATTAAGACGCAATCAAGGAATGCTTGCACGCAACCCAGACAGCTCCCAGAGGCGTGTGCACACACCTTTTTGATCTCCACGCGGCGCAAGCGGCCATACGGTTCAAAGTAGCGCTCAACGTCGCGTGTGCGCGTCCTCATGGTGTCAAAGTTGACCACGAACAGTGTGGTGTTGGGGCGGGTCATGCGCTTGCGCTCCCCATCCGTTTGCTGTGTTAAATTGAAGCAGGCCAAGGCAGCGGGTGAAGCACAGAGCTGGCAACTTATGCATGTGCACATGCCCGCTGGTTGATGTGACTGCTACGTCAGTGGAAGGGAGACGCTATTGGGTTGCTAACGCTGCCACCTGCTGATCCTTGGTACATGCCAGCTGAAGCACACCACAATTGCTGGTGTCATCATGCCCACCCACCCACCTTAGCCCACTCCAAACGCAGTGGTCGGGGGCGCCGGTTGCCCCACTCTGTCCCGTCAAGCTTGCGGATGGCCTGCAATGCCAAGTTCAAGAACCATGATGCAGGGGCATTGAGAGCATGAGCAGGTGACAGGGTGCTGACAAGTAGTACCACCTCATGCACAAAGCGAAGCCACAAGGCAGCAGCTGGGGATGAGGGGGACAGCACGCACATAGTCACCGTCCTCCTTGCGCTTGAAGTAAACAAACGCGAAGCCCTGCAATGCACGCGAGTGCAGCAGAGGGAGGCTCAGGCCATGCACATGCTAACGTGCTTCTGTCTTGGCAGCAGCCCCCATCTGCATGCTGGTTTGCAGGCGATGGTTGCCAATAGCTCGCACAGCAAGCAAAGTGTAGGCCAGCGGCAGGGCACCAGCCAAACACACTGTGCGATCAGTAAGTCACAAGTCGCACTGGGCCGGCAGGTAACAAAAGGCCGACAGGACGTCAGGCGGTTCAGGCGGTACAGGCATGGATGGCAGGGATGGCATGGGGAGTCAATGGATGGCATGGGTTGCACGTTGAGCAGCCATGGTGCAGCCGCTTGTTAGCAGGGTGGCGTGGACACTCAAAGTGGGATGACACCGGGTGAGCAGTTGCGCAGCTGGTCAGGGGCAACAGGGCAGCAGCCACCAAGGTTTGAGCTGTGTGTTCCAAGGGCAAGTTGGCCAGGTGCAACATGCCTGAGAAACCCTGAGCTCCTGCCCCTTTGATCCATCAGCAGCTCACATGCTTGTGCCACCCCACCCCCAACCCACAGGTACCTGCTTCATGTCGATACGATCAACATCACCATAGCGCTCCATGAGCCGCTGGATCTCCCATTCTTCTGCCTGCATTGCGATACCCCATCAGCATGAGGTGCCCATGATGTCGAGTGCATGCTTGTAATAGGCGGGAAGGAAGGAGTCATCCAACAGTGGCTATGAATTGCAGCAGGGCGGCCAATCTCTGCTTGTGAAGCCGCCAAGACCGCCCAGCACTTACAGAATACTCAAAGTTGCCGATCTGCAAGCAGCATCATGGAGCAAAATGGCATGCTTGAAGGCGGGTATGAAATGCATGATGACTGCAGGACCACCAGTTATGTGCATGGCAAGCAGCAGAGGCTGGTTGTGCCGTAGGAAACAACTTGATCGTGATGGGTTGCGGCCCCAAGCTGAAGTACACGTAGTACGAGACTCAAGCAATACTTACATAAACGGGCCTCTCCGGCGGATCCTCGTCCCGGCTTGACATGCTGGCTGCTCCTCACGGACTTACCCGCCAACTGATCGTTGAAATGTATTTCGCTGCATCGAACGCTTTAAAAACCCGGAAAAATTCTGTTGGCCTGTCACTCCTGTCATACCTTTGCCGAAACCGTTCAATGGTTTGCATCTGCCCTGTAAATTTACGCTGATTGTGTCTGGTGGTCCTTGTTATCAACAACTCTGGGTTTGACTGGTTGACTTGACAACTTTGTGTTCGCCTGGCATCCCAAGCGAAGGTCACATACATTACTTCCTAACACCCTTGTTGATACAAGCGAAATCCCGTGTGTTCATGCAAGTCATGTTGAGGTTGGGCAGGCAAGGGTTTTTGGCCCGAAGCTGCGGTAAGGCAGCATGCAGCAGGGTTCAGAGCTGCTTTGTGCGGGAGTCAAGCAGAGGAGGTGAGGAACACGGTTGCCCCTGTCATAATGTGCGTGCGTCCGTACATTGATACAGGCCAGTGCGGGCAAGTCGCGTCACCATGCCACCATGATGGGACCCGCACATGCTTGATGCGCTGGCCTGCAGGCCATGTTGAGTGGCTGGCAGTGGCAGTCAGGACCTTGAATCCTGACAGCTCAGGCGGCACAAGCGGCCAGCCTCGGTCACCAACTGCAGCTGCGCCCACCACTTCTGGTCGCGTCATGCCTAATGCAGCCCAGGCCCTGCTGGCACACCTACAGGAGGCACACAAAATTGAGGACCTGCTGAGCCCGGTATGTGCTGGGCTAGTGGCACATGGCAACAATCATTTCCGAATTCTGATTCATGCCTGTGATAGAGCCGACATATGTGCTTGCTTGCTGTAGTAGAATCCTCCACCAATCACAAACACCACCTCCTCACAAGCGCCAGCCAACAACAGCAGCATGGCGCTGCTACCCGCAGGCCACCGATGGAGCTGACCCACCCAAGCACACAACGGTGCTGGGCCACCTACTGACACTGCGGACGTTGGGCAAGCTGCCTGACTCACGCCTGGAAGAGCTGTATGGGCTGGGAGCTCCTAATGGTAGGCAGCTAGGCACCCATCACGCCTGGGGCACCTCCTGGCTGCGTGATTGCTGGGCGGTTGGGCAGCCTGCCGCAGTGTGGGTCTGCATGGCAGGTACCAGCAGCACGAGACGTGATCAAGCAGCCAGGCTATCCACACATGCACATATCATCGACGTGCCAGCAAGCACAACCAGCTATGCGCCTGGCTTGCACAACTTGATGCATACTAGCAGTTTCTAGGTCCACTTGAACTGCACCGCCGCCTCACGTGTGGGGTATGCATTCACACATGCGACAGGGCTTACCACCGCGGTCATCAAGCACACTCTTGGCTCGGTCAAGGGGCGCGGCCGCGCGGCACGGCATGCAGCCGCAATGGAGGCTCTGCACGCATCTCACGGCACAGAGGTGGCTGCACAGGAGGCTGCGCGCCCCGGGCTTACGGCACTACAGGTGGAGGCAGTGCAAGGCCTTCTGAAGGCCGACAAGAAGGCACCCACGCTGGCAGAAGGTTGGTGCAAATGGACTGATGTTGGCTGATGGGGATCACAGCTCCTACCTTGTGCAGTGTGTCGTGCACTTGCTCTTGGCCAGTTTAGCCCAGAACAATGGGATGTTGCTGTTGACCACGGGTGGTGTTTCGGTTAGCTGTTGCCTCTGCAGTGTGTGCTTCTAACAGGGTGCTAGGCGCTGTAGTGGGGCGATTCCCAGTATTCAAGGCTATTTTTCTAAGCATCTAGATGTTTGGCTAGTGACTGTCAGGCTCCGGCATGCAGAAACATCTGTGAAACGCTGTGTTATTATTTTCATTGATGGGATGTCCTCATCAACCAAGCGTTGCCATACGCATTTCCTACTTGTTGTTTATGCGGCTTGCGCAGAATCTGGCAACCCCATGTCCAGCCTGCGTCCAGCCACAAAGAAAAAGGTGGCCAGCTACCTGGAAGGCCGCAGCGTGGCCCAGATTGCATCACCACCTATTAGTGGCAAGAAGGCAATCAAGGTGGGCCAGGGGGCATGGGGTTGCAGTGCAGGCGGGCAGGAGGGGCCAGCGATCGGCAATACCACATCATTGCCATTTAGTTGCCAACTCAATGCTTTTGTGGCTGACCTGTTATAACGATTACATTACGGCGTTTTATAGATGTTTCTGCATGCCGGAGCCTGACCTGGTATAGAGTGGATGAACGTGCAGATTCTTGCCTGCTTGGCACCCACCAATAAGAATGGCCACGTAGCCGAAGGCCAATTGATCAGCTTGCCCCACCGCAGCTCAGCTGAAGTGCTGACGCGCCCTGCCTGAGCAGGAGTTCACCGTGCTGGGTGCGCTGGTGGAGGCACTCAAGGCTGGTGTTGCCCTCCCGCTAGACCGCCTGCGCCAGGACTTCAAGCTGAGTGGCGGTACGTGAAGAATATAAATACTAACAACACGGCGGCGTTACGTGCTTGCCTTGTAAAACACGTGTCACAGGAAACCGGGCAGCAGCCGCTGCAGCAACTGTGCAGTCAGCAGAATGGACAGGCCGCCTCAAGCAATGACATATGTCCTGAATTGCCCGCCGTAGGCGCTGGCACCCATGCTCTCACGTGCACCTCAATAACCTCGTGCAAATCAAGACACCGTAGGTGCACCAGTGTGCACGTTTGGGCCCTATCTAGCCTGCGAGGTCACTGCGTGCACTCACAGGTGCGGACACCCTGCCATATGAGGCGGTGGAGCGTGCAGTGCGCGACCACTTGGAGGATGAATTTGATGGCAGTGGTTGGTACCTGCGCATTGAGACCAAACTGCGGGAAGCTTACCCAGGTAAGATGAGTAGATAACACATGCACTCACGCATATTTCAGCCATTACGGCCTCTGGATTGCTGTGATGCCACGCCACAGCTCTCATGACGCAGCCACTGCTGCTTGATGCGGGTGAATGAACTTGACATGGATGAGCAGAATGATGGTAGGCAGAAGTGTAAGTGAGATGCTGTGCTGTTAGTGTTGATCATGGCTGCTGCTGCTGCTTGGTGCACACAGCCATCGCTGAACGCCAAGACGCACTGTACGGGGCACAGATGATGCTTCTGCAAATCAGGCACGTCAGGTTCAGGATCGTCATCACACAAATCATGCTGGCACACATGGCAGGCGCATTGCGCTTGCTGGAGCTGCTCACATCATCAAAAATCAAGTTGCACAGCTTGACAATGCAGTGTACTGTAAGGTGAGTTATGCCTTACACATGAGACATGACTAGTGTCATATGCACGATGTCCTTGTGCAGGATGGTGTGCTACCACCTGAAGCAGAGCACACCAAGTGCATCACCAGCGCAGCAAGCCCCTGCCAGCCCCACAGCAAACCCTGCAGTTGCTCGGTCACCAACCCCCGCACCCGGCCGGCCAGCAGCTGCTGTGGGTGCAGCACCATCTGGCCGCCACAGCCCACAGCAGGGTGCACCCTGGGACCAGGGCCGCACCAGCCCATCTCCGCGCATGAGCCCAGGTGCACAGCCACCCTCAGGTTCACGTGGCACACCCCCACGTGGCTCACCTGTGGGCCGCTGAGCGTGTTGCCAGTGCGCTAGAGGGTCAAGACGTTCGCAGGCATGACTGACTGTGCAGCATGACTGACCGCAGAGCGTTCATGACATGAACATGCAAGGCTGCCTGATCATGACAAATGTTACCAACAAGCAACTCAGGTGCTGACAGTGCACTAAAGTTGATGTTTTCGACCTGATAACATGTTTGTAATGTCAGTGGCTGTACAGGTGCACGTACCACATCGAATGGCAGCCCAGCAGCAAAATTTCACAATTCAACAAAACCCTTGAAAGTGTGATTGATGAGCGCCTCCATTCTTATCTTCAGTCCACAGCAGTCTAACTCAACCTATCCACAGCCGCTCCTTCTTCACAACGGCTTCGACTGCTCCGTCCTATGTCTTGTACCCTCATCGCAGACCTTGATTCACTTCAAAGACCAACTAATTGCCTGTGCGCCTGATCGCCTTGCCTGTCAACCAGTGTTGCTACGCGCCGCTAAGCGCAAAGCAGCCACACCCACACAAGAAACATGTCCTGGCAGCCCACGGTTGCGCACCAGGATGAGCAGATATGATGCACACTGCTGCCGGGCGCCCACACAACCTTTTGCTCATGCACTGCCGCGTGCTTTGCGTGAGCTCCGCGCCTCGCGGGTGCGCGTGGACCGCACAATATCGTCCCCTGCAGAACTGTGCTGCTCTTGACCGTCATCAGCGGCTGGTGGCTTGGGCCTGGGGGCCTTTGGCGCGCTGGGGGCACGAGGCTTCGCAGGTGCTGCTGATGCACGTGCAGCCAGGCCTGGCATGCCAGCCATCAGCTGCTCCACAGACTCAACCTTGACCCATGCATCAGGCCCTGTCTGGCCAGGCAATGTGGCCCCGTTGACATGCATGCCACCCCCCAGGCTTGCGCCAGCCAGTAAGCCGTGTGCAGAGAGGCCGGTGTTGGAGGAGGCGCTGGTCAGGGTGGCGGCATCCGACGCCTTCCCATTCACGTGGACTCCATTCATGCCATTTGCATGCGCTGCATGATGCACGCCGTTCAGGGAGGTGGCAGGCTCGGCGCCCGCGCTGCGCGCCTCTGCCGCCGCCCCCAACAGTGCAGAGGACGCAGACGGGGTGTTGGTGCTGCCTGTTTCAGCTGCACCGCTACCGGGAGCTGCTGCCGCACCAGGACCAGGCGTGAGCAGCACTGCGGGATCGGACACGTACACCGCGCCTGTCTCGTCGTACCGCACCCCTTGCGGGATCAGCCCGGACAGCTGGGCCAGCTTCTCACGCGCAACCGCCAGCGCGCCCTCCGCATCCTCAATGATGGCGGATGCGCGTGCGGCCATGTGTGAGTCGTTCAAAAATGCCTGCATCTGCAAGGTCGTGGAGGGGGGGTGGGGGCCACCGTGAACATGTGCATAGCAGTGGGCACGGCATGTGTGCACGGCATGGGCATGCACCTCCGATCGGCTATGCTGAGTCGCACATGGACATTGCGTAAGCAAGGTTGCAGAAAGTTCTGCACGCTGTTCCCTGCTGCCAGACCACCCTCGCGTGTCTGGACGCAGAAGGCATGCATGAACATGGGGATTCAAGAGCATACCTTTAGCCGTGTGGCTTCTACATTGAGCTCAAACTTGGCGACCAGTGCCTTGGCAGCGATGATTTGCTTGACCACCTGCTTGATCTGCAACAGCCGCGTCTCCATCTGCTTCCTCACTGACGCTGTTGAGGACCGACTGCTGTTACTGCTACTGCTGCTACTGCTGCGGCTGCCGCCGCCTGCCGCCTTTGCGCGTGCACGGCGGCTCGTCCCGGGCTCCACCCCAAACTTCTCATACACGTGCTGCTGGATGGCCGACACGGTCTTTTGGCGGTACGTGGGGTCCTGCCACTTTGCACGGATTGCTTCTGCAATCCTGCGGCGGTGTTCCTCTGCAATGCAACAGTCATCAACACGGGTAAATGTTCAGCCACCGTGGACATCATGCAGGATGCACCATAGGCAGGTTGCTGCACAGTGCGCACATCTTCAAGGCTTGCCCCAGAAGCACGTGCGCCCCCTCACCAGATGGCTTTGCGCGTGGTTTGGGCTGCTTCGGCTCTTTGGGCGCTGCTGGTTCGCCCCCTTCAGTGCTGGCTTGAGATTTTGACTTAGATGAACGCTTGCGTGGTGCCTGCGGTGTGCTCCCATCCTGTGCACTAGAGCTTGCATCCTCCTCATTGCTGGCAGCTGGCGAGGCAGACTTTGATGCACGAGTGCGCTTCTTTGGCTGCTCCTCCCCTTCTGTCTGCTCCCCTGATGCGGTAGCTGATGCCATCGCTGCAGCTAACTTCGCTGCCTTTTCCATTGCCTTAAGCCGCCGCCGCTCTGCGATGGCTGCTGCGACGGACTCTTTGATCTTTGCCTGCATTGTACATGCACAAATGGTGTGTTGTTACAATTGTGTTGAGAGGCTGGTGTTGATTCCTACATGTTGAGAGCCCAGTGCTGCTGCACGCACTTGCACATGGTGCTGCCAGCTTGCATCCCTCAGTCGCACCTTGGTCTCGTCTGTATGCTTCTTCCCGCTCAAATGCCGCGCCACGCCCGCCTTGTATGCTTCCACTACGTCTGGCCGCTGCATAGCTACACGAGTACGCTCGCGGATCTTGGCTATAGTTTCTGCACAGAAACAGCAGTGTACAGCTATCACTCAGCTCACGAGGCGCTGCGTGCCATACGCGCATGAGCTTGACGGACGCACCTGGAGAGTGTTTGCGCCCTTTGTTCCATGGCTGCTTGCCAGCATTGGCCTGGCTGATGCGCTGGCGCCTCAAGCGCTCCTTCTCGTCCATGTCAGGATGCATGTCAGAACCACCATGCATGCTGGTCCCAGGCGCTTCGCCATTAGCGGTCCCAGATGACTCGCCGCCGGCTGACATTTCAGGCTGCTCAGATTGCCCTGTAGGTGCTGCAGATGCCTCGACGGCATGAACAATTGCTGCGCGCAGGGCTACCCGAATGGACGGCTTGCACCCATGCCTAAAGCCACGATTTTGGAGAGCAACAATCCAATTCACGTCTTGATGGACAATCCACGAACGTGCGCATACATGCTGCACTGGGGGTTGCTGGTGGATGCAAGGTGCTGTGAAGGATGTGAATGCTGGAGATAGCAAGGTTTTCATTGTTGCAGGTGCCCTCTGAGGGCACCACCACACGAACTTCCACAACCCAGAGGGAGATTCAGTTCAAGCTCGTTAAAGGCTGTACACTGACAAGTATCGCGCCTTCTATTGCAAGAAACAGCACAGTCGGCTTCCAAACCTTGGGTCGAGTGATGATGGTGTGGCCTTGCAGCGGTCTTTTCCTTGCTGCACGTCGCGTTCCATACTTTGTGAAATATTGAGAACGCAGGGATCCAGGGCAGGGGTTCAAGCTGGAGAGTGGTGGGGGGGTCCGCAAGTGCAGGGCAAAGCCTGGGGTTCAATCAGGATCCCAGGGCTTGAAGCCCGCAGCAAATTACTGATACAAACAGACCTGATCGTTGTGTCGTGACGACAATGGGCAGGACATCAGTGCTTCGGCTGGTGCAGCAGAGTGCTCTCGCTATCCTCCCTGCACATGCCTGTGAATTTCAGCTGCTGTCGGGGCCCCAGGCAGGCATGCTGCTGCAGCAATGCCGAGGTTTGGCTCTCGGGCGGGTCCCAAAGAAAATCAGCCTCCTTCAGAACTACAAGCAGCTGGCTAAGTTTAAGCTTAGCTCCCTGGTAGTGCTCACGGCAGGGGCAGGGTATGCTGCAGGCAGTGGACCCAACATTGATTGGGAGGGTCTTGCATGGACATCGCTCGGCACGTTTGGAGCTGCAGCATGTGCCAACACGCTCAACCAGCTGTATGAGGTAGCGAACGACAGGCTCATGTCTCGGACCTGCAACCGACCACTGCCAGCTGGGAGGTTGAGCCGCATACATGCTGCAGGCTTTGCCCTTGCGGCAGGTGTGCTGGGACTCTCCATTCTCTATTTCAAGGTGAGCAGCACCCGCATGTCATGAAGCCATCAGCATGCGACTGATTGCCGGTGTCGAGGGGGTGTACCAGACCGTGCATGCACATGCATACAGCAGCTCTGGCGCTCCAGTGTTGTGTGCCTACTGCTTGTAATGCCTTCTGGTTGTTGGGCGAGCAGACTCAACTCCACAACTGCTGCGCTGGGCGGTTTGTGCGCAGACCAACCCCACCACGGCTGCGCTGGGCGCGGCCAACATTGCGCTGTATGCTGGCGTTTACACGCCCCTGAAGCAGCTGAGTGTGGCCAACACGTGGGTGGGCGCAGTTGTGGGCGCAATCCCGCCGCTCATGGGCTGGTCTGCAGCTTCAGGGCAGCTGGAGGTTGGGGCAGCGGTGCTGGCCGCAGCGCTGTTCTCATGGCAGATGCCCCACTTCATGGCGCTCGCATGGATGTGCAAGGATGACTACATACGCGGCGGCTTCCGCATGCTGTCCTCTGTGGACCTCACGGGGTGGCGCACTGGCATGGTGGCCCTGCGCCATGCAGCGCTCCTGCTGCCCCTGGGCTATGCCGCGCACCAGCTGGGCCTCACCTCAGAGCCCTTTGTATGGGAGGCAGCGGCCTTGGCCGCGATGCTCGCCGTGCCCTCGCTGCAGTTCCTGTCCGCCCCTGGCCAGCAGTCTGCACGCCGGCTGTTCAAGGCGTCGCTGCTGTACCTGCCGCTGCTCATGCTGGGCATGGTGGTGCACCGGCAGCCCAACCAGCACACTATGACAGTGGACATGGGTCAGGTCCGGGAGTGGATGGAGGAGCAGGTGGCAGGTGAATCCAGCAGTGGGCTGGTGCCAGGCCTGCGCGCATCCATGGAGCGCAGCTTGCTCGCGTTCACGCGCGTGTTTGGGTATGGCATCCAAGAGCTGCGCTGCCCCTCCACAGTGCATGCCGAGGACGAGACGAGCAGTAGCACCACAGCCGGCCGGTCTACACCCTCTGCAGCCAGGAGACGCAGTATGTCCTTTGAGGATGCAGGGGCGGGGATGGCTGATGAGCAGGGGGCGCAGGCACTGCAGGGGACGGCGCAGCAGCAGCAGGTGAGTAGCAGGTGGTGGCCATGGGGGTCAAGACAGCAGCAGCAGCAGCAGCAGACGGAGCGGTAAGCATGTGCAAGCACATTCCTGGATGCCATGTTCAAGGATGAAGTGCGCAGCTGGCTGGAGTGTGATGCGCATGGGAATGTGGGGACAAAAGTGAATGTGGTCAGGTCGGACGAGTGTGTTGCACACCTCAGGTGTGTACACAAAAGCAGGTTCTTTCCACTGTGACTGGACCTGGCTTTCACAAGATGACGTGTAGCTGAGAGTGTGTGCTGTGTAAACCTACTAATTTTGCAGCCTACGTGGCATTTGGACTTGACAACCTGTTTGTTTAGTTTGTGTAAAAGAGCCTGTGAGGCTGTGTGGCAGTGCATCATGAAGATGTGCCGGTATGCACCTCTTGTGGTTGACATGCTCTTAGTTGTTTGGTGTGGGGAGCTGCTGAGCAAATGAGCCCAGTAGGTTTAAGGTTCGACCGTATGGCTTGTTTTTATGGACACACTTGCTTCTTCAGGCATAAGCTTGCAGGAGTGCATTGCAAGGTGGATGCATTAAGTGCAGACACTGCCTGGTGGCCAGCTGGCGGGTTGCTGTTTGCAGAGCTTGCACACTAACACCTCTGTAACCTTGCCAACCGCTGCAACACTCTGTCTGGCACCAATGAGGTGATACTTGGGGACAGCAGTTTTGGGAGAGGCAAGACCAGGTCACAAGCAGCACTATTTGTGATGGTGTGCCGGTCCAAGACCATGGCAACCAAGATGGTTGAGTGATGCCTGCAGCACCCTCCCATCCATGACATTCAGCAGGATAGCATTATAGAACATGTTCTCTCTTGACAATCACAAAGCCTTGGTGCGCAACAGGCACTCTGATCACATTCTGCTTTCTGTTTTCTGCGCTGTGTTATCAAGTTTGATCCTGCACATACTTGGCGCCGGTGCAGGCCGAGAGCTTCCAACAGTTTGCAGCCCAGCCACAGAATGCCACACTTGTGCAGCAGGCAATGCGCGAGGAGTTGCATACAAACCTGCAGACCCAAGAGCTAGCCCGCATTGAGGCCCTGCGGCAGAAGGTGACATCAAACAGTGCATCGTTCACGCCCAGTGTCATTGATTACCGCTGGGCCTAGGTTGTTGTGTCGATGCCCCATGACCTGCTGGCATGGCCTGTCCTGACCATGATCGGTGGTTTGACTGCTACAGGCTGAAGCAGAGGGGCCTGAAGTGGTTGCAGCATGTGAGGTGTGTGGATGCAGGTCACAGGGACCTGTGCAGTTGCATGATGGCATGATGAAACTTCAGTTACTTGCATCGGATGCAACAAACCTTCGGTGCTGCACCTGGTTCCAGCAAGACCTCAGGTCACATTTGCGTGATGTGCGTGTGGCCTCCCTGCCTGCAGCCTTTCCTGCGGCACCCATGCCTCGTGCGTGTTCTCTGCAGCTTGAGTAATTCCAGCGTCACGTCGCTGCGTGCATGGGTGTGCAACCCAGAAGTGCAGGTAGAGGTGTGCCGGCCGCAGCTGCTTTACTGGGTTTGCACGCACCTAGCCATGTCCATCAGACTGCACAGCTGCTGTACAGCTTGAGCATGGTACTGGTCTTGTGTGTGCGCAACCCTTTGCTATACATTTAATACATATCAAGTTGACCACCTAGAGCTGGAACAGGTTTTGCTCTTGAGGTTGGCACCTCTGGCTGCTCGCTGGTGTTCGTCAACAGCCCTCCTGATCTACTACTGGTTGGAGAGGGGTGTGCCCTGGTGTGCTGCCAACTGGACGATCATGGTTGAGTGCAGGCGCTGATGGAATGTGCGCGGGAGATGCTGGTGGAGGGGCGTTGCAGTGACCGGGAGCTGCAGCATCTCATGGTGTCGCAGCTACAGGTGGTTCAGGTTCTCATGGCACAATCACTGGAGCAAGCCTGCAACAGCAGTCTCATGGGCTAGCTTTGGATGCGTCCTGCCAGTATGCCGTGATCCAGGAAAAATACATCCAGGAGTCTGAGATACGTTCCTGTGTTGCCTGCACTCATGGGCCTGCAGGCACCCAGCAACCCGCACCATCAGGAGTTTGCTGAGCTCACATCCCTGTCAGCTGCGTTGCCCACCGAGCAGCTGGTACCTGCGCTCAATGAGCATGTAAGTTGGTGCTTGATGCTCGGTGCATCATTTTGCAACCTGTTTCTACCAAGCTAAAACAAGATCTTGGCTGCGCCGGTGTGATGCATGCCATCAGCTGGCGGAGCGTCGGGCAGGCCATACTGCTCTGCGTGCGGGCGATGCCGAAGGCGCTCTTGCAGCATTTGAAAGGGCACTTGCAGTGGTGCGCGTAGTACGTGGGCGCTCTGCAGCTGATCAGGAGGAGGTCACGGCCTGCAAGGTGCGAGGGGGCCTGCAGCTGTTGTTGCATGAACTCGCAAGGTTGCGCACACTTGCTGGTGGACGCCACGTCCAATTACGCCCAAGCTCGGGATTCGGGCTGGACGTGGTCTTTGTGGTGCATCAGCTGATATCGCCATATTGGTGCTGCCAGTAACGAAGACCCCACTCTACCCCGTTCTTTGATGCGTTGTTCTTCCTGTTCCATGCCGGTTTGCTGCGTTCGCAGGCAGCTGTGCTGCTGGATGTGGCTAAGGCGCACATGGCATTGCATGCCTATGGCGCAGCACTCGCATGCTGTGATGAGGCACTGAGCCTGTCACCCAGCGCTGAGGCCCACCTGCAGCGTGCGCGTGCACATATGATGCGTCGGGAGCGCACGGCTGCCGCAAATGATGTATCAGCAGCAGTGGCACTGGATGAGGGGCTGCGTGTGCAGGGGGAGGCAGTGCTGCAGGAGATGAGGCGACTTGCAGCTCAGGACAAGATTACAGAAGCACAGATGTACAAGCGCATGATGAGCTCTGCAAAGAAGTAACCACCAGCCTGGAAGGCTCATGGCACAGTGCTGCCATGCTCAATGAACACAGACTTTTCGAGTTCTTCCCTTGAATAGGCAGGGTGATTCAGTGAACATCACCCATAGCCGGTCTGTAGTGAACATGAACATCATGTGTTGAAATGGAGGGTTGATGGGAGTCGAGGTGCGAGCGTTCGTCACCTGAAGCTCAGCAGCCTCCAGTGTGCTTGCTTTGTGTTCTAATTTTGCGTCTGGCAGGAGCCTTCTAGCATTGCTGTGCAGGCTACACATCAGCTAAGCGCTGGCTGTTTGTATCTCTTTACAGATGCTTGCTGCAGTGCCATGCTTCTTTCTCAGCACATGCACCCGTATCAGCATGTACACCACATGCCTGCACCAGTCATCTACCTAGCAGCGAACCCGAGACGCAACGCAGCGCACTCACTCATGCCCACCAAAGCACACCACCTCTTCCCCCTCACCCTGCTGCTGCCAGCTGCGGATTTAGAGCTTGTCCTCATACTCAGACAGGGGCTGCACGTCGGGCTTGATGCCCTTGCGCTTGCGGATGTCTGACACGATGGTGGCGGCCTGTGAGCCGGCTGACAGGGGGTCGGCCTGCAGGCACTCCCAGTGATCGAACACGCACTGGGGGAAGGCCTGGCCCGCGGTGGCGGCACGCAGGGTGGAGGTGAAGCCGAATGACTCAATCACAGGCAGGTACGCCTTCACGTTGTACATGGGGGTACCGGGCCTCTGCGCCTCCTCGAACACCATACCACGCTTCTGGTTCATGACTGAGTAGATGCCACCCAGCGCCTGCTCAGGTGCCTGGATCTCCACCAGGTACACGGGCTCCAGCAGGCGGGGCTTGGCCGTGAGCTCGGCAGCGTACATGGCGCGGCGGGCGGTGGGGATGATCTGGCCGCCACCTCTGTGGATGGCGTCAGCGTGCAGCACCACGTCCATCACCTCGAAGCAGATGCCGCGCATGTTCTCCTCAGCCAGCACACCCTCCTTGGTGGCCCACTGCAGGGCTGCCACGCATGAGTCCTGCGCAGGAGAGGCAGGGAACAACATGATGAGAACGATGCAACAGGCTGGCACAGTCAACCCTTGCCACAGTGGCGCAGACAATGCTGGTTCATTGAACACACACAGCCACTGCACATACATGTAACTGCAGAGAACACACAATGACTGCACGGTCCTAGAAATCCTGAACCTGACTCAAACCGCACATGCCCAGCAGTGGCCCCTCACCTTAATCTCATTCAGGTACTGCACACCCTTGGTGGCGTCCACCATCATGTTGGGGCCGTTGGTGTCGGGGCCGAAGGCCCAGATCTTCTTGGTCAACTCCTTGTCCCAGCCGAAGTCCTCGGACAGCGTCTTGGTGCGGACCTTGGGGTCATCACGGGGGCCCACCTGCAAACATGCATCACATACCACCAACATGGTCAGGCAAGCAAGCGAGCGAGCGAGCGAAAGTAGGAGCACGCCAGTCTACACAGACCACAACACAGGCTCAACCACTGCCAGCATGCCCAGCGCCCCCGCCCGCTCACCTTGCCCTCATCAATGGCCTCAGCCAGGCCGTCCTCCAGGGGACGGGCCTGCAGGTACAGGCGGTTGTGCTTGTTGGGGGACTTGGACATGACCACGTGGTCTGAGGTGGCCGTCACGGTCTCACGGAAGGACACGACGGGCTCGGACACGCGGATCTCAGCACCGCCCATGAAGTCGTTCTGCAGGTCGTTCAGGCAAATCTCCAGGTGCAGCTCGCCGGCGCCGGCAATGATGTGCTCGCCAGTCTCCTCAATCACGCACTGCACCATGGGGTCGGAGCGTGCCAGGCGCTTCAGGCCCTCCACCAGCTTGGGCAGGTCAGAGGCCACCTTGGGCTCCACAGCCACACGCACGACAGGGGACACGGAGAACTTCATGGCCTTCAGGGGGTGGGCGTCATCCTTGCCCTCGTTGGTCAGGGTGGCGGTCTTCACGATGAACTGGTCCAGGCCGACCAGGGCCACGGTGTTGCCGCAGGGCACGTCCTCCACAGCCTCCTGCTTGCGGCCCATGCACAGCACGGTGCGCTGCACGGCCTTGGTGTACAGGTCCTTCTTCTCACCGGGCACGTAGTTGGGGCCCATGATGCGGACCTTGGAGCCAGTGGCCACGCGGCCAGAGAACACACGGCCGAAGGCGTAGAAGCGGCCCTTGTCGGAGGTGGGGATCATCTTGGACACGTACATCATCAGGGGGCCGTCAGCATCGCAGTTGCGGATGGCGGTGGCGTAGGTGTCGTCCAGGGGACCCTCGTACAGGGTGTCCACACGGTACTTCTGGGCCTGTGGTGCAGCATGGTACATGGCCACCACGCACACATGAGAATGTAGCGAACTAGCACCTGCTGTGTCACTTATGTGACATGAAAAAAGACTTGCACCATTCTGACTCTCAACCCATTCACTGCGGGCCCAACGTGACTTTGAGCGGAAACTGTGACCATGGCATGCAGTGGCCTGGTGCCAGCGTGGTCAAGCACATTGCGGCATGCTGCGCATGTGTGCACCAGGTCACAACTCCCCCCTGCTGACGCTGCACACCTTGGCAGGGGAGGGCAGGTGGTAGATGATCATCTCCAGCAGAGCCTCAGAGGCAGGCAGCCAGGTCTGCATGATGCGCTTCATCAGGGGCTTGCCCGTCAGCTCCTTGTCCTCAGACTTGAGCTTGCCCAGCACATTCAGCTTCTCCAGCATGGGGAACAGCTTGTCCTTGGCATCGTTCATGGCCAGCTCAATCACCTGTATCCATGCATGTGCCATCATATCATGCAACAGCGTTAATGCGAGCCACTCATTGCGGAGGGTCCCCATGTCGGCCCAGGAACATGCATGCGATGCAGGCACATACCCCGCCCATCATGTACCATGTGCACACCTGCTTGATGGGGGCATAGCAGAACTGCACGAAACCGCGCTGGCAGGTCTTGGAGTCAGTGCGGGTGGTGGTCCACTTCTTGGTGGCGGGGTCGAAGAAGTTGTCGCCCCACAGCTTGCTGATCATGCGCTGCTCGTCAATGCCGAACTTGGCAGCGTACATCTTGGCGAAGGTGGTCAGGGTGAAGGCCCAGCCGTGCAGACCAGCAGAGAAAGACACGGTGCCCTTGTCGGGGTACACCTGCATGCAAGGAGCATGCATACAAGCATCAACTTGCTGCGCATTGCCTTCGTAACATGCATGGTCTCTGTGCAAGCTGCGCTCGCAGAGCCTCAAGCCTGGCCTGGCGGATGGCTGCACATAATGCACATGCAATACTGTCTGGCGGACCCCCAAAAACGGTATGCCCGCGCCCGCGCCCGCGCCGTGCCACACGCAGCCCAGCCCCCAGATGCCAGAAACCCCAGCTGCTGCGCCTGCTGCCCATGCGCACCTGCAGGTCACCCATGGCCTCATCCTGGTAGGTGGCCATCAGCACGTTGGCGTTCTCAATCACGCGCAGGTAGGTGGTGTAGGCCTCCTCACCGTCCAGCATCAGCTCCAGGAAGCAGCGGTCCATCTTGTTCACGGTCAGCACGGGGCGAATGCGCTCGGACAGAGCCTGGCGCAGCACAGTCTCGGTCTGCACGCACACACCCTCCACGCAGTCCACGACGACCAGGGCACCGTCGGTGATGCGCAGGGCCGCAGTCACCTCGGACGAGAAGTCGACGTGACCGGGGGAATCGATCAGGTTCACCAGGTAGTCGTTGCCCTGGCGGTCGCCAGTGAATGCCTTCAGCTGCTCGTCAGTGCACTGGTAGTACAGCGAGATACCAGTGGACTTGATGGTGATACCACGCTCCTGCTCGTCCGCGCGGGTGTCGGTCAGACGAGTGTCGCCGGCCTGCAAGAAACAAACCCCAGGTTGTCCAGCTGTTGGGGTCCAGCTCTGGTGTCCAGCATGGTGCCATGGGAACAACCCTCCATGCACATGGCACGCTGGCCCAAGATCCCCTGTATCCAACCCAAACAGATCGCACCTGCTCGATGGCCATAATACCGGCAGCAGCCACCAGGGAGTCGGTCAGGGTGGACTTGCCTGCGCAAAGAGGAGGCGTTGGCACCAACGTGGGTGACGGCTACCTCCATGACACATGGAACCCGATGGGGCCACGACGACGCTGGGAACGCACCGTGATCGACGTGGGCAATGACGGACATGTTGCGGATGTTGTGCTTCTTGTCCATCAGCGAACGGATCTGCATGGAAACATGGCAGCACCGTCAGCCCATGTCGCCAACGCTGGGAGGCAGGCTGCACAGCAGGATACGCAGCAGACCAGCGGAAGCTCACCTCCTCAATGGTGAACTTCACCTGCGGGCAACAGGGCACGGCGGGAGGGTCAGAAAACCATGCTTTACGGGATCCCAGCGCGATGATCCAGGAGGCTAATGCAGCTGCTAGCCCTTCCCCACGCTCGGTGACATGCATCCACGTGCATCCACCCAGCGCAAGCGCAGCCCCCACAAACCATTTTTGCCGGATTGACACAGCCGCCTCAGCGACCGTCCAACAAAAGGGGTAAAAATACAACCCGCACGGTGAGCGGGGAGGAAGGGACGAACTCAGGAGGCAGGTGAACTGTTACCCCAACAACAATCACACCTGTCACGGTGTAACAAAATACAGCTGTGAGGCTGCCCCAAAGTTGCCCCAAAGCTGCCCCAAAATACAGCTGTGAGGCTGCCCCAGCTGTGAGCTGCCCCAAAATGGCTGGACAACTGTTTGCCGTCCAGGCTGCAGGTGCACAGTGCGCTGGGTAGAGTGCCAGAGGTACAGCGCAAGGCGCAGTACGCGGCTGCCGGATGATATTTAGTGGCCTTGTGTTACAGAGCGCATGAGCTTGAATGGGCCATCCCTGCACTGCCACACATGGTACTGCGCCACTAGCCTGTTGCATCGAAGCGGCGTCCTGCAGCATGTATCCTTGAGTCATGCCTCAGCTCATGCTTATGGCCAGTCCTCCATGTGCACGGCCAGCACATCCAGTTGCAGGATTTCAACCGTGGTGCTGCCACCACCCAGCAGATCTGCCATGCTTGGGACGGTGCGCCCAAAATCCCCGTGGCAAAACTCCTTGATGTACGTCCCAGCTTGTGTGCGCAGCTGCAGTGTGAAGTAGTTGAGCCGCCCCTCCAGTGGCACCACCTTCTCGAAGGTCACACGCTTGGGCCGTACCTGGTGTACACGCAGGCAGTCGCACACAGCATGTTGCGGGTGCCACACGTCTGCTTGATAACGCGGTGGACTGCTTGCCACCGCACCAGATGAGTGTGAACCAGCAGTTGGCTCTCTAATATAATTATTCTGTCAAGCTCCGGCAAGCAGCTGAACGCCGTTGTTATGCTACGTCATGTCATGCCCCAGATGCTCTCCTGAATCCACGCTTGCTGGATACCTGGAGCACGCAGATGCTACGCACTTTGGCCCCAGGTCAACCAACGCCATGTCACATAGCAGCACACCTTGGGTGCACGCCGATGCAGCACGCGCACGGGTGTGTCCTGCGCAATCTCCAGGTCCTTGATGGCCATCAGCTTGGCCACATCCTCGTCCGTCAGTGGACGGTTGCACCAACACAGTGCCTGAGGGTTGCTCCAGGCGTGGTGCAGGCATGCATGGGAGCTGCTCAGTTAGCATGCTTCGCAGCCGTTGGCCAACACCATTGCGCAGGCTTTGGGAGGGTGAGCTCCAGTGTGCATCATGGTGGCACCATGTTGTACAGTACCTGGCAATAAAGCACATCAGTCTGCCAGCTGCAGTTGACAGCAGCACACCTGGTATGTCTTCTCCTTTGACTCCTCAGCCTCCTTGAGTTTCTCCAATGCCTGCCGTGTACAGGGCTTCAGGCACCGCACCTGTGCACCGCTGCGGTCATACAGCAGCAGCACCACACACAAGCTTGTCATTGCCAAGCAAAATTCCCCTCCTCCTTCAACTGTCCACCAGACACAGGATCAGGAGCTGCCAGTCTCACAGTCAGCCATCCCAGGCATGCAAGTGCACTCGAGCCAGCTGCTCAAGCACTCCACTCGACCCAGCTACAGCAGCACTCACTGCTGGGCTGACGCCAGCGTGGCCTCCACCTTGCGCAGCACCTCATCAGGTGGGTGCCCCACACGTGGGTTGGTCACCTCCAGCACGAATGGCCGCCCCTCGCCCAGCATTCGCACGTCTGCGTCCTCACGCCCGCCTGCAAGGCGTACAGTGTGGAAATGTTTTGTTCTGATCAACCTGTCATGCGCCGGTGCGGAGCCGCCCATGGGGACCACATTGCTTTGGGTGTGCATGCAGGCTATGGTCGTGAAGCTCCATGCAGCTGTTGCGAGTGCCAGCAGTTGGCACCCACTCCCCTGGTGCCCTGTTACCTGAAATAAACTTTGTGCCCTCAGCTGCATACACGGGTACAATCAGCGCCTCCACATGCTCTGCAAGTGAGATGTCCCCGATGCGCTTGCCGGTGTTCATGTCCAACCACTTGGTCTGCGGCATGTTGCGCCGCACTTTGAGGTACCTGAGGCACGTGGTAGGCATGGTGGATGCAAGCACCTGACATGGTGCCAGCAAATAAAGCCGTGCAGGCGGTCGAGCTGCAGGAGACATGCACCATTGCACCTGTGAGGGCAGGCCTCTGCCCCGACTCCCCAACCCCTGCAAATCTTCTCTGCTTGACATGCTCACGACATGCACTTGTCTAGTGCTGGTCTCCACACCTGCCCGCCAGCAGCAACGGCGCACGAGTGAGCTTCATGCTGACAGCACATGCAGCTGTGGATCCTGGTCGCGGCCAGGGGAACAACTTGGTCACAATGTGGCGTGGCATGTTGTTGAGTGCAGCTGTTGTGCGGTCTGTATTCAGGCTGTCCATGATGGATTGCAGCTGCTTCTCCACTCCGTCCTCCTCTGCAGCATCCCCTCCTGATGCCTTGTCTGTTACGGATGCTGCTGCATCGGTGTCAGCTGCTGCTTGTGCGGCCTGCTGCTGCTGCTGTTGGCGTGCTCCACCTCTCCCGCGGTTCTGCTCGCGCCGCTGCCGCATGCGCAGCTGGTCTGCAACAGTGCCAGTGAAGGTTGAACAGAATGGTCTTCTGTAAAGAGTGAGGCTCATGATCCACGGGGGTTGCAGTGACTGCATGGTATGAATACTGGCCTGAAGCAATACACGATATTAATCATGGCATACAGCTACACAGCATTTGCCCCACCCACCTTCAGCCAACACGCGGATGTCTGCCTTGGTGTCTGGGTGCTCAAAGACCAGGCCCACGGACACATCACAGCTCTGGGAGTCGCTGTATTGCTTGGATAGTCCACGAACAAGTGGGCCACTTAGCATCCGCCTGAGCATCACAAGGGAGCGTGCAGATGTGGAGCACGTCAAGATCAGCCCAGCGATCGCATGCCATGACAGTTGCGTGGGCACAGTGCACACTGTTTAAACAGTGCCTCCAGGTGCGCAGGCATCAGAGATCAAAACATACACACCTGACCACACTTTTCAGCATGATGATGTCCCCTGGATTCCATGGTGTGAGTACCCCTGCAGGCATGCAGGACAATGTGGCTGCTAGGTTGCCCTTGTTTGAAAGGGTGACCAACTTGACCATGATACTAGAGATGCCGGCCTTCAGCTTGGTTCATACTCCACTCATGTACTCTCTCTGTTTTCTGTGATCAGCACTCACCACCATTTGCAAACTTGGCGCTCAAATGTGCGTGCATTGCCTGCTCCCTGACGATCATTGCTGGGGACACTGAAATCTCAATGCCGAAGGTGTCGAACGTCAGACCATATGCTGCAATCGGTGCGGCGATGTCCTCAGGGCGTGCCTGCGCCAGTGGCTGTGGCACAAAGGGTGTGCTTGCACCATGGCTTGCTGTGCCTGATCCCGTGCTGGACCCTGCTGGTGGGTCACCGGGTGGTGGTCCTGGTGGTGGTGCAGGAGGTGGGACTGGCTGCCTGGGTACGAGCGGGTGTGGGATGAGCCCCGGTGTGGACGGCCTGACTGGCGCTGTGATGGTGATGACAGAGCTGCCTGCGTGCGCGCTGCCGTCCAGCAGCTGCAGCACTCCAAGGCATACAGCACACACGCAGTCTTGTGTGGAGGCGGGTGGCATGGGCGGAGGTGCGGCCCTGCTGGCTGTGGGCGCGATGAGACCTGGCCGCTGCAGCGGTGGTGCAGCCGGGGGTACAGGACCTGGCGAGGGGGTAGGGGCTGGCGCAGCTGCCACAACTGGCGTGGCCACTGTGGGCGCTGGCTGCGTTGCAGCAATGGGTGCTGCAGGTGCAGCAGGCTCGGGTGCTGGCTCAATGTGCTGCCGCTTCACCTCAGGCTGGTCACCACTGCTTGCGCCCAAGCAGCCTGGCTGCTCCATTCTGGGCTCCAAGGGCCTTTTCACGCCGCACTCTGTTGCTGAGGGGTTGCCTGATGCTGGTGCTGCTCCTGCCGCGTGTGAGGAGTTGGCAGCCACATGTGCGCTGCTGGTCTGGCCCGAGGCTGCTGGCGGTGATCCAGGGGGTGGGCGGGNNTGGGGGGATGTGCAGTGGGGGTGGGCTGGGGGCTGCTAGCAGTGGGACCATGGGCACGAGGGGGGGAGGTGAGGGGGCGTGCGGCAGCAGCGGCACAGGGCTGTTTGGCCGGTGCATCCCCAGTGCTGCCAGCATGGGCGCCTGCACGGGTGCTGCGAGCCCAGTCATCACTGGCCATGGGCCCATGCCAGGCCCTGTCATCATGCCCACGTTGCTTGGCACTGGCATGATGCCACCAGGCATTACAGGGGTGAGCATGCTTGGCATGCATGCAGGCAGGCCTGCGAACACGCGGCAGAAGCAATCAAAATGGAACCCTTGCATAATTATGCACAGATGCTGCTGCGGCTGTGTGGGCTGTGTGGCGCACAGCCTGCACACAGGAGTGCTCCTCACGTGCACCGCACCTGGTGCAGTCAACTGTTGGTTCAGGTAAGCCACCAACTCATGCTTTGGGGGAACTGCTAAACTGTAGTCATCATATACACTGTGCCCCAGGAGCCGCAGCACGCATCGTGGGCACACCTGCGCATAAGCCAAAAGCAAGCAGAAACAGATGTTTGATTTTATGAACTGGCCGCCGGTGTCCATGCAGCAGCCCATGCCCATGCAGCTGCACATGTTTGCGAGGATGCTTGCATATCCTTGCAGAGGATGCCCACTGTCCGAATCAGCCGACCTGCTGCCCCAGCAAGTAGAGTGCGAGCTCAATGTACTTGGTCACATCCTTGTTCTTGAATTTCTTGCTGGCCCTCACAATCGCTGAAAGAAATGATTCCTTAAAGTCTATGCGAGCAGAGGACATGCTGATCAGTGTGCGGCGTGCGAGAACGATTGTTGCCACATCAGCACTCCATCCATTCTATGCACAGCAATTGATTTTGGTGAACCTCCTAATGATACACCGTAGAGATGGAAAGGAACTGACAATCCTGGCAGTACAGAGTGAAAGAGAGGCCGATTCTGTGCCTAGGTGCGAGCCCCCTGCGAGTCAATCAAATACGTAGCATATCTTAAGTTGACGCCAGTGTCACCTCAAGAGGGTCAAATTTTAGGCGTGCTGACAGCTAGTGACAAAGGACGCCATCAAGGCACAAAACAACAGAAACAATCGCCATGTTACTGTAGAGCATAATTGTGACAGCTCACAGCTGGTGACTGACGGCGACTCACTGACCCTGACTGTAGCTACAGCTGACGCAGCTGGAAATGCTGCGCAGCATCAAAAGACCCTCGATTGTATACGACCTGGCAGCGCTTGAGGTTGATGGCATGGTGACTGTGGGACGTGAGAGCGAGAGCATAATCAGGTGGGCATACACGGTGCTTTGCAGCGCGCAGCCTTCTTAAAATCGATCGTATACAATGCGCCTGCGCTATGAATTTGCATGCAAGCAGGGCACCTGTCCAGCTCAGTTTATGCAGGACGAGCAAAGGGGATTGGGATCCGGAGCAGCAAGTCGATTGCTTGCAGCAGTGCACGAGGAACCAGGCTGTGCAGCCGAAAATCAAACACATCATCACAGCTGTCTGTCAGTCTGTTTGCTTGCTGCCACAGCCTCATCTGTCGGCGGCTTGCACTCAGCAAATGCAGCTGCAAAGCTGCTTGCAGTAGCTACTGTACCCATATTGATGGCGCTGCAGCGCTGGCAACATTTGACCAGGAGCATGCTGCTACACCCGTTGCATCTTGCATGGCGTGTGAAGCATTTGCATCCGCCGCTCTGACAACTGTTCCACAATGGATCAACACACACGCAGGCTTGACTCCCAGGAAGTGCCGTTCCTGCTGTCCCGTCGACATGCCCACTTCCTGCGCCAGCCTGACGGGAGCATCATGCTTCGGGATCTGGGATCCACCAATGGTACTTACGTCGCGCGCCGAGGTGACCCATTGGTCAAGCTTGCAGACTCCCAGACCTGGGAGCTGCGGTCAGGAGACACGCTAGGATTTGGCGGGCCTGACACCATCATTGCCCGGCGCACCCATGTCAGCAATCCCTTCCTCTTCAAGTACTACTCTCTGGAGGCGGAGGATGATCAGCCAGCACCACAGGAGTCCAGCATAAACACACCAGGCAACCACCTATTCATGGCATCAGAAACAGGGATGCAGTATGCACAGGTGTGCACAGAGCTGTGGAGGGGAAGCTCATGTGCCGTCTGCTCAGTGCTGCCTTTTGGCCTCATGAAGCTTGTGCTTAAGCAATTTCCCCCATCCACTGACAGCATACCGCGTAACAACACATCCAATGTGTGCAGGGCCACCGGAGGACAACAGAGGAAGTTGAGGCTGGGGCATCAGACCAGCCTATGGCAGAGCACGTAACTATGACAGGAGTTGAGGTGGCAATTGCACGTCAGGCAGGCATGATGGCAGCGGCCACCGCAGCAGCAGCAGGTCCTGGAGGGCCGGTTAGCAGACAGCAGCGCACGCCTTTGGGCAGTGCATCAGGCAGGAACAACAGCCTAGTCATGCCAGCGGCAGGCACCACCAGCACACCGAAGAGCACCAAGATGAAGGAAATCTTCTCCAACCACTTCACCTGCCCCATTTGCTGCGAGTGGCTACTGGCGTGCCATACGCTCTCGTGTGGTCATATGTTCTGCGGCCTGTGCCTGGCCACGTGGCTGTCTCAATCACACTCATGTCCCTCATGCCGCAAGCCTGTCGCCGGTACGTGCTGTTCTTGACGTTGTTGCTGGTGCAGCAATACGTTGCATGTTTGGCGAGCTCATCAACAGGCATGCATGAATCCTGGAATGATACTCACTACAACTTGCTGTGCACATTTGCATTTTGTGCAGGCATGCCAGTGCGCTGCTTCCAGGTGGACAACACAATAGACGACCTGCTGCGTGTGAATGTGATGTCACCGTCTGCAAAGACTGAGCGCAAGCGCAAGCAGGTTCAGTGGGAGGACATTCAGCCACACATCGTCCAGGTGGGCACGACTGTTGCTGCGGGTGCACCTGCAGCTGCCCAGCTTTGGAGTACGTGCTTGCATCCTTGAGGTGTGCTGTGGGCGTGTTTGCTGTGATAACCATAATATGGCCTTTTTGTTGGCTGATTTGTGTGTGCTGCAGGACTGGGCAGCAGCACTGCAGCGGCGCAAGGAGCAGGCACTGGAGGCAGCTGCACGGCACAACCGGGTGCTAATGGGTGAAAACATGCAGCCGCCCCAGAACGTGGAGCAGATCCTGTTACAAAGTGAGCGCCGGCAGCAGCTTGGGTAATCATATGTGGTATCCACAAGCCAGGTGTCTCGTATACACACAGTCATCAGCCAGGTTCCATACAGCCAGGGCCCTGTTGCCCACCACACAGCGAAAGGAAACAGCACAACAGCACAGACAGCTCAGTTTGAAAGAATGGATTCATATGTTCAGACAGGCGCCTGTCCTCATGGCAAGCACCCCACGCTAACGTAAGCTGGGCGCGCACTGCAACCCAGTTGAATCATGAGTGTAACCAGCTTTCACCCCGGCCCGCTCGGTTCACTGAGGCCTGCTGCAGTCCACATGGCACATAGCACCAAACCCCCAATACACTCCTACTGCTGGTCATGGGAAAAATCTTTGCCTGTCCCCACGTGTCACATGACGTCCCCCATGCCAACCCATGCATGCTCGGCATGTTCTCCGCAGCCCCATTCAATACTTGTTGATGCCAAAAATGCGGACTTTATGCAAAGCAGGCAGCTTGGCCACCAGCAGCAGCAGTACCACTGCAAAGTTCAGTCCCAGGGGCTGCTTTCGGAAGTCTGTGCCATGCGTCGCCAGCATGAACAGCACAACAGGCATCAGCATGAACAGCTTCCGGCTGCGAGTGGCATAGACCCCGCTGTCCAGCTGCTCCCAGAATGTCAGCAGCTCGTATTTGCCCTGGTCCTCGTCCACAAAAGGCGTGCCTTTGGTCCAGTGCAGCAGGTAGTACGTGATCACGCCATGTGCCAGATGCACGTAGGTCCATGCCAGCCCGGCATCGTCAATGAGCGCGGACACCACCACCCAGGACAACACGATCAACCCTATATACCAGATCCAAGCTGCAGGCTGGTTCAGCCATTGCGTGTTCTTGTTGATGTTCACGACGCTAGGGTTCCTTCGGTGGCGTGGGGATGGTTCTGAGGACATGTTGTAACTTTGAACGGGTGTAAGTGGGAAGGAGTGCTTTGTGTTCAAAGAAATGCAAAGCAGAAAAGAATTTCTGGTGTGCAGGATTTCGTCCTACATCACGGGCTAGGGTTCCTCAGGGTTTCTGTGAGACGACCTGCTTGTGATCCCGAGGCCACGACAACTTGCTGGAGCACACGTTAAATGCGCAGGCGCGACTTGGGGTGATGGGGTTCCTACGCACAGGCCTTGCTGCGCATCAATCAGGATGCAAATGGTTGCAAAAAATGAAAGTTTTGCCCTGATAATGCGCTAGGGGCCAGTCGCGCTCGCGATGTCGACTGCAAGGGGGGAGAGGAGGCTGCGGCTGGCAGCTTCAAGGGAGCTGTTATACAAGCTGCCTTTGGGAGAGCTCTTTGAGCTGCCCGGGCGGCCGCATGTGGTGTACCAGATCCGCAGCTATGCCAGCACGGACAATGCTGCGGAGGCTGTACAGCAGGCCCGAAACGACATCCCCTTTTTATTCAAGGCCTTTGAGACGGGCCAGATCGGCCCTAAGCGGATGGCCAAGATGCATGGGGGCAAACCCCGCATGGCAACCATCCATGAGTACCTTGACTGGACGATCACAGCACAAAGCGCACAGGAGGACGATGAACTGGTGAGGCAGGAGGACATTTGAGGGTTCGATTAGTACGATACTGCAACCGCAGTGGTAGCGGTTGGGCCGCAAGCACGTGCGGGACGCGCAGAGGGCTGTGCTTGCACGCACTCGTGCTTGCAGTATGCGCATGCACCAGCAGCTGCTTCTTGCCACCGCTTCGTGCCCTGCCTGTTGTGCACTGAGCAGCGCGTCATCTGTGCCAGGCGTTGAGGTTTGCCTGGGCGCTGAGGTTCATTGGCCACCTGAGACCAGTAACCTGAACACCTTGCAACCTGCAGGACTTCGGTGGCTTCCGCATTGTCGTGATTTTGCCGCGTTACGTGTCACACTGGCCCTACCCTGGGTCACTCAGCAACCGTGAGGGCAAGAAAACACACCCAGACCTTGGGGCGCCGTTGCCACCGTATCCACTGTTGCAAACACACGGGCGGCCGTTATCAGCTGCCACCATTCGGTCAGGCCCTGGGTACCTGGAGGTCCCCTTCGTCGCAACGCATGAGAGCAAGCGTGGGCGCGGCTACTGCAGGTGTGCGTGTGTGCGTGTGTGTATGTGTGATTGGGGGTGAGAGGGAGGGTGCGTGTGTGGGTGCGGTGCCTTGCTGGCGAGTAGCTGTGTGGTGCACGTATGATTGAGCATACCTGCAATCCAGCCCTACCACATCTTGCCACCCAGATGTCCAGCTCCACCTGCAACACTCTGCCTGCTGATGCTCCTCCTTTCTCTCCCTTGCTCCTCCAGAGTACGCGGCTTGTCATCAAGTTATCCACTTGATGCTGCAGCTCGCACGTACGTGTAACAAAGTTCCCCACTCACACCCGTGCATCAGGTGCCTGGTGGAGGCCATTGAGGACATTGCGCGCGCGCTCAACATACCTAAGCTCATGCTGTGCAGCACGAACGATCCCATTGTCAAATCCACGTGGCACCACCTGGGGTTTGACTTCACGGAGGAGCACCATATGGAGGAGTGGGACATTCCACACTCAGACATGGTGTACCTGCAGAACACAACACAGGTGTGCCACCAGCCTACCCAATTGCATTCTGGCGCGGCTGTGTTGCTCGCTGTGTTTGCCTATCCATGTAGCCTGCAAGGCAGCCATGAGGGTCAGGTCGTCTGCTGCGACTGGTGCTGCCTGTTATGTACAGTGGGCATGTAGGTCGCTCAAAAAGTGGTTAGTCATCCTTCAAGCACGCTCTGATTGGCCAGGTTAGGGATACCTGGCGGTCATTTGCTGTGGTGGTTACACACCAGATTTATCACTCGAGTGTGTGCCCTGTGCTGATTGCCGAGTGCAGATGCACAAGGATGTGCCACTGCCCGGCAAGTACCGGTCGCTGATCATCAAGCAGGGCGAGTACAAAGTGCGCACCTACATCCGGCTGGACAAGGTGCCCAAGCGCCCGCGGCTGCATGTGCCCACCAAGGCACCACCCAAGAAGCAGGCGGCTACCCATATGGGGCATGCCACCGCGGCGGCAAGGCACACACAGGGCCTTTCGATGCACCCGTTCCAGGTGCCACCAGATGGGGGCGGCATCCCACCACTTGGAGTTGGCGCACCTGGTCTGCCGATGGTGGGCCCTGGCGGCCCCAGCGGCGGTGCAGCACCCAGCATTAGCGGCATGGACCCAGAACACAGCTGGCGGTCAGACCTGCTGCCAGATGTGTCAAATGGCAGCGGGGGCGGCATGATGGGGCGGGGGGGAGACATGCGGCGCAGTGGTATGGGCGGGACCATGGCAGATGAGTCATCAATGGCGCTCAATTGGGGGCCAGCGCCACCTAAGGGCATGGCGACCCCCATGCACATGGGGTATGGGTATCAGCGGCAGGTTCCCATACAGCAGCCACAGTATCCTGTGCCCGCACAGCACCCATTCGCATCATCGCCAGGCGGGCAGCACTGGCCAGGGGGGCCCCAGCAGCAGCCCATGGCGCACCGGTCAAGCCAGCACTACCCTATGCCACAGCAGACTGTGCAGCAACACCCCACACAACAGTGGCCAAGCAGCTACGGACCTGCCTCACACCACCCCACAACAATATCAGGGCTGCCACCTGTCAGCATGCGCACTGATGCACCACAGCATCACTTTGGTGGTGCGTCAGGTGGTCAGCAGCAGTTCGGCAGCAGCAATGGACCTGCGGGTCCTGGCGGGCACCAGCGCGCGCCAGGGGGGTTCCCAGAGGTGCCAAGTGGGGTGGCGGCATTGCCGGAGCCCACCACAGGTGCAGCGGCAGCACAGCAGCTGGCAGCCAACATGCCCCTGCCAGCAGCTCTGCTGGATGATGTGGACCTTGACAACGTGCTGGATTTCTGATGTACGTTTAAAGCCCAGCCGTTTGGTCTTGCAGGATTTTGATGTACGTTTATGGCCAAGCCGTTTTGTCTTGCAGCGCATTAGGGTTGCGTGGGGAACTCGGGGTGGTATGTATGGCTTGGCCTGACTGGAGTGCATGGTTACCTAACCGGCCACCAGAGCTCTGACAAGTAAATGCACAGCCTTCACTGCTGCAGGGTGTCACAGTTGCAGCCATACGCTGCGACATTGTTCCCAATCATTTGCAGCACTGCCATCTCCCAGCAGCCCATTTCTTTTGCAGATGGCATAGTACCACGGCATAGTACCAGCAAAATGCTGCATGATCACCTTGGCTGCTATTGGCATGGCCTTGCGCCTACTGTGGTGTCAGCTGTGCTGTCAACTGCATGGCTGTGCATCCTGCACTCTGTGCACCCTGCTGCCCATGCTGGGTCTGCCCAATCAATCGCTCCGCTGGTCGAATTTGAGCTGCGACGGCACAGATCGGCAGCAGTGTTGAAAAGAGAATTACAGGAGACCCCAATCGCCAAACATCTACTTAGTTGTTGCCCTTGCGGTAGTTGCCACCCTTGTTGTACCCGGGAGTAGGGCCAGCCTGTGGACAGTATTGAAAACGCAATCCCGTCAATTGCAGGATGGGTGCAGGTGGGTGATCGGCCAGGACGCAATACATGCAACAGACGTCGCACCTGCGCCACGGTCAGGCCTGGGAGACCAGCCATGTTGATGGACTTGAGCATCTCCATGGTGTCGCGGTCGACCTGTGCGCACAGCAAGGGTAAACATCATTGGTTGGCCATGTGCATGCTACACATGCTGCCTGCCTGCATGCATGAACCAACATGGGCACGCTACAAACAAGGCCGCACCTCCAGGGCAGTGGTCTGCAGAGCAGACTCCTCAGGCACAAAGTCCAGGCGGCGCTCGCGCTCCTCCTCCTGTAATTTGTGCGCACAGTAGTGCGGTGTGTTAAATGCTTGCCGTGCTCGCTCACATCAGTGCTCGCTCGTATGGCCACATCTATGTTCCCCCACCACTCACCTGCAGCTTCAGAGAGATGCCGCGCACAGGGCCGCGCTGGATGCGCTTCATCAGGTGCTGCGAGCAGGAAGCATTGGCATGCCATTGTCAACAGCGAGTGCATGCCCGCATGGCTCCCGCCTGCATGGCACCCGCACTCCATGCACACGCCTGGCCCATTACTCACAGTGGTGAACCCAGCAATCTTGTTGCGCAGGCGCTTGGACTGGATGATGGCGATCTCCTCCACCACGCGCTTGTTGGTGTCGAAGTCCATGGTCAGGCGGTTGTAATACTTCTCAATGATCACCTGCACCCCAGGCATGCAAATGGACATGCATGTTTACGTTCAGCGTGCTGGAAGGCGCGCGGCCTGCTGCTGCTGTGTGTCGCTCGCCATGCGTCGATGCAGGTTCCAATCTGCCATGCGACAAGCGTTCCACAGCAGCCGCCCTCACCCGAGAAGCCTTCTTCACAGTCTTCGTCCTGACGCGACCTGCAACGACATAGCAGGTAGTTCTGCATCAACAACGAAGCCCATGCAGCCGGCTCGCTGACATGCACACCCCGGCGAGCACCAGCATGGCCCTGAACAGATTTAGTTGTTTGCTGCTTCGGCTACTGTGTCCGTGGCCTCCCCAGCCCTAGCTTGCCACTAGCAGTGCTACTTGGTCTGCTGGTGCTGCGCCGACTGCTCACCCATGGTTGCAAGCTGGGATTGAAGGGATCAACCTGCTTTCAGAGAGGAAGAAAACGTGAACTCCTAGCACCTAAGTGAGGACCGGGTCACAGGGTCTCAATCCTGCTGCTGAAAATTGGTAGATGTTGCAGGTGTTGCAGCGGCCAGCTATAGATGCTCAAAATGCGGGGTGCGTTTCAGACAAGGCACCCCAGATGTAGTGCCTGGCCTGCAGGTCGCGGCAGTGTCAGGCTTCCTATCTCACGCTGCTTGCGCCGGTTATCTACTAGTGAGTTATAGATGCAAGGCATCCGCGAGATGGGGTTTGTGCTGTACAAGCCTGCTCTTGCCGCAGTGCCAGCTGTTGCTATTGGTTGGCAGTGGTCTAAACAGTGGAGCCCTCGCATGCATGATGTGTGTGGCCCCAGGTACCCAGCATCATGTCCATGCGCCCAACATGCACCAGCTTGCCGCAGCGGCAGCCGGTGGGGACTCAACCTACAATTACAATTACCGGGCCTACTCAGACGATGATGCGTGGGATGGGCCAAGCACCTCCTCACCAGTAAGCGGCCTGTTGTCCAGCAGAGTTTGTGGGTGGAAACATACACTCCATGCATCTGCTTTTGTTCCGCTGTTGCAAGTTCATGCACACCCTGCACCACCACTCTGCAGGCACCTGAGGAAGGGGTTGCTGGTGCACTATCTGCATGCTGGCGCTGGACAAATGGCATCATAGATGCCGTTGTGTGCGCCGTGGCAGATGCATTCCTCATGTCCCCGCTGGCTCCGCCTGGCGCACCACGTGTTGCTGTGGAGAATGCGACACGTGGGGCAGTTGCACTGATCACGCTGGCGCTGCTCAAGAGCATGCTCTCGGTGCGTGGCGTTGGATGCAGTGGCCCCAGCAGAGAGCACTTGCCAGGTCAATGCATATCCTGCATTGGTGGACACATTGATCTTTGCGACATATGTGTGCAATTCAGTGTCGGCCTTATATCGTTACCGTATATGATGACAAAAGCATTTGCTGCGCTTCTTTTTGCAAGCCAGCTGTGCCCAGATCATGCCCATATGTCCACCCACATCATTGCCTGCAGCTGGTGCTGTTCATTGGCACTGCGGTGCTGGCGGTGTATGTTGGCACGCAAGTGTTCGGCATGCAGCTGCCTGGCTCACGTACGTCACCAAGTTCCACCCGCTGGGGCACCTCTCGGCCCAGCGGTCGTGGAGGCCCACATGCTGCCGGTTACAGCGCTGCCGGGTATGGTGCAGCAGGCCAAGCACAGCGAGCTGGGGCAACGTATGGACCTGGTGCTGGCACAAATGGTCCCGGCCGTGGCTACGGGCCTGGCCCTGGCTCACACTTCTATGATGAACAAGGGTATGGCAGCCGCGAGCCAGCAGATCCAGCCGCAGGGGCAAGCAGGCCGCGTGGCGGGCAGCAATACAGGCAGGCATGGGGTGGGCCAGAGCCGGGTCCCGCAGATCCTCGTGCACAACGACGCAGGCGGAGGGACCCCACAGGCGATGTCATTGATGTGTACTATGAGTGAGGCACCAGAAGTGCATTGTGGCAGTACCTGTTTGTGTTCGTACGCGTTTTGATGCCTCTATCTGTTTGGAAGGTGACATATTTTCACTGATGCAGTGGTGTTGCTCCAGTCAACTGTATTCTTATGCCGTGCCAACAACAAGCTGGTGCATGTGGTTTTCATTCCTCTCCACATGCCTTGTTTTCGCATCTGCGACTTTCTGGTTGTCCAGGAGGAGTTGGTGGGATTTTGTGAAGGCTGTATATTTTGCTGAAACTGCACAGGACACACAGAGCTCAGGCAGATGCCATATGAGCTGGCTGGTGAGGTGGTCGCCTGTTGCAACACACAGGGGACGGGGCAGACCCTCATTTCCTGCACTTGGATCATGGGAGTGCAAAACATCCTTTGCGTTCTTCATGCATGTGCGACCACTTTATGACATCATGCTAGCTTGGCTTGCTACTCGTGCGCAGCAGTGGAGCCATCAGCAGTTTCCTATACAAGTTAGTATGTAGTATGGCGCAGCGGCCAGCATACAGATCCACGTGGCTGTACCATCCACGAAAACAGATGACATGACAGCTGGTCTACAGCTAACTGATGTTTCATCATGGCACCCTTAGGGTTAACCGGTAGCCGGTAGGGTTTTCCTCGGGCGCTTTTGAAGCTCATCCTCGTAAATTCCTGATAAGGCTTTGTTTCTCTTGCCGGCCCTTGAGCGTAGTTGATCTGCGCACACGACTATGAAGCGCAGGGGCTCAGCCCCGTTGGTGATTGATGAAAGTGCAGGCAACTTAGTAGAGATCACGCCACTTGGCGCCGGGCAGGAGGTCGGCAGATCATGCATCATCTTAAAATACCAGTATGTCTCCTTCGTTTGTTATAAGCAGCCTTGAAGATTGTTTTTACGGAGTTGTCGGTTATGCAGGGGCAAGATGGTGATGTTCGACTGCGGCATCCACCCTGGGTTCAGTGGCGTCAACAGCCTGCCCTATCTTGATGGCAACGAGGACATCGACATTTCCAAAGTCGATGTGGCGCTTATCACTCACTTTCACCTGGACCACTGTGCAGCTGTGCCATATCTACTCAGCAAAACGCGGTTTAAGGTGGGTGCCGGTATGAGGCCTGCTGCATGGTGGGTTCAGCCCCATGCCATGCGCAGCATGACGGGATGTATCTGGTACTTCACGACAGCTCTGCTCAGCTAAGATGTGTTGCTTCTGCCAACAGGGACGTATCTTCATGACGCACCCAACCAAGGCCATCTACCACTCATTGCTCAAGGATTTTGCGCGTGGTGCCAAGGGCTCCGCTGATGAGGCACTGTAAGCAGAGTGGTTGCTGCATTCCAGCGCCATCTTAGTGGGATTCAAGTTGCTATGCTGCTGTGCTGCTCTGTGTCCATCGGCATGTTGCGACAGCGCTTTCTATGTGAGCGGGCAGCAATTATGCTGTGTGTGCTCCGCTGCACGCAATGGCAGGTATGGGGAGCCTGAGCTGAATGCGAGCATGGAGCGCATCGAGGTGGTGGACTTCCTTCAAACGCTCGAGGTTGCGGGTGGCATCAAGGCAGGTCACGAATGTGAGGGGGGGAAGGATTGCTGCAGTTGCTGCTTGCACCAACCACTGGTGAAGCACTGGTATCCGTGAGGGGCTTTGTGCATAACACATGCAGGAAGAATTCTCAATATGAAGGCATGCCTGCTTAGAACGCCAGAGCTCATCCTTTCCACACTCCATTGTTCTGATGTGGGCTGAAATGCTTCCATGCCCGCAGATCACACCATATCGTGCTGGTCATGTTCTGGGCGCCGCCATGTTTGCTGTGGAGATTGCCGGCATGAAGTGCTTGTACACCGGTGATTACAGCCGCATCCCTGACCGCCACCTACCGGGTGCAGACACTCCGCCCTTCACACCTGACATTGGTGAGCTGGCTTGCGCATAAGCACATCCTCAGGTGGCCAAAACACCTGATCTAATGCTTCTGCCGTTCTGGCCAGAACTGTCAATGCGCAGAGGCAGGTGTGTATCATTTTCGTGTGCTGACTCACTGTGCTTGGCATGCGTGCGGTGCAGTGATCGTGGAGTCAACGTATGGTGTATCGCGCCACCTGCCTCGTGAGCAGCGTGAGGCGCACTTCCTGCAGCGCATCACTGACACGCTGCGGGGTGAGGGTCGTGTGCTGCTGCCGGTCGTGGCCATGGGGCGCGCACAGGTGCGTGGTGCGTTGTGCGACGGGGGATGGATGCTGGTCGGGCAGTCTTCAACATGTCCTTCAGCAAGGGAAAAAGTCAGCACGTGCTGAGTGCAAGATCTCCAATGACCAGTTGCAGGGACATGGGCACACTGGGCCTGTCCAGAATGATTCATCTGGCAGACCCATTCTGGGGCATCAGGCTTTTGTAATAAGCTGACTTTCCACTGTAAATCAAATTCAGAAGGACCAATGATCAAATAAGAGTGTGGTGTGGAACCCTGCAGGAGCTGCTTCTGATGCTGGATGAGTATTGGGAGGCGCACCCTGAGCTGCAACGCGTGCCCATCTATCAAGCCAGCGGGCAGATGCGGCGCGGCATGCGTGTGTATGAGACGTATGTGGAGATGATGAATGAGGACATCAAAGCTGTGTTCCAGGTATGGCATATGGCTGACTCAGTAGTGTCTTGTGCTTGACCTGCCCTGCTGGTTGGGGGATGGGGCATTTGTGGGTGGAAAGCCTGGGGATCATGGACCCAACCTTTGAAGCGCAGACATCATACTGTTCCAGCAATCGGATGTGCTGCAAGCTCAACAGCAAGACGGTGAAAAGGCATGCGCACACGGCCACGCATATGCCCACAACAGGAGCGCAAGGCACATGGCGAGCAGAACCCATTCCGCTTCCGCCACGTCATTGAGCTCAAGAATGCATCACACTTTGATGACGTTGGCCCCTGTGTGCTGATGGCCACCCCCAGTGGCTTGCAGTCAGGTGGGCTGTGTGCGGTTGCTGACCGCTGTCCTATGAACTCACTGCCGGTTTGCAACTGTTGCTATTCGCTGACGAGCCTGTTGCAGACAACATGCTCATCCACTACAACAGGCTCATCCACTTTCGTTTCATCTGTTGCGGCAGCAACCACCATTGTCACGAGGCACGACACCTGAACACGGCACGCAGGAGTGTCACGCGATGCATTCGAGGCATGGTGCGAGGACAGGCGCAACACAGTCATCATTGTGGACTTTGCTGTGCAAGGCACACTGGCACGTGAGATCCTGGGTGGGCCACGTGAGATCCTCACAAAGACTGGGTACAAGGCGAGTATGTGAATGTTCTAGTCTCTACACTGTTCTCACTTGCAAAGCCCAACATTAGCAGTTTGCAAAGCCTAGTATTAGCAGCGAGCAACATCAAGAGATTCCGCGGATGTGCAGCCTGTCTTGATATGTGCTGCACTGACAAATCCTACGCTGCAATGTGCTCCTCGTGTGGCTGTGCCTGCAGAAGCCACTACGCTGCAATGTGGCACACATCTCATTCTCAGCCCATGCAGATTATGACCAGACATCGGGTTTCCTAGATGAGGTGGGCATAGTGCTCTGCACTTATGTGACTGGTAGCACACCAACCAGCCGCTTATGGCTCTAGGACGAATGCGTCCATATGCATTCACCATCCATTCATCAGAGGCTGCATCTTCACCCAGCTCCGCTGTTGTTTCCTGGCGCCAACCTGCTGCTACATGTGCGTCAAACGGCACGGCAGGTGAAGCCCCCACATGTGGTGCTGGTGCATGGCGAGAAGACAGAGATGATGCGTCTGAAGGGCGCGCTGGAGAAGACAGCGACAGAAAAGGGCATCCCACGCGCACTCTATACGCCTGCAGTCATGCAGACAGTCAAGGTCAGCTACTTTGGCACACAACAAACTTGTGCTACTCGTGCTCGTTGTGGCCTGATGGTCAGCAGAAGCATCACGCATGTTTTGTCACTGCTTGCTTGACCTGCTGTATGTCAAATGAAATGAATTATTGTAGCGTGTTGTGCTCGTTGTGCCTGACTGCTTCATACTTGCCTGGCCGCCTTGTGCGCGCCTGCCTTGCAGATCCAGCACCAGCCACAGCGTGTGGTGCGCATGGTGGGGCGGCTTGCAGAAAAGCCACCCAAGGTTGGGGACCAGGTGCAGGGTGTGCTCATCTCGGGCCCCACCGCGGGGTCATCAGGTGCTGGCGGTGCTGCGGCACAGCTGCTGCTGCACCCGGATGACTTGCCAGTGTACACGAAGCTGCACAGGGGGCGCGTGACGCAGCGGCAAACACTAGCTACTGACCAGCCCTGGGCAGACATCCGGCTGGCACTGGAGGTCATGTTTGAGGGGGTGGAGGGGGCGGGGCTGTTGCCTGTGACTGGCGTGATGCCCACCCCTATGGCGATCGACAGCGCAGCAGGGGAGGAGGGGCGTGTGCGGGATGCAGATGGTGCAGGCGCAGGGCCTGCGTCACAAGCATTGCTAGGGGAAGCGCTGAGTGTGCGCGTAGGTGATGTGGTGACGGTCACGTACAAGCCGGCCAGCCCCAGGTGAGTGCACGAGAAGCTCCACATACCTGTGACGGGCATGCTCAAGTGCTGTAGAGTGCTGAGGGGGGGATGTCATGTGCTGCTCCTACACTCAGTTTGGAGCTGATGATCATCAGCACCTGCATCAGAATGGAATACTGGCTGCCCATGCCGCCGGCTGCCCATGCCGCCGGCTGCCCTGACGTCTGGGTCCGCCCCTGCGTGCTTGCAGCAGCGGCTATGACACACACCTGCTGGTGGAGTGGGAGGGTGGCAAAGTGAACGACATGGTTGCTGATGCGGTCATCGCAACGCTGCTGCGTGCAACTGGCGGGTCACCTCCTGGTCTGGACGCGGCCGACACGCTGTGGCGGGCAGCACGGTCTGCAGGGGACCGGGAGGCGGCCGACAAGGCAGAGCTTCACATCGTGGCTGCGCTCATGCGCGCACAGTTCGGGCCAGCGCAGGTGGATGAGGAGGCTGGGGTGATCCGGGTGCAGGTTGGTGCGCATCACGTGTCTCACCCAGTCGAGGGCCTGCAAGTCAGCATTGCACTTCATGAAGGCAAGGTGGAGTGTCCAGACCTTGCACTGACTGCGCGAGTGGACCGTGCAGTGCGGCGCATGATGGAGGCGCTGCATCCTGTGTCTCTGGAGGTGTAGGAGGGACCAAGATAGCGTGCAGGAGGGACCAAGGCGGCAGGGTTGCAATGTGGGCATCCGAACATGGCCAAATGCAGAGTGCACCCTTTGTAATTTCTCATACTGGACAATGGCCTTTCAAGAAACTTTGTGGCAGCACATAACAGCCACATGCAAAGCAGGCAGCGTAGGAAAAATGATGGTGTGTAGCAGTGTGACTGAACATTGGGATGTTGGTGCGTTTAGTTGTCAGGACCGGTCTCGTCAGTTGGGGCCAAGCTGCAGCCATGTCTGTAATTCCCAAGGGCATCATCACGACTCTAGAGTCCTTGCAGCAAACACTTTACAAAGTTGGCTTGAAGGAGCCCTGGAAGGTGCCTTTTCATATTTAAGCTGCTTTAGCCTTGATCGTGTATGCAGTCCTTGTACTTACTCGGGTTCCTTGATTTGCGCACGCAGCTCACCGGCAGCTGGACAAATCCTGATTTTCTGCACTTCCTGCCATCTGGCTTGGAGTACCGCAAAATTTCGCCAGGGTGAGCAGGATGGTTGACAGAAAAGCTTTCAGCCTGTAACAACGCACCTCAGAATGGCTCCCGATTACGATGTGTGGGGTTCTGGGCGTCTAGGAGCATCCATCTCGTCAAGCATGGACACACTGCATGGGCAGCATGAAACATATGCACATTGGCATTCATGGATGCAGGTCCCAGCCTATCAAACCAAGCATCCCCCATGACCACCCATCTCTGGTCTATGACATTAAGTACCACGGTGAGGCTGCAGCATGGCAGTGGTCGCAACAGCAGGGGCACACTGGCAGTGTGTCACAGTGGTCATGGCAGGGTGCTGCAGTGGCCGACAGGAGCACCGTGTTGATGTGCTTCATGCGTGTGTTGCAGTGCTGACTGTTATGTGCTCATTGCGAGGGGATCGCATACCCATGGGTCCAGCATGTTGCGTGCATGATGTGCAACGTTGTGCGCAGTGCGCGATTACCGGAGGAACAACAAGTGGACCAAGCGCACGGTGGATGCCAAGCCCTTTGACTTCAGCAAGGTAGTGCGCCCTGCACTGTCAGCACAGGGCCCTGGGCAGGTTATCCTGTGGCCAGCAGCAGCTGTGGGGCAGCAGCATGTGGCATTATCTTATCAATCGCCTTGACCAAACCTGTTCTGCTCCGTGGGGTTTGCTTCACAATTCCAATTGGGCACTGCCATGGCAGCAGACTCTTTATTTGCATACCAACTGTCCATCTACCTTCTGATGTTTTAACTGCTTCGCCACCTGCATCTGCAGATGTTTGCTGACGCGCCTCTGAAGCCAGAGCAGCTGAAGGAGGTGCCCATTCCTGAAATCATGCCCACACGCGGCTTCTAAGAAGCAGCAGCCTCCCTGTTCAATGGCTGACTCAAGGGAAGTCTGTGGCTTAGGCTTAATCTTTGTACCATTAACTCATTCCTGGGCGCAACTGATGGTAGCGCTGGTGTTAGGGCTGTAGCAGGTCAGCGTTTAGATATCCGGCAGGTGCAGCCTGCATTCCTGGAGTGTAATGTTCTCATTGTCCCGTAATTACACAGGCACTTGAGTCAGTGCCGTCCGATGTTTTGTTTGTTTGCGATCCCCAGTGCAGTCCTTTGTCTGAGTGGTCAGCGTGGTGCACATGCAGCCAGAGCAGCACAGTTCATGTGCCTTAGAGTGCGCCACAGTCGGCAATGACCACAGGGGCCATGGGGCGGTCGCGGCGGTCTGTGTTGGTGCCCTCAATGGCCTTGACCACTTCAGCGCCCTCCACCACCTCACCAAACACCACGTGCTTGCCATCCAGCCTGCACCAGGGCAAAGGACGCACAGCCACAGCAATGATTCCTTAAGGCAACCACATGTGCCTGAATCCATGAGCCCCGTGTGACCGGGCGCAGGTCTGTCTCAGCAATATCGAAGTCACAACAGCCTGCAGCATCTGGCAGCACAGTGCTGGTGAGCTGCAGTCGTTGTGTGCAGTTTCCTTACCAGGGGCAGGGCACGGTGGTGATGAAGAACTGGCTGCCGTTCGTGTTGGGGCCGGCGTTGGCCATGGACATCAGGAAGGGCACGGTGTGCTTGTACTTGAAGTTCTCATCGGGGAACTTCTCGCCATCTAAGTACAAGCACATGCGTGAGGATAGAACATATACACGTTACCTCCGACTCAACCTTGCTGGTGATCATTGCTCATTTTTTGCTAACTTCCGCTTCTGGGATAGAAAAGCGCACTGCACACTTACAGATGGACTTGCCACCCGTGCCATTGCCGGCGGTGAAGTCGCCACCTGCATTTGTACAAACCCAAATCAGTGAAGTTGATGTAAGCAACATTCAAGCGAACAGCGGCAATACAGAAGTCAGGCGTGAAACCATGCAGTTATAGCGATTATGCAGCTGCAGGCCTCCTGGATCTCGGCCTAAACCTCACCCACCCTGGATCATGAACTGCTTGATGACGCGATGGAAGCCAGAAGACTTGAAGCCAAAGCCCTTCTCGCCTGTGCACAGGGCCCTGCATGCAGCACACAAAAGGAGCAGCATCAGGTGCTGTTTGATGAGTTTGTAAAGCAGCCCTTACTGGCAGCCGCAAAAAGGGAGCTGTATGCAAGCATCACGCACCTAAAGTTCTCCGCAGTCTTGGGCACATCGTTGCCGTACAGGCCGATCACAATGCGACCAGTGGGCTGACCACCAATGGTGATGTCAAAGAACACTGTGCAGTAGGGCAGAGTAGAAAGAGATCTGTCACCTGAGTGACATGGTGTGGGAGCTAGTGGGCGCTATAGCTGCGGCGCTGAGGCACCACTGTGCATGGCACCATGCTATGATGCACCATGTTGATTTGTCCATGTACACCAGAAACCCAACTCACCCTTCTTCGTGATCGCAGATGGGTTCGCGTTTGCGCCAGCCATGGCGCGCACCTGCACCATCTGCAACCCGTTATCACAACACACACGGATTGTCAGTGCAGACTCAGATCGTAAGCTATGCACAGCGATAAGATGTCAATGCGCACTGCCTTGGTGTCCTTGACCGATCTGATGCACGTACCTGCCGGCGCACCGCCGGGGCAGCGGCACGAGCGACGGAGGCACGATTCTGCGAAGGATAACGGATTCATCGCACATCGTAAGCGGGTCACCTGCAATGCATGTGGCGTGAACCAGCGGCTTTGACACGTACCCTCAGGGCTGCGGAGAGGGCCATTTTACAGACTACCGCTAGCTCCGGATGTCGCAGGATGTGAAGTTGCAGTACTGTTGTGTGGATGGTGTGAGGCTTGGAACTTGGACGGACCAGCTTTGTTTCCGTTCCACCTGCCAACATCACTGCCTCCCGATGCAGCTGCAGTGGCTTGTGCATCACTGTTTAGGGAAGACATGCACCATTTTGCACCACCACGCTGTGCACCATGGCGTGCAGCCCCAGGTTCAAGGTGCCTGCCCCCCTCAACTGCCGGCGCAGCTTGCTGCTGCCTGCGGGCGCAGATGGCACTGCCTGCATCACAGCTGTGGCTTGCGAGTGGGAAGTTCGGCTTGCGTGAGCACATGTTGGTGCGGATGAGGGAGAGATGCCAGCGGTGCAGGCCGGCCCAGACCATTGAGGTCCCCGCTTGCCTGCTGAAGCTGCTCCTACAGCAGATGCAGCACACACGATTTTGTGTGGCTGCACGAGCTGCGCATTGCCCTGCAGTGGAACAAAGGCTGGCTGCTGCCTGCGCTGTTAGCAACGTCAGCAACACCCACCGTGACGACCGTGTGTGTTGCAGCACTGCGTGCAGCACCAGGTGGTCAGCCAGGTGCACACAGGCCTGTGACGTGTGAAACGCCAGCCTGTCAGCTGAGATTATCTTCAAGCTCGGGGGGGCAGCTTGTACATGTGCTGTTGATTGCTGCACATGAACTCTGAGCATCTCTTGAGCCGCTTCCTCATCACTCTCCTGCAGAGATCGCTGGGCACACATGAAGGTTGTAACCATGTGGGGCTGGAGTACATACACGAAGATTACATTGCGAGTCAGTAAAGCCAACATCATGAGGCTTTTTTCGCTTATAGCAGGCATGTATACAAGATCCTTTTTTTTGTGATGGGTCAACCCCATCGCACGGGGGTGGGACCTTGATGAAAGGCAAGGAGAAAGCACGAGACAGGGGAAGGCGGGGCCACCCCCAACAGCCCAGCAGACAGGTACCACCACCCCAGATCCCGGACACCGGCCAGGGCTAAGCTGATGAGACCCGGACAACAGAGATCACCCTGGAGTGACGCCCCACACAGCCACCCAACACATGGTGCAGCAAACGCTGGGAGAGGCCAGGGGAGACAAACAGCCTGAACCGGAACTACCAGCGCCCTTAGGAAGTAGGCATCACCCCACTCCCTTTACCAGCACCCAGCCGCGCACAGACCCCCAACCCCCTCACCGCCAGGTCGTCAAGAGACACCCAGGAATCGAACCCAGCCACCCCCTCCGCCAGTGTCACCACCGGTGGCGATGCCCGAACAAGATGTGGTGCAGGCTGAAACAGCAATGACATTACATGCGAACAGTGTCTCAGGTGAGCATGTACCAACCAGTAAAAGGTACTACACCTTGTATATATATCTGCATTGCTGCGTAGGTCATCTTGCATGCTACTGCTGGCATGCCTCTGTGCCTACTGTGGCATGCAGTTCACTGCTTGCAACAGCATACATGTGTATGATGCACCAGTTGCAGCAGGTTCTTGTTCCTTCTGGTACACCCCAGCTCGGCTGTCTCAACCCTGATGACACCCCCCCTGACCCACCACCTGACACAATGGTATAAAAACGCGAGCTCGCCTGTTAACACCAAAGTGCTGTATACGTCGAGTAAATGCACTCGCGGCTTACAAGCAGCCTCTTCCGCAAGCCATACACCTTCGCAAGCAGGTAGAAAACCTTCATTCACAAGACCGAACACCCACTAGCCCCGCTGGCATAATGATGTTTTGGTTAATACCCTTACTGTTTATAAGCATGGTGATGCTCATTGGTACCACTTTTGCCGCGAGTAGGGCTCAACACATCGCACGTGGAGCTGCTCAGCAGACTTGCGCAGCGTCAATGTCAGCTTCAGTCACGTTAGTGCCCTCCAGTGAGTGGTGGGAACCTGGCTGTGCACATGCATGCGCACCGCACATGGCGAGCCTCACTCGTCCATGGGCATGCACATCGAGCATCCACCTCATTCACATTATGCCACCTAGGTGACCTCCACATCTCCAAGCCCACATGGTGGTTGGAGAGCCGCTTCCACTTCTCATTCGCCGACTGGTGCGGTTTCCCCATCAGCACCTGCACTGATGTGCTTGTGCTGGGCCTGGTGTGCTTGCATCACCTCTACACCGCATGGCAGGTTCACACTTACATTCAGGCTCATGCCCAAACTGCAAGCACCTAAATGCCAACCTGGCGCTTGTGCATGCCATGTACGTCACAGGTATGATCCCAGCCGCATGAACTACGGGGTGTTGCGCGTACTGAACGATGACCTGGTGAAGCCAAGGGCCGGCTTTGGGTGCGTTCAGGCTGGTGCCTGCTTGTGCATGGCACATGTGTTTCTATGGTTACTGTGGAACCAATCTAAGACGATGACTAACATCGCGCTATGTGTTCCCTCTTATGATCCATGCAGCACACATCCCCATAGAGATGCCGAGATCTTTTCCTAGTAAGTGGTTCCTCCTGCAATGCAGACATCCGATACATGATCAAGTGCTGCAAGGCTGGAACTTGCGCAGTGCCATGCCTACCGACAAGTGCACAAACACCACCGATGCATACTGAATGCTGTGGCGTATGCAGTGTGGTGGACGGCGAGCTGACACACCAAGACAGCATGGGCAACAAGGAGTCCCTTGGCCGGGGCTGCGTCCAGTACATGTCAGCAGGCACTGGTGTCCTGCACAGCGAGATGAACGATGGTGGGTGGAATTGATACTGTCCAGGCTTCATGTGGCACACCTGGTCGCTGCCTGCCAAGTGCTGCGGCGCTGTACCTGCCAGGAGTTGAAGTGTTGCATGGAATGGACCCATACCAAGGCAGTACAGAACTGCATGATGGTGGGAGTAAGGAGAGGTGGTGTCTCTGACAAGTGACAACAAAATGCATGCTGCAGGTAGTGAGACCTGTCGTTTCCTGCAGCTGTGGATCAGCCCAGATGCACGTGGCCACAAGCCTCAGTATGGCAGCAGCACATACACCAAGGAGGATCGGCACAACAAGTTGCTGCAAATCCTGGTGGGTTGGCAGCGTGTAGCTTGTTTGTGCTGATGCGGACTGGGTAGGGGTTACAGTCCGCACAGTCATACTTGCACAGCCGGCTGTGCACACCATGTGCGAAGACGGCTTTTCACCTTTCATGCATGGTGAATGGTGCATCTAATGCTTATTTTTGCAGGGCGGGACCACCGCCCCACCTGCATGGCACAATGTGCACAACCCCAACAGCATCAAGCTCCACCAAGACGCCAATGTGTATGTCAGCGAGATGGATGCCGGCCACAAGATTGAGGTGCAGCTGGGATCTGATCGCGCTGCGTACCTTGTCTGCATTGAGGGTACGTGCAGGTCTGCATGATGCGCTGCTGCAGTCTGATGCGTTCAGCATGCTTTCACATGTCCTTCCATTTCATCTTCTTGGTGTGTTTCCTTGAGATGTGCAAGCCCTGCTTGACGCCTTGACTGCTGTTGCTCATCCCAATGCGCTCGCTGTGTTGTAGGCTCGATGGATGTGAACGGCTCTGCTCTCAAGATGCGGGATGCTGCAAAGATCGAGGCAGCTGCCGGTGCATCCAACTTGACATTGACGGCAGGCCCTAATGGCGCGCACATGCTGATGGTGGAGATGGGCCGGTGAACTTGGGGGAGCTTCTGCACATGAACACTGTACTGTAAACATATCGTAATGGCCCATGGGTGTGGGCACACATTGCCCTGCTTAATTGAATCCCTGAGGCCATGGCGCTGTTCATATGTTTTGCTGCATGTGGATATGTCGTGTTTGTGAGATGGATCTGACTGTTTGGATTGCCAGCCTGGAGACTTCTTGTTCACTAGACGTGATTCTTACAAACAAAATCTATTTAACTCGTGTGTAAACATTATGAGCAGTTGGGTGCGATGCACCGTTAAGGCAGTTATCAGATCAGCCAGTCACTCATTCCAAGCACCATTTTTTGGCAGCGAATCTACCGCTGAGACTGGACACGGCAGTTTAGCGCACCATTGCTGCGAACTTTGGTCCTCAGGTAGAAGTGCAAAACCAGCAGCAATGAGCGTGCACCACTCCAAAGCGCCTCGGATCCTGTCCGCCTTGCTGGTGGTCGCCTTTGGGGCTGCCATCTACATGGTCTATTCCCAAACAAGGGCTCTGGAGCGGACTCTGACCAACTTTCAAGCAGGGAAGCTGACAACAGGTGAGAGTACAGCTGCAGCTTGCGCAGTTTACGCAGGAAGATCAGATCTCGTGCTCAAAGAATGCATCCCTCATGCTCCATGGCTTGCATGGCTTGCAAGTCATGCATGGCTTGCAAGTCATTTCCTAGCTACGCTTGTGGCATGGCACTTTTCGTAACTGCATCACAGCCTGCACCATTTGCCCCTCTTATGAACCTTTGTGTAGACTTAAGCTTAGGGCTCATGCAAACCGTAACGTGTGCACATTGCCATGCACCATCGGCATGGCCAGTACATACAGCCACACTCCACACCAAGCTATCTCCCGTCGCTCTCCAACACAACCCCATGCCGATTGCGAGCGTGAGCGATGCAGAAGGGGGGCATGCTCTTGTGTGCAGCGCTCAGAAATTGCCTGCTTGCTTGGGTTGGTGGCCCTTGCTGGTGTAGTCCAGTGCGAGACGTACTGTGCTTCCGCAACACCGCACTGAACATGCTCTATGTTGCACCCGGCAACATTGTGTTAATAGAAGCTCTTGAAGTGGGGCTTGGCTGTATATCCTGCACCTTGACCGCTTGCTGAAGGGTGTAGGTGTGCGGGCACTCCCGCTTGCATGGGTAAAGTGCCAATGCACACAATCAACGCCAACGCCAACGCCAATGTATTTGCAAGTTGGTGGGCCACCCACACCCATTATTCAGTGGTTATCCATGGAGCCTAATTGGTCATCTAGATAACTTGAGGTCCTTGGAAAGTGGGTATGAAATACGCGGGTGGCTCCCTGGGATGGTGCTCATGGTACGTGAAAGCCCCCCAACCCCCCAAGCCCTGCATGTGCTACAATGTTGCTTGCAGACCATGACTTCAGGGAAAGAATGACAAAGCTGGAGCGGGGGCTGGCAGAACTTAAAACTGCTCTTAATGATGCGCAAACTGAACAGGGCGCAAAGGTGCGGCATGCATTTGACGCATGAGCGTTGCAAGGACTGCTAACAGCTGAAGCCATGTTGTAACCAGCAAAGGTTGCCCATTGCATGATGTTGTGCAGTGGTCCAAGAACGAGGCAGACTTGCTTACCTTGGAGAGCAAGGTGGCAACCAAGGACGACCAAGCAACAGAGACTGCACTACATGCGGTGAGAGCTCTGCCTCCTCCCACCAATGTCGGCTTGTGGTGGGCTTATGATATATTGTGTAGGTTGCGCACCGATGCAGCATACTCCATACAGCTGTCTTGCGGCCCTGTGCGTAGCTGGAACGGGAGAATGTGTCCCTGAGGAAGGACTTGAAAAGCCTGGAGCAGAGCATTGTTGCACTACAGACACAGCTGGCCCAAGCTGTTGGACTGGCCAAAGAGGTGCGAACAACCCATGTACGAGACCTCACAAATTGCACACTATCCCATGTGGCTGCAGCTGGGTCAAAGCCTGCATGCATAGATTGCAAACACACACTTGCCATGCGCCTGCTGGACCATGTAAAAACTGCACGCGATCGGGCTTGCTCAACCGCAGGCCAGCAATGCAGTCAAGGTGCATGGGCAGTCGGTGTCTGAGCTAGCTCAGACAGTCAACAACATGCAGGTAATAGGCTGGTCACTCCCCTGCCAGTGTTGCCCGCAGCTTGGCAGGTGGTGTGCATACTGATCAATACTGACAATGTTTGTTCCGGGTTCGGCATTCGCAGACGGAGCAAGCGGCGGCAGGAGGGCAGGCACAGACGCAGCAGCAGGCACAGACAACAGGGGACGCGACAGGCCAGGGCACTTCGGATGCTGCTGCCAAGCATGGTCTGACTGCTGATGACGCAGCAGCTGTTGCGGCAGCGGCCACCTCACAGCTGGTCAAGAGCCACACATTAACAAACGACGAGGAGGGTCATGATGCAAACGCAGCTGAGCGCGACACTGCAGCTGCCACAAGCACTGCAGGCACAACAGCTGCCGCAGGTGCTGCAGAAGAACAAGCTGATGTTGATCTCCACCTGGACTCTGTGGCTCGCACCTTGTGAGTAACCCACCATACATGGTGTGTCAGCTCTTACTTTGCGTCTTAACCTGAGAATACCTGATCAGGCAACTGATGAGCAGGCAGGGGTTGACCACAGTACTCAAAAAAAGGACTCCCAAGCACCTGCCCTGCACCCTTCATGCCATGCCAAATTCACATGCTTTGTCTTGTGTGCTCACCAACGCTGTTGTGGTGTTGTTGGACCTGCGGTGCGACACATGCTGCAGTGATGATGACGTGGCAAACTCTCAAGCCACATCTACCACGCAAGACAGCACTACGGGTCAGAACGTCAAGTCTGCTGCTGCAGGTGGTGATGGGCTTACGCAGACTTCCACTACTGACACAACCACTGCAGCCAGCACCACTGGCACCGCCACCGCTGATGGCGCTGCTCCTCAGGATGAGACAGCTGGCACACGCACAAGCACTGCTCCCAATGAAGCCGAACGCGGTGCCACCGTCACTTCCACAAGAACCGATGCAGCTACAGACGCAGATGAGGCGGATGCTGAAGTCATTCGCATGGCTAACCAGGCGATGAACCAGGCCGCAGTAACAGGTGCGAATCAGGGCACAGCAACAAGTGAAGAGGAAGCCGGTGCAGGGACAGCGACTGCAGGCACCTCCAGGTTTCATTCCTCTGGCACGACCACTAACGTGCAAAGCAGCAAATCGGCACTGGACTCGGTGGCATCGCTTCTTGACAAGAGCAACACCAACGGGCAGGTCAGCTCCACTACTGGTGCTGCAGGCTACACCATTGACGCAGATGGCCAAGGCCTAGCGACTGCGACAGGTAGAGGCACGTTCACCACCACAGCTGACTCCACTGCAAATGAGCTTGCTGAGGACAAGCTGGGGATGAACATCAAGGAAGAAGAGGAAGTGGTGGATGCGCAGGGTGCGCGCATTGCTGCTCGCCGTGCCAAGCAACAAGCGGGGCTTGGCCGAAAGGCTGGGCTGGCAGTGGCCACGTAATCCTGTGCGCTGAGCTTCCTGTGGTCCGGTGTTGCACGCTTGCATAGCTGAGTTGAAGCTGCCAAGTAAGGCTGGTCTTTGAGGCTGCGATGAATGAAAGGGCGCGGAAAGAAGGGAACACAGCTGGGATGTGAACGGCCCACGAATGTTGTGAGCGCTGCAAGCAACCATCACAGAATCTGAAGTTTTATTGATATGTCAAAGTCGTGTGAGGCGTGTATAGCCTGCCGAAACATCTGGACCCTAACAGACCCTAGTCGTAGGTGCTGAGGCTCGAGGCTGCAGCTGAACAGCATAAGTATTTTGTAGAGTAGGCTGCTGCACGCGTGCTGAGCAAAGCAGGGATGCAGACCCTGCGTGTTACCCCTTTCACCTGCTCCAAGAGCGCAATCCGCAGCTCCCGCGGTCGTCTTAGCGTCAAGGCTGCTGCAATCACCATCCCTGATGGGTTCAGCAAGGTGAGCTCCAGATGGTACAAGAAGCGCCCCCCCTTGACCTGGCGTCTGGAGTGCGATGGATTAGTTGGCTGCTATTGTTGTCGATTGTATGCAGGTCAGCCCTCGTGGTGACCGTGTGCTGGTGAAGGTGGCCCAGGAGGAGACCAAGACTCGCGGTGGCATCTTGCTGCCAACTTCTGCAGTGAAGAAGCCCACCTCTGGTGAGCAGCGATGTAGATAAGTCGGTGTGACCAAGCCGACATGGATGCACATGGCATCATGGGTGGTGTGTGCATGCACTGAAGCAGTCAGTGACATTGCTGACGTGATGTATTTGTGGCGCGGTGAACACTTGCAACAGACTTATGGTTACTGCTGTGGCACTTGCAGGTGACGTGGTGGACCTGGGTGATGGCCGTGTGAATGGCGATGTCCGCCCCTTCTACCTGAAGAAGGGCCAGACGGTGAGGATGGGGTGGTGCACATTGAGCATGCCACCGCTGCTGGTGCCAAGGCATGAAGGAGGGTGGAGGGTTTCCAGATTCAATCATCATGAATGCAGCAAGTCGAGTAAGATGTGGTGGCGCACAAACTCTGTGAAGTTCTTGCCACCTGCCACACCTCAGGTGCTGTACTCCAAGTTTGGGTTCATGTACCACGACTTGAAGGTTAAGGATGAGGATTTCATCTTGATCCGTGAGGATGACGTGATCGCCATCATGCCCCGCAGCAGTAAGTGGAGCACATTGCCGTGATGCCTTGCAGTAAGCCTCAATTTCTGGTGCCAGCCATGAGGTTCACGGGGCCATTGTCAGAAATCCAGCATGTAGCGAAGTGCAGCAGCTCTAACCAGCGAGCTTGGGCAATGCGATGGCTTCAGATATTGTGCTTGCTGGCACTCAACACGACAGTGCTCATCTTTCATTCATCGACACTGCTGTTCCGTGTTCTGTGCTGTGCTGCGTCCCTGGGCAGACGCACAAGCAGATGACATCCCCCAGATGCAGCCCCTGGGCGACCGCGTGCTGGTCAAGGTGGAGGACACAGCGGATGTGACGGTGGGCGGTGTGCTGCTGCCTGAGACTGCCAAGGAGCGGCCACTGAGCGGGACAGTGGTGACCGTGGGGCCCGGCAAGTATGACAAGGATGCTGAGGGCGGCCGCAAGCCCATGAAGGTGTGTGGCAGGGGCACGGGCTTACACTGCATCAGGGGAAGCATGCCGCCCTCTTTCTTAAGGCTTGGAGTGGTGATGACTGCAGGGCAGTGTTGACGACGGCATTGATATGACAGCTGGGTAGGCATTGGAGGAACTGATGCAGCTGCTTTTGTGTGAAGCTGATACAGGTAGGCTGATGTCGGTGATGTGTGCAGGTCAAGTCTGGTGATCGCATCCTGTACTTCAAGTACGCGGGTGACAACATGGAGACACCAGATGGCACGAAGTACATTGTGCTGCGTGAGGTGAGGCACAGCTCCTGATGTGACTGACAGCTGACGTGACATGCCTTGCATTGCGTGCCGCATATGGAGTTCAGGCAGTGCATGCGTGCTGTTGGAACTCATCAACACAGATAGAAGCGGATGACACAGAAGGAAGCAGATGGGTTCTAATTCATGGCATTGCGACTGGCTTGTGCGCAGGATGACATCCTGTGCAAGGCATGATTCACGAACAGCACTTCAGGCAGCGGGGAGCGTGAGGGATGATGTTCTGGGTTGGCTGGGGTATCACGGGGCTGTGCAGCTCAGTGCACAGATTGCAGGCAGTTTTGGTTGTATGGAAGTGTTCCATCCAATTCAAGGCATGAAAGATTGCATGCCAGATTGGGTGTAACATGCCATTCAATTTTGTAGGCAACTGGAGGGTTTCTCTGGGGCTACAGACAAAATCCAGAGCTGCTGTCACTGCACAAATGCACAGGTTAGTTGCCCACTGCTTGAGTACCTCACTGGGGTCTTCTGCACACCACTGACCTGTGCATACTGGGTCATCTGTCGCAGCGCAAAAGGCTACTGGGCTCTAGCAAGCTACATACTCGTGTGCTTTTTTCAGTTCCACATGCGCAGAGAAAGGTACAGCATAGGTACTCATTTGTCATGTGCCTGCTTCAGCCGAGGCTGTGCAGGCTGTCAATTGAATGCAGCTGCCACATCAATGAAATAGACCTCTCAATGAGCTTCAGCTGCACTTTGTGGAGCTTTGCCTGCGGACTACCTGACAGCTCAACTGCGTGAGACCAGTGGCAAATCGAAACGTTGCAACGCGAAGGTGTGGCAGCATTTTCAGCTCAATAGTCGGCCTGTTCAGTTAATATTGTGATCTGCCAGGCTATAGCGCTTGGTCTGCATCCCAGGCTAGGCAGTGAGAACAGCGCGGTCGTTTGGTAGCACTGCAAGCAGATGATTATGCAGCTCGTTGGCAGTTGAAGGTGCGCAAGTGCTGCTGACCTTGCTGACCTGCTGGTGGTGCACGGTTTCGAGTCTTATCGTGTATACTATATGCCAGGTAGTTCGCCAGCGGCTGTGTTGTTGGGTGTGGTGCAGAGTACCTAACGTGCATCGATCTTGGGGTGCATCACTACGGCACGCGCTTCATGAGTGGCGAAGGGGAGCTCATGAAGGTATGAACCGCAGGCAGTATGTGTTGGCTCTGGTGATCCTGCATGGGACATGGATCAGTCGTGTGCAAGCACAATGTTGGGTGTTGCTTCCTTTTGGACCACATGCAGGCGCAGGGGACGGCGCTTTCAGACCACCAAGCTCAGCCTACAGTCCAAACAGGAAGTGCAGCATCGTATGCATTGCAGAACACCAGCTGGGACAGCGAGTCTGATGCTGATGCTAAGGATGCTGTACCTGCTGGTGGCCAGGCTGTAGCTGTGGTGCATGCTGACGTACCAGCATCATGGGACAGTGACAGTGACATTGACACAGTGCGGGCAACTGCACAGCCACATGGCTCACCAACGCATCCTAGCGGACTGCCTCCGTTGCCGCGGCTGCTGCCAGCACGCCTGGCCACGCTACCTGCGCGCTACAACGCCATCCCTCCGCGCATGGCAGACCTGGTATCCTTTGGCTCAGACCTGTCTGTGCGCTCGTCTGCAAGCGGCGCAGCGTCTGCTGCCGTGCAGAGTGTTGGGAGTGCGCCTGGTGGTGGGTCACCCAGGGCTACAGATGCATCTGCCCCTGCGTTTCCGATGGGTACAGTTGGAGACAGTGAAGAGGAGGACCCAGTGATGGCTGCATCCGCAGCAGTTGATGGGGAGGAGGAGCCCGCTGAAATGGCACCTCCCACAGCATCACCCAGTGCTGACCCTGTGCACTTGGTTGAGGTCTCGCAACCGCATGAAGCAGCGATCACCAAGGTACTGGTCATGGAAGGCGACCAGAGGGGTGGCGGCACAGATGGCAACCAGCTATCCACATGCAACTCTGCTGACAAAGATGGTGAACACATGTCTGGGGTAGGCAGCGACGCACACCATGGCCCTGGAGATGCGCAAGAGACGGGCAGCGCCCGCAGCAGCGCACATGGCAGTTGCAGTGCTCCTACAAGCAGCCCACATGGCCCACTTATGCCAGCCCGTGGCAGCGGGGATGTGCATGAGGGCCCTGCTGGGCCACAAAACAATGTTGGAAGTGGCGAAATGCGCTTGAGCAAGATCAACTCCGCCCTATCAGCCACAAGCAATGTGTCTGATCTCAGCAGTGCCCAGACAGTGTGGGAGTACGAGACGATCGATCTTGGGTCAGGCCGCCTGAGCCCATGTGCAGCGGATGCAGCACTTGCCGCCATGGCAGCCGCTGCAGAGGCTGAGGCTGCTGCGACAGGTGAGCAGCTGTGCATACTGTGGGGGCAGCTTGAGGCCGTGTCAGTGCTAGTGTTGTTCAGGAAAAGAAAGGCAGGGTCTAGGGAATGGAAGGGTTGTTTCACTTGTTTGTGTACCGTATGACCCAATGTGAGCAGCCTTGGTTGTGCGCTGGCCGCAGGGGACCCTGAGCTGATGGAGGCGGCACGCAGGCACCACAAAGCAAGCGCGGGCGGCGCAGGCAGCTCTGAGGGTGGTGCGGCCAGGAGCGCGCAGGGCTCGCGCCAGTCCAGCGGCCGTGGTCTTGGCCAGCGCATGAGCTCTGGCTTCACCACGGACGAGGACGAGGGGATGGCCACACTGTCCACATGGGCACCCGGCCAGTTCCGGGCCGCAGTGGCTGCTGCAAACGCTGAGGGCAGCCCGCCCGTGAGTCCTGGCCAGGAACACGGATCCACTGGCAGCAGTCCGCACAACAGCATGAAGCTGCCGACCCTGCAGGAGCACAACGATGCAGAGGTGCATGCAGCTGCTGGTAGCGCCACAGTAGCAGGACCAGCAGAGAGTGCAGCTGCAGAGGCCCTACCCCTAGGTGTTGCTGACGTGCATGACGCGTTCCTGTCACCTGGAGCGGTGGACGCTGCGCAGGCAGCAGCTGCGGGGTTCTCTTTCGCAGACCGTGCGTCGTCCTTGATCACCACAGCGACCCTCAGTTCCTGGCCTGCAGGCACAGGCGGCTCTCCAAGCTCTAGCGCTGGCTCCCACTCTCAGCCCGGCTCAGGCAGGGCGCTGCGCTACAGCGCTGGCAACTGCAACGCAGCTGATGTGGCCACATTCATGGCCGCCGCAGCCGGCCGCTCGCCCCTTGGCAGTGGTGGAGGGTTTGAGTTCAGCCCGGCGGTCCGGACTGACAGCCCACCGCCGTCCCTCGACCCTGCTGTCCCTGCACTGGTCGCGGTGTCCTCTCTATCGCGCCATGTCCGTTCAATGTCGGATGACAAGCAAGTGCTGGCCCAGGCCAGCGCCATCCTGTCTGCAGCGGCTGGTATGCCTCCTCCCCCGTCATATGAGGAGGCGCTGGACTGCCCCTCTCTCACAGGCAGCCCTATGGCCAGCGGGGAGTCTGGGTCGAGTGGGAACACCCCTTTCACCTCCCCATCACCTCCAATCAGGACATCCAGAGGCCAGCTCTTTGTGGACGTGCCTGGGGGTGGCAGTGGTGCACCGCCCTCACCCCCCAGCGCCCCTTCAAGTGCAGCCAGGCAGACTCCGGACACGACCTCGGCGGGCAGCCCACAGACACTGCCCAATGCTGCCTTCACACCTCCACGCGCGCGCACGCTGTCCCCGAACAACAGCCTCCACCGCTTGTCGCGCGTGTCAGGCAGCGGGACCATGAGCCCCGGCGGCATCTCCCCAACCAACTCCCACGCTGCACTGTCCAGCTTGACCGTGCCAGACGCGGGCTCCAGTGTGAATGTGCCCCCTGGCCAGCTTCCTGCACTCGTACACATGCACAAGGGATCTGGGGACAGCAGCAGCACAACCGGCACGCAGAGCCCCGAGCGCCGGGGTGTGCCCCAGGCCAGCACAGCGGACCCACAGGCGACAGCAACACCAGCTGACAGCTATGCTTCCAACTCCCTGCTGTCCAGCAGAGCGCACACGCCGGGTGCAGCATCTGATGGGCTCAGCGAGCTGGTGCCGCGGGTGCTGCTGCAGGACCCACCCAGCAACGGCAGCATTGAGCCTGGTGTTGAAGGCGCCAGGAGGACGCAGGCGCCACAGGCAGGTGATGCAGCTGATGCTGCGGAGCCGGAACTGGACACAAAAGCATACGTGGCACGCCTCTTGGGCTTGGACAGCGGCAGCCATGCAGCAACAGCACCTGATGCACATGCCAGCACCGAGCTGCACGGCTCGGACGGTGGTGCACGGGCCGCAGCCACCAATCCTGCAGCAGTGGCAGCCCCTGCCCACAGTCCTGCAGCGGGCCACACACCCAACCTTGAGCCAGCGGAAGGCACCAAGGAATATGTGGAGCAGCTGTTGAGCCGTTGGGACACCAAAGCCTATGTGGAGCAGCTGCTGACCAAGCCGAACCCCCCTGCACCTTCAGCCACAACAGCCTCTGGCAGCTCTGGAAGCCCGCCGGCAGCCATACATGCCGCAGCCACTGCGCTGGTCCGCGCAGAGACAATGGACCGCAGCCTGGATGCTGTGCAGGCACTGTCCCCTGCTGATGTGGGGCTGCATGCCGACGCAACCGGCGAGCACGTGCGGGCATGCGAGGAGAGCACTCGAGATGCAGTGCGTCGGGCGCTCAAGCAGCTGGAGCTGGAAGAGGCGGGCCAGCGGCTGGACGACCCAGAGGAGACAGCAGCTGTGGCTGCTGCCATTGCACACGCGGCTGCAGCGGCCACGAGCAGTGGCGCGGGCCAGGGTGATGACGGCATGTCTGATGTGGGCCTCAGCAGCAGCGTGGCGGGCAGCCGAATGGACCTCGAGTCACTGATTGTCACACCCCATGCCACACCTGCCCTGCCTGAGGATTATGGCCTGGTGGAAGAACTGGATGCGGCGCCACCCACTGCAGCAGGTGGCACCGGAACTTCACTTCTGCAGCTGCCCGGGACGCAGGGCGGCCAGCAAGAGGGAGAACATGTGAAGGAGGGGGATGCGGACCAAAGCAGCCCTGCTCTCGCACAGCCTGCGCCGCAGCCGCTGCAGCAGGGGTCGCAGCTGGAGGCGCTGCCGTTTGCGCGCAGCCCCGAGAACGTGGCCTCACCCGCTGTCAGCAGCAATGGCATGTATCCCCAGCAGCAGCACACCACTGCGGGCCGGGCCCTGGACTTCAGTGCCATGGGCCCGAGCGCCATGGCAGGCACTGCTGCTGTTACTGCGCGTGCAGCCGCGGGCGTAGGTGCAGGCGCGGCAGACTCGGGCGCCACACTGCCTGGTGCCGGCTCCTCCAGCCAGATGCGACTGCCGGCTCTGCAGCGTCTGTATGGCAGCACGGCTGGCTCTGTGGCCAGTAGCTCTCACTGGGATGGCGGCTCCACAGCCGTAGATGTGGGCTCTGAGCACCACGCGTCCTCCGTCCCATCAGATGACGAGGACATGGCAGATGAGCTGGGGGTTGGGGTGCGCGCATCCACTGTGCGCGGCAGCGCGAGCTCGCAACAGGCACTGCGTGATGCAGCAGCTGCGCCGGCTCTGGCTCCGGCAGCAGCTGCACCTGGCTTTGCTACCAGGCCGGAACTCATGGCAGCAGTGGGCGCTGCAGCAGCTGCAGGCACAGGTGCACTGGCAGGTGTGGTTGCAACAGGAGTTGTGTCGGCCGCCACTGCCATCTCTGCACAATCGCCTGCTATTCCAAACATGTGGCCACGTGCACCAGGCCCTCAGCAGCCGCCAACGGGTGGTGTGCCCAGGCCTGGCATGCCCATGCCACTGCAGCAGATGCAGCCGCCTGGTGCTCCAGGCCAGCCTGGGCCAGTACCACCCGGCATGCGCATGCCCCTGCCAGGCCCGCAGCAGGCAATGCCACCCGGCATGCGGCCGCAACCTCAGGTGCTGCCACCTGGTGCACAGCAGATGAACCCTGCTGGACCACCAGGCCCACCACGCCCGCCGCCTGGGGCCATGCCTCCACCCGGCATGCCCATGATGATGCGGCCAGCTGGGCCCATGCCACCTGGTGCCAGGCCACCCCCAGGCTGGCGGCCACAGATGCCCCCGCCCGTTCTGCCACGCTACCCTGGTACGCCCCCAACATGACCATGCGTGATGTCGTGATGTGCGTGGGTGTGACCGTGAGATGCACAACCGCAGGGGTGAGCACAACAGCACTCCGTGGGTTGGGCACTGCTTCTGTTTCATCCAGCATGTGGATCCGCTGGAGCTGCTGCAGTGAGGATGTACTGCTGCTGCTGCTACTTGCTGTACCGCCTGCAGGCCTGCTGTATGTGGATGGTCGTGACCGCCTGGGCCGTCCAGTGGTTGTCATCAACTCGGGGGCGATGCCTCAAGGGGCAGAGAAGGAGGAAGCGCTAGACGCGGTCATTGCAGTGCTGCAGCCGCTTGTGCAGCAGGTGGGTCAACAGGTTGTACTGCCCTGTGCTGGCCCACACAGCACCTGCGGCTTCGTCTGTGGCTGCACCTGCCGCTTGATCTGTGCACAGCATGCAGCCTGGCAAACAACCACACACCGACATTGTGCTCTGATACATGCGCTGCGCAGGCATACAGTCTTGTGGTTGTCAACATGAAGCACATTGGCCGCCAGCCATCACCTGGTGTGCAGCAGCCTGGTGCTGGCGAGATGGACACCCTGACTGCGTTCTGGGCTGTGGGCGCGTACAAAAAACTGGCCAAGCCCTTCCGCAAGAACGTGAAGCACATCATCTTGTGCAACCCCTCCATGTTTGCATCCCTGCTTGTCACTCTGGCCAAACCGCTGGTGTCCCGAAAGGTGAGCGCACAACAAACACAGTGTGCGGAGCTGCTGTGGAATTGCTGTGGATAGCCATGCTGCAGCTCATTGCTTGTTCAGTGTAGCACCTCAACAGCATTCAAGGCGGGCTCAAGCTTCCAGCACAACAGCACGATTGCGCAGGCTGCAACATTCCCCTACGCTGTGAATCATTTTTACTCATGGCCCTGTCGCGGCACCGGACTGGGTACGTGTGCATGTGCGCAGGCGGATGGCAAGTTGAAAAAGATCCAGGCGCTGGACGAGATGACAGAGGCCACAGAGAATGAGGTGCCCTTCCCACACGCTCTGGGCTTCTGCTTCCAGCGCGACGCACGGCTGCTGCCCCCACCGCAGCCGCGGCAGGGAATGCCCCTGCCTCAGCGCGCCCCGCTGCAGCAGCAGCAGCAGCAGCAGGGGGCACCAACGCTGCAGCGGGTGTCACCGCAGGGCATGGTGCAGGGCATGGTGCCGCAGGCAGGCATGCCGCCACGAGCAGCAGGCCCACAACCCGCCACTGGTATGCAAGGACCCCAGCTGGTTATGCGTCCTGCGATGCCACCTGCAGCTGGCCCTGGGGGCTTTCAACACGTGGCGCCATCCCAAGGCAGTATGACCCGCCCCCCCATGCCTCCCGGTGCACAGCAGCAGCTAGGCAGCATGCCGAGGCCGCAGCAGATGCAGGTGCCACAACGAGCAGCCCCGACTGGTGTGCAGCCGGCTGGCAGCTTCACTGCAGCCCAGCCACCAGGTCTTGCTCCTGCTCAGGGTTGGCCGCTTGCTCAGGGCATGCCGCAGCCAGGCCCGCGGCCCCAAGGCAGTTTCACAGGTGGTATGCCGCCCGGCATGCCACCGCCCCAACCTGGCTATCCTCCTGCTGGGTTTATGAGGCCATCATGAACATTGAACCATCCAGTGTTGTGGCTAGTTGTTTGTGCACCTAGCTCACACGCACGAGCATGGTGCAGTATCATAGCACAAGGAATGACCCATCTTTACTCCACAGCCTACGAACCTCCAGGTGGACCTGACCTCAAGGGTGGACACAGCTGAGAAGCTGTTGATCATTTTCTTTCTGCGCCTTCATAGTTCATGTTCATCCACTCACAAGAATGCGTTGTTTCACCATGAATGTCCTGCCTCTGTATTCTCTCAACCTTTGAGCGCATCACACCTCCTGTGCAACCACAGATCATGTTGATATGCTCCATGACTATCTTCAGCGGTTGCCAATCAGTGCATGTTTGCCTTGCACGCACCACACCAGCTAGTCAGCTGCGAAGATTTTGCATGCCTGGTTGGTTATGCATGTCATGCTATGTCAAGCTGTCAACAAACCAAAGGGCTGCCAAAGCAGCACAGCACAGGTCACATCACAGCAGCGTCAGTCCTGTTTGCAGTTAGCCCCAGACGACATGTCAGCTGCTGCAACTGCAGCCTCCCTATACGACAACTCATGCCAGTCAAAACCATTGCCCAGGGCAGATCCTGCTCTCAGTCGCGCACGACACGATTGGCTCCTGCCATCATGCTCCACACAATCGTCATTGGCTGAATCTGTTACCTCTGGGAACTCATCTGCATATGCTGAGTAGAGAGCTGCATGATTATGCACTCAGGGTTATTCAAACAGTGTTGGCATCACGGCTGCCATGTGAAACTGTGTGCGTTGGGTGAACGCTTGCGTACCTGTGTCCAGCATCAGCAGGATAGGTTGGCCCTTGCTTTACCCTTGCTGTCAAACAACTCAGAGGGCTAGGAATAGAATAATTTGTGTTAAGGTTGAAGGGCGCCAACTGCATGCCACAAGCCTCCTGCTCATGCGGGTTTGCTGAGCCTTCTGAGCACTGTGTTGCACGCCTTAAGGTTGCAACTGCTTTGCTCCAGGTTTTGTTTGCGCTGCCTGGCCTGCTGGAGCGAGGTAGGCTTATGTGTGTGCACGCCATGCAAGCTAACACCAGCAGGACTGTCCCGCCACCCGGTCAGCTCCGCCATAGACAAAAAGCCTAATCAAATCCGCAGGTAGATCTGGTGGCGTATGCGGTGCCGGCCTCAAGGACCGTAGGTGTATGTCTACGGAATGAAATGGTACGGGAGGTCACCAGACTTCTGCAGGGCACATTTCAAACCTTGATTTGCTGCCCCATGCGGCTCCATGCGGCGTTTTGGGAAAGAACCCATCATTTGGTCATGGATTTCCTGTACGTCCTGTTCGCGAGCTGATCTTCCACAAGGGATTATCTTTCTCAACTGTTTCAACATCATCTATTGCCATGAGACGGTCGCTGGCACTGGGCCAGGTGCTGGCGCGAGCGGAGCTGGGCTGCCAGACAAGCCCTCTCCTGCTACAAGAATTTACGCAACAGGCAAGGCTTTCAAGCATCGGTTGCAGCAAGGGTTTCACTGCGGGTGCATAACATAATGGGCGCACTATACACACGACATTGCAGGTACCCAGAGCTGCAGCAAGGGACATATGCACAACATCTACGTCGTGTGCTTCGGTTCTGCCCTTCCCCAGTCAATCAGCCCGGATCCATGGCCAACAACAATGCTGGGGAGCACCAGGGTTTGCAGCAGGACCTTTTGCAGACCAGAATGGTACGATGCACCACCTCATGGCAGCATGGATCATGCAGGCAGGCATCTGAACGCATGGTGCCATGCTCTGCTGCATGCAGGCCAGTTGCGCCGGATGTTTATCCAGACGCAGTCCACACCAAATCCGCAGAGCCTCATGTTTGTTCCAGGCAAACCAGTTATGGAGGTATGTTGTGCTTGCAGCTGGCCATGATTTGCATCCATGTACATCTCGTCAGTGTGCTGTGCGATGTGCATGATAAGTTAAACGGAGGTTCAGCCCGTGGCACTTTGCTCACTCGTGGACTGGCATCATGCTTGGGTCACCCAATCTATCTATAATTCTATATGATACTACCCTACAGGGTGGCAGTCGTGACTTCCCCAACGCACGGGCAGGCATGGCCTCACCTCTGGCCAAGCGTCTCTTTGCCATCGATGGTGTTACTACTGTCTTCTTTGGCGCTGACTTCATCACCATCACCAAGAAGGTGGGGAAGGTTGGTGCTGAGGCTGGCTAAGATGGCGCACTCCGTTGCGCATGTCAGGCCAGGCACGAAGCAAGCCATTAGCCTCGCACCCCATGCAACCTGTGTGCTCGCACCACGCTTCCCTGCACCCACCTGCATCCTGCGTCTCTACCTGCACCGCGCCATCCAGCATCCAAGCACACACACCGCTCACACCTCCCCACACAGGACGATGTCAACTGGGCCACGCTCAAGCCGCTCGTGTTTGCAGCCATCATGGACCACTACAGCAGCGGTGAGCCGGTCATCTCTGATGAGGCTGCACTGGCCGCCAGTGACACAGCCATCCATGAGGACGATGATGAGGTGCGCAGGGGGAGCTGTGCAGGGGCCATGCAGCTGGTGCCTGCATGTGACCAACTGTGCAGCATGGATGTGTGTATGGATCAGCACTGGATGGGCCTCGCACATTCGTGCTGCCAGACCGCATGGGCATGAACACCCTGTCCTTACCGCCCGTTCGTGCAGGCACTGCGTTTTTTGCCCAAGTTGCACACATTTGCTACATCAATGTGCTGCTCCTGAGCGGCTGCCACGTCCGTTTTGTGCTGTGCGTTCCACGCGCTGTGGTTTGTATCACAGGTCGTCCAGATGATTAAGGAGCTGCTGGAGACACGTATTCGGCCCGCCGTGCAGGAGGATGGCGGGGACATTGTGTACAAGGGCTTTGACCCTGACACCGGTGTGGTCACGGTCAAGATGATGGTGGGTGCAACGAGCTGCTGTGACACGTGTGACGTCTGATGGGAGGATTTGTATGCTGCATGTTGCATGGGCTCCGGGCCTGTGGCGGTAACGTGAATGCAAGCTTGCACAGACAAGGAATCGAGCTGTGTTGTGCTGGCTAGCAGCATTGGGGTTGGGTGACATAATCACCAGCATTTCTGATGTTCCCCCTCGATGATGTTTTGTGGTGTGTCTGCAGGGTGCATGCAGCGGCTGCCCATCATCCACGGTCACACTGAAGAGTGGCATTGAGAACATGCTGATGCACTACATACCTGAGGTCAAGGGTGTTGTCGAGGTGAGGCGGATGTGTGTGATGTATCACACCCTGGTGCAACATGTGATATGCGGTACTGAGCATACACATCTGTCAGCTGCCACAGCACAAAGCTGGCAGTGATGCAGTTGCACAGTTGCCCGGGACCTGCATATGGCTCTGTGTTGGGTGTGATGGGAGCTCAAACTCAGCATGATGCAGCAGCTATGTGCAGGGAGGATGTGGCAAAGTATTCAGCACCGGTCAAGATATGCACACAATGCGCTAGGCTATGACAGCTGGGGTGGTTGCGCGTGGTTGGTGTACATGCAGGCAGCACCAGATGAGACAGAGGAGGAGGGGCACAAAGCGTTCAATGCGCTTGAGAAACAGCTGGGGGAGCACTGAGGATGAGCTAGGCAGCAGTTGAGGTCCATGCCAGCAGCTGCGCGCGCCCACATGCACATCCACCTGCCACGATTGCTGTATGCCACCATCGCTGCGCATTCAGCTGCACATTTGTGTGGGTGCAAGCTGCAGGCTGAGGAGGGTGAAGAGGAGGGTGAGGAAGGGGGCAGCTGCTCTTCGCACCAGGCAGCCCCAGCCACTGCCACAAAAGAAAGCCCGATGGCATCCTTTCTAAGCAATTAGTTGACATGCAGTTGCATGGTTATGGTTCTGCTTGTGCGCTGTTATCATAGCTTCTGTTTAGGCAGACTGCTGAGAGGATTGTGGAGACTGGTGGAATGCTTATAAAACAGCTGTACACAGAGGCCTTCCGGCTTGTAGCATGCTGCCTCATGCATATTCTTTGTTTTAGGGCAGCAGATGCATCGGCATGTGCAGGTTCCACCTATCTCCACCAAATGGCGGACTCGCAGTTCTACAATAAGCAGTCCGGTGTAATCGATCATTCTCAACCTTGCATTTCCCCAGCAGCTGCTTGCCGCATTGCACGGCGCTTGGCAGGAAACACTCGTGCTGCTGCCACAGGCATAGGGGGCCACACGGCCGGTACACCGATCCACGCCTCATGCGCAATCCGCACATGCATTGGGTCTGTGTCCTCTGGCACCTCTGGCAGCTGCAGTTGCTGCCGGTCAGCCTGGACCTGGTCCACAGCAGTGCGGCCTGGGCGCGTATGCTCAGCCACCCATACCTGCTGTGCTGTCTCGATGGCGGCCTGGAACTTTCCAGCTGCTGTGTCGAGATCACTCCCCTCACTGGCAGATGAAGATGAGGAGGTTGCCGTCCGCTTCCTCCTCTTGCGTTCATGACTCTGCGTGCTCTGTTTGCTGGCTGGGTCCTTGCAGGTGGCCTTTGCAGCGGAAACAAATGGGTGCCGTGGGCCCAGCATAAAGGCTGCAAGAACACCCCACATCTGTTGCATGTCGTCGGCGCCGGGGTGGTTGCGCCCTGTTGTGTCCTGTTGTGTCCCTCTGCGCTCTTCTCCGCCTGCTTCCTCCTTGCCACGCTTGCCACCTGCTTGCCTGCCCGCCCCCTGGGTGCCACAGCCTAGCCCTGCTGCCTGCCCATCCGCCAGCCCACTGCCTGCACCAGCACCGCCCCTACTGCTGGGATGCCTTAGCGCAAAGCACGTGGCAGGCCACCAGTACGCACGGTCATGCAGCCAGCCCCGCACCATGCGCCACCGCCCCACATCCACAGGTGGTGGCTGAGCGGCTGTGATGGTGCCTCCAACACCCGCGCCCGGCCCCTCCACATGCATGCCAACCAGGAAGGATGTACCCAGACGCGTGAGGGATGTGACAAGTGTGGACACGGCTTGTGACTCCAGCGGCAGCTCAGGCACAGTCCCAAGCATGTCTAAATACATGAGGCACGCATCTGTGGCTGCAGCGCTGCATGCCGAGCAGTGATCAGCTTGGCTGCAGGCACCTTGCAGAGCCACGCTGCTCAGTGGGTCGGCACGCAAGGCTGCCAGATGCGCTTGCACGGCCACATGCACTGGGTCCTGCGCGCTGGCTTCGTCGTACATGCCTATCTCACTGCCTTCCACCTGCTGCTGCTGCCCAGCTGCCTGCGGACGTGTGGGCACAGGCTGCGAGCCCAGTCCCCCTTCCTCATCCCCATCTATCGCCAGGCCCTGGATGAGTGCCAGCAGCATGTGTGCGTCTGCGTCATGTGGGCTGGCGGCTGCGGCAGCATGAGCCGTGGCCAGTGCAGAGGGCAGCTTGCCTGCCACCACGTACAGGTGGCACAGCAGCAACGACAGCAGCGTGGCGTCCGGGCCTTGTGCCAGTGCCTCCTGATGCAGATCAAGAACAGCGCCAAGTGTGTGGTGAGCACAAGGTGTGTGAGGGTGTGTGTGTGTGTGTTGCCCTGCAAGTACCAGCACACCCACTGTGACTCCTCAACCAGCTGGAAATTGAGGTGCGTGCACTGTACCTAGGCCTCCATCTGTTCCTCTGATAGTATGTGCACAACAGGATAAGTGAGCCAGTATGTGGTTGTGATGCATGCCGGCGGTGGTCTCACCCGCAGCTCTAGCTCGCACTCGCGCCACATGTCCTTCAGCTCGCGCTTGCCTTGTGCCCTGAGCCACACCTGGCTGTCATATGTGAACAAGGACTGCAACAGCCGCCGCATGCCGCCCTCCGCGTCTTCTGCACCACCACTCTGCTCCGTGCTTGTCGAGGTGGACATAGTCTTCTGCATCTCTGGTGTGTGATCAGCGCTGCGATCCGCATCAGCTGCTGCCCTGTGCAGCTCCTGCATCATAGCCAGCCTGCGGGGTGCAGGCCGATGCGCAGGGGTACACAACTGCGGTTCGCCCCACAGGTGAAGGATTGGTTTGCGTGGATTCATGTGTGCAAAGTGCCAAACTTTCATCATGCCGGACTCTGCCAGGGGTTCTGCTGTCCAGGAGCGGCAGGACTGGTGACAAACTGACAACACATGCGCATGTTGACATGTGCGCGTCACGCACCACTGCTGGTACCGGACGAGTGCACAGTAGGCGGAGCGCATGAATGCCAGCTCGCTGCCTGTTGCACCTTTTGCGGAACTGCTGCGGCTGGTCAGCATGCGATGCCCTTGCTCCAAGTCCCCCTGTGGAGTGCACTTGACAAGCGTGCATCAATGGGATGTTGGTCGCAGAAATGATAGTGGCAGAGCAGGACCCACACAGCTTACTGCAGTTTGTGTGGGTCTTCAGGCAGTGGAATGTGCCAGTTGAAGGCACCGCACACGCATGCTGCCTTAAAAAGGACAATGCCTCCCACACACTGAGACTCAACTGAGAACCAGCTGCAACTCGCGCACCCTCTGGATGACAAACATGGCCAGGTCCAGCGCAGCGCGATCTGATGCCTCCCGCACCACATGTGACTGCGCAAGCCGCTGCAGCTGCCGCTGCACCTGCTCCGCCGGGGCGCCCTGCCTCAGCACACACTCCATAGCTGCATCCAGCACAGCTGTGAGCCGCTGCCTGGGCTTGGGGTCTGGGTGAGTGGCTGATGCCTGCTTCGGGTCCTGCAGCACCGTGACCACGCAGCATCATGGGAGTGACACCACGTGACGACAAGCACGTGGCCCACCCACAAGTGTGTGGCCCACCTCAGCAGCTAGCAGAAGTGCGCAAATGCCAGCTGTTGTCGTGAAGTCCCCAGCGTCCAGGCTCTTGTTGAGGAGAGCCATGAGGTTGTTGTGGTGCTGCCGCTGAACCTGCAGTGTGCATGACGCATGGTGGTGCATGGGCACAGCGCAACCAGGGTTTCAGCGACTTCGAGCTGCATGATTCCCGGCTTCTGCACCTTGCCGAAATTGCGAAAGAGCTCGTGGCCCTGTCTCTCCATGGCTTAAAGGTACAAAACAGCTCAACCTGATGCCTGATGTGACGCTCGTTACATTTTGGTCAACGATCGTTACATAACTATCATAATAGCAGCTTGCAGCAGTATGCAGTGCCGCCGTACTGGTGTCGCTCTGGGTTGAGTTGAAAATGAATTTACAACATAAGATGCGTTGGCTGATGAATTATATAGCTCCGAGACAACCACATTCTCGACGTGGAGACCTGTCCTGCTGTCCTTGCCCTCTCACACATTGTTTGCTCATGGCTCCGCGGCCACCCACTACTGCCATTTGAGGTGGGGGTTGTTCTGCACATGGTCCACAATGCCCTGGTCAACCCACCGGTTGTTCCTCTCCCACCCTGCCAGCCCATTGCGCACTTGCTCCATGACCTGCACATCAGGGCACCGACACGCGTGGTCGCATTCTGTCGGACAACAAAGCAGCTGCCACTTGTTCAGCCAAGTTCTGGGCATGAGATGCCTCGCAATGTGACGCGTGTTCGTTGCATGTCGTGTACAGCATGAACCCGCAACACGTGACACACACAGCACGTGGTTATTTATATTAATTATATACCTTGTGCGCCTCAGGGTCCTGCTGCACTGCAGCCCACCAGGCAGCGAGCTTGGGGCGCCCCTCAAACACGCTCTTCCATCTGCAGTCACAAATCATGTGCGATACCAGCATTCACACCTCTTACATACTCCGTCCGTAAGCTGACTTGATCATACGTCACACACATCACGGACGCACCCGAAGAACTTGGGCAGCATGAAGTCCATGAACACGAAGGTGGGGAACAGTGCGGCATCCGCTGTCGTCATCTGGCTGCCCGTGAGGAAGGGGCCACCAATGATGCTGGCCTCGATCGCATCCAACTGGTACTTGATCTGCTGGATCTCCTTGGACCGCTGCTCAGCTGACTCCATCTTGCGGTACATGGCACCCTGTAATTCAAGTTAATAAGAAAACAGAGGTTTAAAAGAAAACAGAAGTCATGTGTTCCAACACAGGCAATATCCCTCACATGCCCCCACAGCTGGAATGCGGCGAAGTGCCATCAGCTGCACAGCACATCAGCTGCACAGCAGTTCGCAGCAGCTGCACCTGGATGGGCACGATGTAGACGTCATGGATGCGCACGGCCAGGGCACCCACTGCGCGTGCCTCTGGGGTGGGCGCCGTCAGGCTGTGCCCAGTGCTGGAGAACTTGTCCAGGAGGTACTGTGTGCACAAGAAGCATTAATATACCGTGATGATGCATGAGCATCCGATCGTCGCACAGTGAATGGATGGGCTGGGCATAGTTTGAACATCAACAATGCCCAAACATTAAACCAACTGGCTATTATGACCAACGTTAATCTATGATGTGCAGTCGTCATGCGGTGCACGAAACCTGGCTTGTGTTCACATGATTTTGCTGGGACCCAATATTCCGAGGGGCAGTGACTGTTGCTCCTGAAGAAGTTGCGGTAGTAGAAAACCATGCAGGAGTTCAGTACCCCCACCTGAACAATAACCTCCGACTCCGGGAGTGTATGTCCATCAGGCATGATTAGCACAGGCATTTTGCCCTGGGGGTTCATCTTCAGGAACTCTGGTGACTTCAGTCCACCAAAGTCCTGCATGTCATGAGCACGCAAAGAACTGATAGCAGAAGCCACAAGCCACCGTTCACATGAGCAACATGCATGCGCACTGCGCACCTGAGGGCTCTTGATGTCGATTTGATCTGCCAATCCCTTCTTATACATGAGCCAGCGAATCTGCAAGCAGCATAGCACATATATGGCTCATGATGGGCATCAGTGCTTCTAGATTGTTGCTACTGCCATCTCAATCGGGAACTTACACGGGCTCCATTGTTGGATACTGGAACGTCAACCAGCGTGTACTTGCCGGTGGCTGATGTTGCAAAGCTGCGCCTGGTGGCTCCAAGTCGCCAATCACGGCTCAGAACGCGTTGCATCGATGACTGCATCTTGTAGGCGCAATTAACTTCAGCAAGGAAAGGACCAAATCAAAACGTGAACGGGCTTGGTAATCACACTTGGCCGACGATTACACAAGTTGGTCGACGGTGTAGCAGACTGTTTGTTTCACGCAATTATCCTCCTCTACCAGTCAGCTGTACTTCCCAACATTAATTTGTTTGTGTGATGTCCTGCACTCTGAATCCGGCTCCTGGAGGCACCTGGAGATTCACGGATCACATTGTTAATATGCAAGTAGCACTTCAACCGCGAGCGCTCCGTCTCAGGGACAAAGGCACTTCACTACTGAACTCGTGAATGCGCACGACCCAGCTACTTTGCACTATTAAGCTGCACGACAGCAAAGAACCGTGTTAATCCTGGTAGTGGCTTAGCGCGGAGGTCACGCACCCCGTAGATACGCCCTGAGGAGCGCAATCTTCCTGCTCAGCGAGCATGGCGAACTTTTCAGGCAACAGCTTGCTTGCAGGTGCGTCGCTAGTGTGCGAGCTTTGGGCGCGTCAAGTTGGTCCAGCGTGGCTATCATATTCTGCTGCGCATAAACAGCAACCCAGCCGCACTCTTCAGTGAGCCGTTCTGCAATGCAAGCGGGAAGTGCTCGCGCCTTTTCCTCATGCCGAAAGGTCCTTCGCACGTGCAACATGTCCACCTGTCCATCGGGCATTGGCATGGCATCTGGCATGTGGCATGTGGCATGGGCATGGGTGCATGGAACAGGGCATTCTGAGTGAATACCATGCAAGCATGGGAGTGAATTGGGGGCATCAGATTCACTGCATGGAGCGCCGCGACGCTAATCCCAAAGCATCACGGCAGTGTTCGGGGCGTGTGCAGGGGGGTTTCCGGGCAGCACCTGAATTCACTCTGGGTGAATTCACTTGGGTGCACTCTGGGTGAATTCACTTGGGTGCGTTGAACCCGTTGTTCCGTCGCGCAAGTAGCGCTAGTTTACGTGGTGTTGTGCCCCTGATGGGCCGCGACACCCAATTCACTCCGAGTGAATTCACTAGGGTCCAGGAGCGTGCTGCTCACAGTGCCAGGAACGCTAGGCATATTATTTATGCGCGGCCGCGCTATTCTTAGGCAGCCAGGTGCTCACACTGTAAGCACCCACAATTCACTCGGAGTGAATTCACTTCAGTGCGCTAGCCCCTCTCACCGGTGCCTCAAAAAGCAAAACAAATGCTGTTCTATGTATACCGCTGGTCGACCACCTGCCAGGTGCTGACAGACCTGGGAGGCCGCTGACCCCACAAAGGGCAAATTGTTTAGGGCTGCATGCAGTGATGCTTCATGCTTACAGTGCAGCAGGTCAGGAGCAAGTGCATACAGCTGTGCTTGGCACCACATGGCGGGCATGGTCACATCTGCAAACTGCGACTGGTTTGCAGAACACATCAGTTTGTTGATAAGCCGCGCATGCAAGCCTTACTTCACAGGCCTGTTAACCCCATGTGCGTAGGAAGATAGTTGTGCACAGCCTCATGTTGCGTGCGGGCCAGGAGAGGGAGTGTTGTGTGCGCTTGGGGTGAAGGGGAGGGAGTGTGGGGGTGGGCTGGCTGCTGCACAATGCTGTGCACTGGCTTGGGTTGAAGGGGAGGGAGTGTGGGGGTGGGCTGGCTGCTTCACAATGCTGTGCACTGGCTTGGGTGGAGGAGAGGGAGTGTGGGGTTGGGCTGGCTGCTTCAAAATGCTGTGCACTGGCTTGGGTTGAAGGGGAGGGAGTGTGGGGGTGGGCTGGCTGCTGCACAATGCTGTGCACCAGCCTGGGGTGAAGGGGAGGGAGTGTGGG
>QAXD01000160.1:165806-270363 GCA_004335575.1 Haematococcus sp. NG2 | reverse complement strand
GGAGGGGAGGGAGTGTGGGGTTGGGCTGGCTGCTGCACAATGGTGTGCACCAGCCTGGGTTGAAGGGGAGGGAGTGTGGGGGTGGGCTGGCTCCTGCACAATGTTGTGCACTGGCTTTGGGTGGAGGAGAGCGAGGGAGTGTGAGGTTGGGCTGGCTCCTGCACAATGCTGTGCACCGGCCTAGGATGTTCGGCAGGCCTTTCTCCCACCCTCCTACCCCTTCCCTCCTCCCTTGCCTCCTCCTCTCCTTCCCTCCCCTCCTCCCCTCCTCCCCTTCTCCCTCCTTCTCTCCCTCCCTCCTCCCTCCTCCCTCCTCCCCTCCTCCCTCCCTCCCTCCCTCCTCCCTCCTCTTCTCTCCTTGCTTTCCTTTCCTTTCCTTCCCTTTTCTCTCCTTTCTTTCTTTTATTTTTCCCTATCATATTGACACAATCCCCATGGTGGGGTATGTACCCTGTACCAGTGCATCCATGGTGGTGACCATTGTGACAGCATGGCATGCTGACCTGGTTCCGTGTGCTCGTTGTGGTGCAGCACTCCATGCAAGCATGGAGCGTGCCAAGACCATCTCGCGCATCTGCCGTGCCCTGGCCAAGAAGCCCCAGCTGCGCAACAGCTTGGACGTGGAGTACCTCCAGAAGGAAACAAGTGGCTGTGTGCTGATGACAAAGGATGGCCCAGGCGTGCACAAGGACCTGTGCCTTGGTGCGTTGGGGTGCAGTACCTTGGTCGTGCAAGCAGCCCATGGCCAGCAGTAGGCAGGGAGAGGGGCAGCCAGCTGCTTGACAATCTCGGTGTTTGCGTGAGACGCATATACCTGCAGCTAGTGGTGTATCTGAATGTACACTGAGTGATTGTGGGGCACCTTGTGGCTGCTCTCATGCTCACAGCCCATGTTTGCTGTTGCAACTGCAGTGAGCCGCATCATGAGCATGAAGGAGATGGAGTCGATGCGCATGCAGGGGCGCACAGTATACGTGTATGTAAGTGCACATTCCTTAATAATGTGAATAGCACATGTGTACAACAGCAGCACCAAGCAATGCGCTGCATTGCTGCAGCTCCATTGGACGCAGCCATCCTGTTGTTGTTGCCTCACATGCACAAATGAGGTTACCATGAGTGCCCGTGTGTTGGTGCAGGTGCTAGCTGGCAAGCTGCAAGTACGCACACATGTGCGGAAGCCGTGGGATCCAGCGCCACAAACAGCGGCATGGAGCTCTCCTGGCAGCTCTATGGATGGGCGCGCAAACATTCCCGGCGCCGATGCACAGCCACCAGCTGTGGACAGGGCTGCAGAGGGGCCCACAGCTGGTTCCAAGTCGGCATCTGACACCAAGCTGCATCCTGAGGAGGAGATGCTGGCGCTATTCAATAGCATCGGTGGGTCATTGCTGCTGGTGGCTGCCTATGCGGTCTGCAACCCACTCATGTCACCATAGCGTCCGTCTGCACAGCTTATGTCCACTGCGAGTCCCCACACGTGGTATTCCAAGGTGCAGAATGTGCAGCTGTTGACCTGTGGTTGGCATTTCTACCATGGGTGTGCAGACGTGGATGGGTCAGGTGCCATTGATGTGGAGGAGCTCCAATACGCGCTGGAGACAATGGGTGTGGTCAAGACTAGGGCGGAGGTGGAGGAGTTGATGGCTGGTGTGGATGAGGACGGCTCAGGGGAGCTGGAGTTTGAAGCGTTCAAGGAGATCCTGCTGGCTGCCCTGGGAGGTGGATCTCAGAACCAGGAAACTGAATGGACGCTGCTGGGTGCTGGCGCCACGTTGGCTGGGGCAGGCGGTGATGGCCCCAGCCCTGCTGGTGAGCTGTGGGCCAAGGAGTACAGCCCAGGCGCCAGCTTTGGAGAGGCGTCAGTGCTCAGTGGCGGCACCCTCACCATGGACGGTAAGGGGAGGCCAGCCGAGCCAAGCCCTGCGTGCTGCCACCGCATCCCAATTCTTGCACACCGCCTCCAGTGAACACTCCATGGTCTCCATCACATAGAACTCTTTGGCTTGCCTCCACGCAGGCATGGTGCTTGCTCTGGAGGAGTGTGACCTGCTTGTACTCGAGCGATCTGACTATGAGCATATTCTGGAGTGCGGGTTTGATGGGGAGCTGAAGAGCAAGCAGCAGCTGCTGCGCACGGCGCCCGTGCTTGCGGTGCGTGTGGGTTTGCAGTGTGAACCCTGCAGCACCAGCAGCCACTTGAATCCAACCGCTTTGAAGTGGCCAGTGCGTGGGTCTCAAGGCCAGCTGCACTCATGTCGCAGTGTACCTGCTGCGCCCGTACAGCTGTTCTGGCTGTCCCCCTGACCAGTTATGTTGCAATGGCTGCGCAGGCCGCACTGCGCCGCACCGTGGTGCGTGCGCTAGCATTTGCGACGACACGTCAAACACTCGCCTACAACTCGGTGATCTACGAGCAAGGGCAGCCACCCACTGCATTGTACCTGATCGTACAGGGCGAGTGCAAGGCAAGTTGCTGGACGCAGCTTGCATGGTTGGACGGGTGATAGCGATCCCCCTATCTGGAATGGTTCTGCGCACATCCTGACACTACGGGCGTGCAAATAACCATGCAATCTGTGCTTGAGAGTGGTACTAGACGAGTGTGCATCGCAGCCTGCTGCTGCAAGACCGCACCCCAAATCACACATTGGCCAACATCATTCATGCAGGTCGTGACCAAGGTCGCCGATGACCGGCCAGAGACACCCACCGGCCTGCAAGGGGAATCCAGCACTTCAAGCCTGGGACCTCAGTCCTCATCTGTGAGCATTGCAGGTGGATCAACACCGGCGCATGAGCTGCTACGGCCAGGGCTGCGCAGCTGCAGCACATCCCGGCGGCTCATGCGTCGTGTTGAGGTGGCGGTGCTGGGAACAGGGGATCTGTGCGGGGAAGCGTCAGTGCTGGGCTATGACCGGCATCTCACAAGTGTGATCGTGAGCAGCCAGGAGCTGGTAGCCCTGCGCATTGACAAGGCAGTCCTGCGGCGGCTCATCCACCCGGCAGATGTGGCACGGCTGAGGGAGCACTTCATCCAGCGCGACACGGAGCGCACCACGCGGCTGGCCATGAGCAGCAGCGTGGCGCAAGCGATGCACGAGTCCAACTTGCGCATGCGGCCCAGCCTGAGCCAGGTTCCCCAGTCGGTGTTGCTCCAGGCAGGCATCTCAACCGATGCAGCAGGTATCCCAAGCGGCTTGGTGTCTACACGAAGCGGTGGCGCCCACGGCAGTGTCCATTCCCCCAGGAGCAGCAGCTCACAGCTGGAGCTAGACCATGGACAGCATCTGCTGGGGGAGCAGTCCATCCCCTCCCGACTCTCCCAGAACAACTCAGTCGCTGGACCACCCAGCGACTCTGAACATGAGATGGGATCTGCTGCCATGGTCCCCGTGCCGCCCAAGCGCTTCTCACGCATGGGCACTGTGAACATGGGCCCCAGTGCCCCGCTGCTCAACCGGGCGGCCATGGTGTCCAAGCACGAGAGCTTCACGGGCCGCATGATGCGCCCACCTCTCCCACGGGGCAGCATCAGTGGGATGGATGCCATCGCCAGTCCCTTTACACAGCAGGCGGTGCAGAAGCCAGAGGCCCCAGAGACGCAGTCCCAGCCCCAGTCCCAGTCCCAGTCCGAGTTTGGGAAGGCTGTGGCGGCCTTCATGGCCAGCTCCAGCCCTGCCGCTAACGTTGGCTCGGGGCACCCACCCCACACCTCGGGGAGCTCTGCCAGCGCGCCTCTGTGCAAGCTGGAGGAGGGATGTGACAAAGTGCTCACATCCACGCTATCCAGTGAGGAGCTGCCACTGGCAGTGGGCCAGGAGGACACAGAGGACGCGTATGAGCCGGCATGGGTGCGGCAGCTGGACAAGATCAAGCCGGGCTGCACCGACCCTGAGACGCTGGCATGGATCAGGATGTTGGAGTACGAAGTGATGCGGCCGCCCAGCAGCGGGGCACCTGCTGCGCAGCCCCCAGCCGGTCGGTTCAGCCACTCAGGGCATGTGTCAGATCTGATGATGGATGGTCGGGCGCTGCGCACATCCATCACAATTTCCATGCCGCGCACATGCATGGCTGGTTCTGTGCACCGCACAGGCTCCCTGCGCTCCAGTGGCACGAAGCCCTCTGCTGCCACAAGTTTCGCACCAAGTACGTTCAACACCACGCAGCCCATGCCGATCAACAGGTCCAACCTCTCGAACCCCACCGTGTCTGCGGCACAGCAGCACGCAGGTCCATTGTCCTCCTCAACTGCATCGGCCACCCTGACGCCAGGGCTAACCCCCGGCAACAGGGACGCCGCCGCAGCTGCAGCCGCTCCGGACGTGCCCATGGCAGCAGCCACTGTGGATACAGCAATGAACATGGGGACTGATAACCCAGGCGGCCTGTACCCTACCGGCCCAGCATCCTGGCATGGGCCTGCACCACAAGCCACAGACATGCTGGCATCAAGCCTGACCAGCTCGTCTGAGCACCTGTTGACTGCCATCTCGTCCCAGCAGATGACAGCTGTAGCGTTTACTGGCAGGACGGTGTCTGTGGCTGAGGGCACACTCAACATTTGTACGGGCTACAGCAGTGGCCCCACCAGCAGTGGCTCCGGTGGTTCAGGTAGCTCTGGGGGTGCAGGGTCACCTCACCAAAGGGATCATTTCAGACTGCCAGGGGAGCGGCTCCCCGTACGCACGCACAGCATTGAGGGCGTGCAGCAGATGTTTGCTCAGCTGCAGCATGTGGCAGGCCAGCTGCCTGGGGCTTGTGCAGCCGACAAACTGCTGGGCTGGCCTGCTCCAAAGCTGGGTAGCCCCAAACAGCAGCAGTCAGGTGCTGGGATGGCCACAGCCGCTGCAGCCGCTGCAGCCGCTGGCCCAGAGCCGTTGGTGGTGCCCCGGCTGCGGATGGACCTCGTGCACGCCGCGCCACACAGTGCTCCATCAGTGCTGCTAGGCCCGCAGCGCAGCACCTCCCCCCACTGCTCGTCATCCCCTCCCGGCCACGGCCCACACCCTGCTGCTGGGCCAGGTGCATGGCACGAACCCCTGGCCCCCAGCCCTCCAGGCACTAGCCGCACACGCCGTGCAAGCCTGCTTGCCAGTCGTAGCAGCACGGGGCCGTTATCAGCGCACATGACGGCCCGGCCCGCCACCTCATCTGGGGAGAGCTCCAGCAGACTGTCGCTGTCCGCACGTGACATGGCACCCAAGTGGAGCACGGAGGCACTCAGAACGGCCACCATCATGTCAGGTGGGGACAAAGGCAGGCTCGCACAGACGCACAGCTCCCTCATGCGCTCAAGCGGCTCCAATGCCAGCTCTGTTGGCGGCATGTTTGGGGGCAGCACTCAGGCGGTGGCAGCAGCCGCACCTGCGCCCGCAGCAAGCCAACCTGCTGCCGCTGGCCTGCGCGCTAACATTGGGCGCATGCACGCCATGGTAGGGCTCAGCTCCGCACAGCAAGGTGCAGGGGCCCAGGATGCATCAGTCGCCCACCTGCTGGCGCAGCATGGCATGGGCCAAGGAGGCGCGCTGCAGCCCACACCACTGGGTCCTACCGCAGCAAAATATGCAAGCCCCAGGGGCTCGGCCGCAAGGAGGATGAGTGGTGTTGGGGCTGCGTACGCGCACCCAAACACCGCCCGCATGTTCATCTCCAGCTACGAATCACTCAGCCCAGCTGACCTGATGAAGCAAGGCGCAAGCAGCTGCAGGGCCCCACATGCACCATCTGGTCCAGCTGCCCACAGGAGTGTGTGTGTTTCTGAGCAGATCGGCAGCCGCACACATACGACCCATGGCTGCAGCACACCTTTGGTGCACAGCTCGAGGCCTTGGCCTGCAGCTGCGCCAGTATCGAGATGGGACTGAGAGGGACTGAGAGGGACTGAGACTCAGCCATCACTATGTCACTGGTGAGGTCGGTTTTTTCACTTTGACCGTTGTTGTTTACATAGTTGATGCATGTCGGCAGCACAAGTGTGTTGTTTGCCGCCATGACGCACTTGCATAGATGTGAAATGGGGGCTGAACCTTAAGGTTGGACGGAGAAAGGGTGTGCATTCTTGAGACGCATGCATCAGGATGGGTATGGACAGTGCCAGCAAGCGCAGCAGGCGTGTATTCATGACGGAGCTCCTGTGTTCCACGTCAAATGATGGGCCCGGTCTCGATGCTGATCCTCATTCATCATCATGCTCATACTCGTGACAGAGCGGAGCAGTAGCGAGCACCACATGCGGTTGCATTCATGTGTAGGGTGCAGTCATAGTCCCCCAACGATGGCAATGCAGAGGGCCTGCCAGGTTCATGAACTTTGGGTGGATGCTTTGAGAAACCTGGTGTGACCTGACATACCTTAAAGTGATGGAGAGAGGGCTAGGACCCATGTGCCAGCAATAGAAAGCAAAGCCTGTTCCATGAGTGTACCTGCATTTATGGCACCACCTGTGCCAGTTTACTTGTCTCTGTATCTATATCAATGAACCCGCGTGGTGGTGGCGAGTGCAACATTGCAGTCTGAAAGAGCTGGCGATGTGCTAGGAATGGGCAAGGTGTTGGGCAGAGAAGTTGGGCCTATCGTGCTGTGCGGTTTTACTAATGTTGGCAAAAGCCACATTATGCAGACTGCATGCTGTTGATCACTCACTCTACAGTCTACTTACCGTACTGGTATGTTGTATTACCAGTTGTATGTTGTATTGTTGGTCGTAAATTGTCGGTGTTATTGCAATACAATATCTGTATCACTTTTATGTTGTAATATTGATTGATTACAAATGACAAGGGGCCTGAGCCAAGTGCCGCCAGATGTGGCACAGGACCCACTCGAGGTGGCCATTGTTGTTTATTTAAATCCTTTAATGTCAAACCTTCCTCACTCTTGGGCTGTGATTGACCGCTGAAAAGGTGGCAGTAAGTTATGAAGCCTGCAAGGTTTGCCTTGAATACGTCACAAAATTGATGCGGCCTTCTATGCTGTAACATGGCCTCAATCCAGTTGGGTCACATGACGTAAAGGTGGACAACCAGGGCTGCAGCGAAAGCTGCGGCTGCTCAGACTGCTGATATCTCACTCTCCAACTCACTCTCCAGATCCAGGGGCCGCACAGGCGGCTTGATGACAAATGGCTCAGCATCCTCACTGGCTGTGCTGGCGCCGTCTCCCATTCCTGCTGGTGCACCGGCCATGGGCCCTGCCAGTGTGGCCAGGGCTGCTGCTGTCGGCGGCACAGGCCCAGCAGCAACAGGCGGTGCACCGCCCTGCGAGGCAGACGGGGACTGGCGGACAAATGCAGGCAGTGCCGGCTTGGAAGGCGTGGATGTGGCGTCCGCTGCAGGCGGTGCTGCAGCTGCCGCTGCTGGCATAGCAGGTGGTGGGGTGGGGGCAGGCTCAGCTGCCATCAGGAGACCCTCAAACAGCAGCTGGTGCCCTGCCAGCACCTGCCGTGCAGCCTTGGCCACGCCAGCTGCGCAGCCTTGTAGGTTGGGTGGCGCTGTCGAGAAGCTGCTGGTCAGTTGCTCCACCGCGTCTGCCAGCTTCTTCTGCAGTGCCCGTGATGCTGTCACCAAGGGCTTCACCAGGCCCACCCCCTCATCAAGGTATGTCAGCAGCCGGGGCGGCACCCTGCCCTGCTGCACAGCTGGGGATCCAGTGCCAAGCTGCCCGCCTTGTGCCGCCTGCACAGCTGCAGAAACTTGTCCAGTGACGTGCTTGCCCAGCCGCGATGCCAACAGCCGTGCGAGAGCACCCACACTCTCATGGGCAGGCGTCATTGCCGCGTCTACCACGCGTGCCATGGTCTGTTGAAGCTCCAGGTCCTGTTCAGGCCGGAGCACCAGCAGCCCACCAGATGCAAGCCACTTGGGCGCAGAGCCTGCGATGCAGGCCATACAGGCAGTTCATACTGTAATCAGTGTAGTCCATACACGGTTGCACAGACCAGAGAGCGGACCAGAACAAAGCAAAGCACCAAGCAGGCCTTGAACAAGATGAGAGGAAATGCTGAGCCATGGCGAATCTTTCATCACCGTCACAACGCGTTTCATCGTACTGATCAGCCGCAAGCTGCTTCCTTAGCACACACTTACCAGCCTCCTGCTCCGGCATGAGCAGCAACGCAGCGTCTGCTGCACCCCCAGCAGCCACCACCTTGTCCCTGTCTGTCATGCCTGCGTACTGTGGGTCAGCCACCACCTGCTCCAGTGTGCTGGTTGTGAAGCCCAGCGCCGCTGCTGCCAGTGTCACTGCTTGCGCCTGCTCCTGTGCCTTGCGGCCGCCTGCCGCCGAAGTGAGCAACAGAAGCAGCCGCCGCGGCTGCCACTGCTGCAGCACACCGGCCAGCACCGGCAGCTTGTCCGCACCGCCATCCACACTAGCTGCAGTGGCAGGTGGAGGTGTGCCAGGCACTGCTGCACCTGCTTGCGTGACTGCTGCGGATGCTCCTGCTGCCTCCTGTGTGGGTGCAGGCTGCTGCAGGGTCTGCAAGCTGATGGGCATGATCTCATGCACTCCTGATACAGCGAGCTCTGCACCTGTCCCCACCCAGGGCTCACTACCCCACACCAGATGTGGTCGCTGCAGCAGAGGCAGCAGCAGCAGCTGTATGGCCGTGGAGTAGGCGAGGGAGCAGGCAGTGGTTAGGTGCAGCTCCAGCAGCTTGCCCAGGGCGGGCATGCAAGCCTCCACCACACTTTCTTCGTATGTCTGCAGCAGCCACATCCACAGCAAACGATGGAACTCCAACGCCAATGACATCATGTGTGCATGTTATGAGCAGCCAAGCAGAAGAGCACAGAGCGTGCAGCCGTGCAAGTTCTCCCTAGGGTAGCGATGCTCAGCTAGCACCACACCAACACCACCTCACCATCAGACATAAACGCATGCTGCTGTTGCAGCCCGTTGGCAACACACCTTGGTCACACGGAACTTGCTCAACGCTGCCTGTGCCATCTGTGCCACCTGCACCGTGTGCGTCCCCAGTGCGTCCAGTGCCAGCATGACAGCTGCAGCACGCTGCCCCATCGCTGTCATGGTCCTCGCAAGCGACACCACTGCAACAGACGTCCAAAAGCCTGAGGCAGTGTACAGCTGCCCCAGCAGCTTGTGGCTACCACGTAGCCAGCCCGCAGCCACCTGTGGTCCGGCCGGGGGGAGTGCTGAGGGGTCTGCCTTGAGGATGCGCACCAGCACAGTGTTGAGCTGCACCATGGTGCGCCCCAACTGCTGCGCCACGCCGCCTGCACCGGCAGCTGCTGAACGTGCGTCTGCGGCCCCAGCACCTCCCACCAGGCCACCCACTGCCCCTGCTGTGTCTGGCTCCAGCAGCAGGGCTGCAGCCAAAGCAGGGCCCAAGCTGGACAAGCCCTGGGCAAGCGTGGCTGTCACACGTGCCAGCGCAGCAGCCGCCTGCTGCTGGGCAGCCCCCACCATTTCAAACTCATCCCCGCTGCTGCCTGCAGGTGGTGCGGCAAGGTGCTGCCTGCATGTCTCAAAGGTTTGTGTGGCTGAGGTGGCCGCTGCATCCACGGCATCCGTGAGCGAAGCCAGCGCCTGGGTCACAGCATCTGGCAAGAGTGGCGGTGGTGGCATGGTGGTGGTACCTGGGCAGCGGGCAGCATTTGCAGCGGCCAGGGCCAGCACACCGGGCACCACCTGTGGGCCAGTAAATTGTGCTGGGGCGCACAGCTCCTGCACTGCAGTTGCCAGAGCAACGTCCAGAGATGCTGCCATCTTCAGCTGTTGCGGTGTGGGCAGTGGTGCAGGAGACGCGGCAGGCCCTGGTGCACATGCCATGGCCCATGCTGCTGCCCCGGCCATGGCCAGGTCGTACTGCTGGTGCACATCCAGCAGCATGCGGGATACGGAGCGGCACACCAGCGCCTGCACATCCTTTGCCATGCCAGCCGCCAGCTCACCCTCGGCAGGCGCAGTGGCTGCAGCACTGCTGGCAATACTGCGGCAAGAGGCCATGCTGCCTGCCAGCTGCTGTGCATGCGCGCTGATGCTGTCCACCGTCTGCAGCATGGACTGCTGGCACTCGTCCAGCTCCCCAGGACTGGCAGCCAGGGGTGCCAGGATGCGGCTGCAGCTGCCCGCCACACGGTCACGAAGCTGGCTCAGCATCTTGCCTGCCGCCACTTCCTCCGCCGCCATGCTGCTGGCCCAATGCAGCGCCGGCAAGGGTGGAGCTGGCATGGACGCGCTCTCAGGTGACACACCAGGAGCAGAGGCAGCAGCCATGGGCGCAGGCGGTGCTGCAGCAGGTGCCGCAGCAATGGACGCAAGAAGCTCACCCGCAGGTAGGTCATCCAGCAGGCGGGCGGTCAGCTGCAGTGTGGTGACTGGGATGTCCAGTGGCGTGCGCAGCGTCAGCGTGCGGGTGCCATGCTCCAGCGCAGCATCGTACGCGCTCTTGCTCGCTGCCGCCTGCGGCACACCGCCCGGCTGGGGGATTGCACCCCCCTGTGCAGGTGTTGCTTGCATCGTGATGGCCTGCGGCAGGTGCTGGGGCTGTTGCACCGCGGCCTTCAGCAGCTGCGCGTCCAGCTTGGCTTTGGACGGCGCAGTGAGGCCGACTGAGAGCGGCAGCGTGGCGGTGGCAAACGGCTGCGACCCCAAGCCCAGGTCCTCCACCACCGCCACCTCAACCTCCAGATACTTGTTGGTCGCCAGCTGGCGGGGCCGCTGCTCCTGCAGGCCCCACACCTGGTATGTGCGCATGTCTGAGCCGGTGAAGGTGCGGCCGGGGGCGAAGATGCCGCACATCCGTGCGGCCTCCAGCTGCATGGTGTGATCAAACGAATACAAGATTCAGAGGAGTGTTGGGTCGGTCGTCCGTCCACGACATCGATCAGCTGAGGCCGGTCGCGCACACATCCAAACACGTGGCGCATGCAGTGCGTGGAGCAAGGGAGGGCAGGGACTGAGCCATGAAGGGAAGATGCACAGGGATGATCCACACGCACCACAAGGACATCATGCCCACGCAGGTCCACCACAAACTCTGACAGCTTCGGGGGTGCAGCACCTGCACGTGCCAGGGAGAGCACCCTCCATGTATGCTCCTCGGAAGGGAAGGGAAGAAGGTCATGCTGTGGGCCAATGATATTAAACCAACAAATGCCAGCTGTTGCCAAGAATGTGCACAAATATGAAATAGCACACTAGAGCACACCAGAGCACACACCTTCACACCTTCACATCACAACAGAGCACACGTCAAGTGGATTGGCGGCAACACACCTGTCGGCAGCACTGTCTGCCAGTCAGCTGACAGCACCACAAGCGACTCCTTGGGCTCCGCCGATGCCTTGTCAAACACAAACAGCTCAATACATGTCACCCCGGGCACGTGGTGCAGCCCACACGCCACCACCGGGACGATCTGGCCGGCCAGCGGGTGGCCTGCAGGTGCTGGGCACCTGAACCCTCCCACCACAGCACCCTTGAGGTTGTGCAGGGACCACTGCATGGTGGCCGATGACAGGAGGGCCAGCTCCTCACGCATGGAGGCCCCCATGCCCCACCGGTACACCAGGTTGATGGGGACTGGCTCAGCTTGCGGCTCTGCAGCCACCAGCACATGCTGGCCACGGATGCCCAGCGCCGGCACGGAAAGCAGCAGCACAGCCCACAGGTCGTACAGGGCCAGCTTGGCCTGGCTGGGTGCGAACACCACGTCATGAGCAATCAGCTCCAGCGCGTTCGTCCATGACCCTGCCCTTGATGCTGCTTCTGTTGTTGCAGGTGCGGCTGCACTTCCTGTAGCAGCAGCTGCTGCAGGCGCAGCACCGGCACCAGCATTTGCTGTGGTCGCTGCGGTGGTAGCCGCCACACCGGGTGCCCCCAGTGAGGGTAGGAGGGCGCGCTCCCGAACAACCAGTGTGGGTGGCGTGCCTGCCGTGGTCATCTGCTGCTGCTGCGCCAGCCGTGCCTGAAGCGCCTGGATCGCCACGTTGCGCGCATCCACCTCCGCCTGCTTGGCTGCCAGTGCTGCGTCAGCCGCCTTCTGCATGCTCTCCCGCTGCGTGGATGGAGCAGCAGGAGCACAACGAATGCATCCACCGCCATTCTTTCACAAAGCTCACTGGCAGCAGGACTGGCAGCAGCAGTGGAGCAGAGAAAGCAATGAAATGAACAGCAGTACCAGCCTGGCTCACCAGTGCTGCTAGCTCATTGGTCAACGTTGTGTTGGCCTGCTCGCGCTGCTTGGCCTTTTCACCCTCCACCTGCGCAGCCAAGCCCTCGGCTCTGCTGCGTGCTCCCTGCTCGTCAGCAAGCGCCTGCAAGGTTTGTGGGAAACACATTGCGCCGCTCAGTGCAACATGTCCACACAACATGTCCACGCAACATGTCCAATGATGTGCATTTCCTGACCCAGCAACTCCACCACATCAATCATCTCATAGCTTGGCACAGCTGGACGGTAATGCACATGTGCATGCATGGCAACGTTCAACCGATTGCACCTTCTCAGTTGCCTCCAGCTTCTGCTGCAACAGCTGCAGCTGGTCGTCCAGCGCCTTCTTCTCCATCTCCAGCTTGTCAGTTGATTCATGCAGCCCAGCTACCTCATCACGCGCCGCCTTCCAGCCCTCTGCAAGCCGTGATGGTCACGAGAAACGCCGTCACCAGCAGGATTCAGAAACCAGCCACGGCCACCTGCCAGCTAGGCCCCAACTGTCACACGGCGCGCACATTATAAATCAGACGGTGCACTGACCTTGTGCTGCGGCCAGTGCTGCTTGGCTGCTTGCCAGCTGTTGCGACACATCTGACAGCTGGTCGATCAGCGCCTGGTTTTCCTCCATTGCCTGGCTGAAGTTCTGCTGGGTTTCCAGCGCCCGCTGCTTCTCGCGCGCGGCCTGAAGCATGCAGCGAAGCAGTAGCTCAGCCATGCGGCCCACACCGCGCTGACAGCTATGCACAATGTGTGGTTGTTTGCACACGACCACAAATTGAGTTAACAGCGAAACACGCACCGCAACTCGCAGAGCTGTTGCAGATGATGCCTCGCCCTTTTTGCCTTCCCGCCCAACCTCAATGTCTGCCAGACGCTGCTGAAGGTCAAACAGCTGACGCTTAAGGCGCTGGTTCTCCGTGTTGAGCAGCACTGCAGGGTGCGTGAGCACCTGGCAAGTCTTTGCATGCTATCATGCATACATGCATTATGTGGTGTTAGCGCTAGGAGATTTGCACTGTGAGCTGTTCCATACGCTGCCATGTTGGGTGGCTACCAGTTAGGTGCAGACTGCTTCCATTTGCACTCACCATTTGCATGCTTCCTGTCTCTGAGCTGTGTATTTAAGTCTTTGATCTCTCGCTGCAAATCGTTGAAGTCCCCTGACCTAGTGTCACGATAATTCAAGTTGGCCATGGTCAAGGCGATCAACAGCTTATGCAGTTCGTGTGCACATTTGCTTGCAAAGATTACGCGGAGTCCACAAGCAATTGATCACTTATAATAGGTGTTTTTTACGCTTCAAGCTGCTGCTTCATACGAAATGTAATGGAGTCTGTGAGGGCGATGGGGCTTAGTGGTGTCGTTCTGCCCTTTCATCCTTAAATTACTATAAGCATTAATGGCAGACGAGGAGGGCGAGTACCCACCTGGGGAGGAGGCTGAGATGCAAGCTGGTGGGGCTTTGTGTGCAGACGTGATTAATATGCATTCGCGCCAAACATGGTGCCTCGAGTAAGCATCTGTACATCTTGCACTGCACACACAAGCACACGTAGAGGAGCAAGAGAGTCCGCAAACAGAGGAGCTTGCCATTAAGGAGGATGTAGATGACGCGGCGGAACCTCAAATCGATGAATCAACGAACACTGCGGAGCCCGCTGAGCAAGCCGGGGAGGACGTGATTGCTTCTTACACCGCACAAGACGAGGATGACAAGGCAGCTTTGGAGGAGGCAGCGGCACAGGTGGGCCTCGCGCGGGACGCGCAACACACATCATGGGGCATGCAAGCCAGCCTGCATGCTGCATGAGCCAACAGGTGTATGCTGCAATGCGCTCCGCACAAGCTGCCATACCCAAGATGCCACTTGCGCATGCGCAGGATGAGGAGCAACAGGCTGCAGCTGATGGGGAGGCTGCTGACGCTGAGCAGGAGGAGTCAGCACGCGCAGCAAGTGCAAGTGCAGGGTCGCGGCCCGCATCTGGCTTGAATGCCGGTTCACGGCCAGCATCAGCTGCACAGGGGCCAGACGGGCCAGTTTCCTCCAAGCCAGGCAGTGCCGGCAGTGGGCGGCCCACCAGTGCGCGCCCAACATCTGCACGCCCCATGTCATCTCAAAGTGCACGGCCCAGCTCGCATCAGGATGCACGGCTTGCTTCACCGCAGGGTTCGCAACAGGGGGGCATGTCCGTCTCAGGCTCGCGCCCTCCCAGCATCCAGGCCACAGGTATGCAAGCCAGCCAGCCCGCATCACGCCCCACCAGTGGGCAGCAGCAGACAGCAGATGCTGGCACCAACCCCATGGGCGCCACCAGCACCATTTCACAGGCCTCACGTGGCTCCACACCAGCCAGCCCCTCTGTGGCCTCGCCAGAACCCACAGTCAGCTCACGCCCCGCTAGCTCGCAAGCAGCCCTGCGGCCACCCTCCCAGATGGCTGCAGCACCGGCAGCTGCACCACCAGCACCACCAGCCATGCGTCCAGTCAGCAGGGAGGGGCCAGGCGTCGCCGCTGCAGCCGCCAGTGCTGCAGCTGCTGCACAGAAAGCGGCTGCTGCAGAGGCGGCCGGCTACGCAGTACCAGGGCTGCGCTTCATTGATGTGGAGGTGCAGCAGGGCCCCGGGCTGCCCAGCAAGATGATGCGGGTGCTCATGGACTACACGCAAGTGGATGCTAAGCAGTACCTGGGTGGCTTCCGGAACAAGCGTACTGGCGCCATCTACCACCATGCAGTCACACAGACGCCCAAGGCACCCAAGTACGCCAATGCGCAGCCCAAGCTTGAGCGGCAGACGCAGACAGTGAAGACCAAGACGCGCAGCGGGCAGACGATGCGCGAGGCAGCAACCCAGATGGAGCGGCCAGGGGTCACGATTGACACCACGTACGACCGCGTCCGCACGCCAGGGCGCTACCAGACAAGCGAGGAGCGGCTGGCCATCGTGACGGCCGCCACGCGCACGATCCAGCGCTGGGTGCGCGGCTGGCTGGGCCGCAAGCGCGCGGCGTACCTGCGCACCAAGAAGATGGAACGTGAGGCGTTCCTGCAGGAGGAGGAGCGCAAGGCGCAGCAGGCAGCAGAGGAGCACCGGCGGCGGGAGATTGAGCGGCGCATGCACCCGCGCACTGCAGCAGACTTCGAGATCCTGTACAATGAGCTGGAGGCATGGCGGCTGCAGGAGACCAGGAAGATCAAGGATGCAGGGCTACCTAAGGACAAGGAGCAGGAGGTGCTGCAGCAGCTGCTGCACAAGGAGACCAAGCTGCTGCAAACGATTGACCGGCTCAAAATCAATGCCAACCATGAAAACAAAGACTTACGCATCCAGGTGTGTGCGCTGTGCAGGGAGGCAAGCCTTGCTGCCCCCGAACTACCTTCCTGATGACTGCACAGCACTGCACAGCACTGCACAGCACGTACAGCAGGCAGCTTTCAGGATATTCTGTATTGCTTGGGCTGTTCATGTAGTTCTGACGTCGCTACATGCTGTACATTCTGCTGCACACTCTGCACATACAGCACACGTTGGGTGAAATGTCCAAACCCAAGAGGTTTGAGCTCAAGAATGGCGGCAAGGTGGAGGTGCACACGCCATTCACAACGCGCGCCAAGGAGCTGATGCAGCTGTACAACGGCCTGAACCTGCCGTTGCTGACGATCGATGAGCGCTTGGATGTGCTGCTGCATGTCAAGTGGACCGTGAAGGAGTTTGACTGCAACCTCACACGTGAGATTGTGGAGCTGATCGACCGGGAAGCAGATCTGCTGAACCGCGGCCGCTCACCCAAGATGCTGGAGGGTCTGCGCAAGCGCATCAGCTCCATGTTCCTCACATTCATCGAGACCCCTGAGTTCAACCCTGAGGCGGCGCGCTACCAGATTGTGCCCATGGATTTTGAGACATACCTGTTCAACAAGCTGGAAAAGGGCACGGCCCGCTCACCGGTTGTCCCAGCGGGCACAAGCAAGTGGGATATGTAGGCAGGGAGGCGGGCAGTGGCATTCAGGTTCAATTGTGGGCTTGGTACTGCACAACATGCTGCAAGTAGCAGCAAAGCCGGTGACGAACGTGTGTGATGCACCTTTCTGCGACAACCGCTATCATGCAAGAGGAATCCGGACGGACCACCTCACTCTGCCAGTCTTGCACTACAGCGTACATGCCAAATGTGGTGCTGCTGCATAACGCTTGGTTTGCACTGTTGATGTAGGCACGCCAGGGGTTGGCGTAGGGAATTGATAACGCAAGATACTTACCAGCAATCTTCATGCAGCAGCGAACTGCAACACGCAGCGGGATCACAAAAACAGACATGGAGGCTAGTCGACTTGTGTTTGTGTTCGTGCAAAACGCAAAACCTAAGCGGTAAGCAAGAGATCGTCAATGGCACTGCTGGAGGACTCGTCTAACCATAAATTGGTGACACGGGATGAACAGGAAAGTTGCTGTTCCAGTGCCGGATGGGTACACATGGGGCGACTTCATTGCTCAAGTCAAGTCCAAGCTGAAAATTACAGGCGTCAAAGAAATGTATCTTGCAGCGGTGAGCTCAGGTGTTGCTGGAAATCTGCAGAGGAATAGCTGTGTCTCACCGTGTTGACGATGTTGCAGAGCGGGCAAAAGGTGACGAGCCTGGACGAGCTTCAAGACATCGACGAGCTGTGCGTTGTCGAGGTGCGAGGCATACCGCGAATGATCTGACGCCATGATCTTGCTACCTGTCAGCATGCTCTGCACAGTGACCAATGCACTCATGAATGCATGTGCATGTGCAGGGTCCAGAACCTGTGCAGGGCAATGGGACAAGTGCTATAAGCTCTGAGGCAGCCCTACGAGGAGCAGGTGTGTTGCGCCTTGGGCGGATTTGTGCACCACCCCATTGTCCATGGTTGCTGGCAGCTGCTAGAGCATGTTGGTGCGCATGTTTATGCTGTATGCAGGTGTTGCATCAACATCAGACCCGCCAGATGCACGTCCTCAGGTGAGCAACGCACATCTGCATACAGGTTGAGTCTGGGCACGTGTGCTTAAAGGTCCGGTCTGGGAACGGCCATGCAGCAGCATCGTCATGAGCATTGCAGCAGCTGTCTGCGCATACTTGCTGGATTCTTCAACTCATCACATCACCTTAATGTGGCTTCAGTACATCACACCGGACCGTCACAAGCTGGTGGTGGCAACTGGCGACAACATGCAAGACTCTGCCAACCACAAGGATGATGAGGGGAAGTACGCGCGGCGGACACACCCCCTAAAACGCATGCTACAGCGGCTCATACCGTCATTATTCGCACCCTCGCTACCAGTCACAACAAAGTGAGGCTGGGGGTTGCTGTGTTGTTCATGGCATGCCGTGCAGCATCCCATCCGCATGCCTTGGCGAGGCCATGCATGTGTAGGTAGGAGGTTCGTGCATGTAACTGCAGTACAGCAAAAGAGCAGGGAGTCGTGTTGCTTACCCCCCATTGGTGTCAGCATCAGGGTGTGTGCTGTGCTGTGCAGGGACGCTGCGACGTCGCAACCAGACATGGATCGCGGGACAGAAATCACGCGGCTGGGCAGCAGGAAGACACGCAAGGGGCCACGGCGTGGCGCCATGTCACTGCGCAACATCCTGCTCTTCATGGCTGTTGCATCATGCCTGCTCACAATGCTCTGGTTCCTGTTCCTGCGGGGGCCAGTGCTGCCAGCGTAAGCAGGCTGGTAGGGCAGCTGGGTCCTATCTTAGAGGTGGTGCTTGTATGTCACATAGAGCACACCTGGTACTGGCTCCATTCTGTAATTAGTGGCCCGGTTTTTGGAGGCACGCTAGTGCCTTCTGTTCAACCTTGTACTGGTCATTGAATGGTGCACACTGGTCCAGCATGCAAACCTGGCAGATGCTCCACCTGCACTGCATGCTGTGTGAGTGTTCACAATGCCATGAAAGATGAAACCCTTCCGCACATGATAGTCAGATGTGTACAGCTCATATGGCCTGCAGTACAAGTACGCGTATGTGGGCTGTGCAGCACATTCTCAGATGCAGATGTCAGGTGTCATCTTCACAGCTCTTTGGAATTTGATGACTGCTTGTGCACATGCACAAGGCAGGCAGCACAAGGAGCCCAAGGCATGCTTGCGAGATAGGCACAGATCAGTACGCTTAGGTACGCTCACAACGATAGCAAACGTCACTGCTGCTGCTGCTGCTCAGAATTGGATTAGGTGTGATGTGATGTACATCGAGATGTGATTAATTGCGATACGGTTCCCCCGTTGGTCCAGTCGGCGTATCCAAAACCTCGCTTTCAAGCATGATTACGCCAGTAGCTCGTGTTACACGGCTGTACCCTGGTGCATTGAGTCCTTTGCGCAGTGTCGTCCGTGCAGCAGCAAACAAGGCAGAGCTGAGCTGGGTGGCACCAGAGAACAGGTTTGCCACATGGTTTTGTATGTGCAGTTCACGCAAGTAAAGCCTTGTGTGGCGTGCAGTCCATGCAGTGCAGGGTCAGTACGCGAGCATGATGACCACATGCTGGCATGGACCATGCCTTCATTGTATGCGCAGGCAGGATGTGCAGCGGATTCTAGAAATTGCAAACCGTGCCGCGGACAGATGGTCTGTGGTGTACACGGATTTCCTTAGCCCAGCAGTTGTGGCTGATGCCATGTCTTGCTTAGACGGGCGTACAGATGTGAAGGTCGTGCCCTGGGGTGGGTACGCGTCTGCTGAGCGGTGCAGGTGAGGCAAACAAGTACATATGGTGGTGTAGGCGAACGCACCGTGACACCACACAGCCACAGCGGGCACGGAGAAGGCAGCCCAGCCACACCCAACACCAAGCTATGTGACGCCTGCTTCCTGACATCATGCATGCAGGCTGGTGCTTGGGAGGGAGGAGCTGATGATGGAGGCAGAATCACAAGGAGCTGACCCCGGTGGTGTTGCAGCACTGGAGGTCAAGGGCAACTTCATGTTTGATCCTGCAAAGCATGGAGACTTTTTGGGTGCTATCCTTGGAACTGGTGGGTTGAGCGCTCCAGTGGCAGCTCCTCTACACGGCTCCAACTCAGCATATGTGGGTTGCGTTGTCGTTGCGGCGTGGTTTGGGAGCAGCCCGTGTGGTTTCGTGGCTTTGCCACTGGTTGCACCACAATCACCTGCAGGGGTGGTGCGAGACAAGGTGGGAGACATCCTGGTGCAAGGGGAGGTTGGTGCTCAGATACTGGTGCGTGGGCTGCTGGGTATGGTGCCTCCCACACACCGCACACACCTGCTCTTGCTTTGGCCTTGCTGTGGTTGCTGCCATCTTACAAGTATGTGTCCTTCCATTCTCAGTTGCAACGGACTTTGAATGTCTTTAGCAGCAGAATGTTTCTCAAGCACCTGTTGATGAATCCTGGGCTACAGCTCTACACAAACTGTGCAAATCACAGGTTGATCCAGAACTGGTGGAGCACTTCGAGACAACCCTCACCCAGGTGCGCACAGTACCAGTGAAGACAACTGCTGTACCATTGGACGCCCTCAAAGTGCCACCACCGCGTACGGAGGAATTCAGCAGCGTGGAAGCAAGCCTAAGGCTGGATGCTCTTGCAAGTGCTGGCTTCCGCATGTCGCGCTCCAAGGTGTGGCTTGTGTGCCCTCGAGAGTTGTGGGCTGTCTCAGCGGACCAGCTGCGCCGTGTGTGTTCCTGGGCTGTATTTGGAGGGAAGGGAAGCTAAGGCTGCACGGCTTGAACAGCAGGTTGTGACACGGCACCTGGTTGCATCAGCGCGAGCGATGTACACCCATCTGCATACTTCACAGATGGCAGACCTGATCAAGGCGGGGGATGTGAGGGTCAACTGGAAAAATGCACAGCGCACATCACAGGTACGCCCTTGCAAAGTGCTTGTGTACTTTACGTAGTGACTGGGGCAGTCTTTATGCAGAGTCTCAAGCGTGGGCTGCTTGAGTGGCTGGTGATGGGTGCACCAATACCATACGGAGATTACGGACTGTGCGTCTTGCAAGTAATTTATTCCACAGGCTGGTTTCATCTGCCGTGCTTATGCCATGCACTCTGCAGGACCTGTGCGAAGGGGATGTGGTGAGCTGTGCTGGGAAAGGGCGCATCAAGATCAGCAGCATTGCAATGACCAAAAAGGAGAAGTACAACGTCACATTCATCCGCTACACATGACGGCATGCAGAAGTATCAGCAGAGCAGGCAGGCAGTTGCTTTGTGTGCCAAGCTATCGGGAAGTACATCGGACAACCAAGCTGCGCCTGCATAGCCGCACCTGATCGTCAGGCTGGTTCCTACACCTCATGTCCTACCTTACGCCAGCCTGTGACTGTTGCGACTCATGCAAACGCTAGTAACAGCCTGAAGCAGAGCTGTAACAAGCAGCAGCTGCGACTTCACAGGTCGGATCCAACCTGCTGGTGCTCTAAGGGGCGGAGCGCGTGTAGAGCAGCCAGGGCACCACCAAAGCTGACACGTGGAGCCACCTCATCCAGATGTTCCAGAGCGGCTGCAGCCTGGCTGGAAGCATGTGCAGTATCAGCACTGTCCATGTGTGGCTCCACACGCAGGCTCTCAGCAACATCTTGTGCACTCAGCTGTGCGGCTAGCAACATGTTCCTGTGCACATCCGTGTAAAGCAGTACCAGCATGGGGGCAATGGCAAACAGTGGGCAGGTTCTTTATGCAACGTTGTGCATACATTGACACAGTGAAGTTACCAGAATGCCTCAGAATGCAGTAAGCCGCAGTCAGCACACCGCAGCATGCAGTGCGGTCACCAGCAGCCACATACCCGGCCAACGAGATCCTGGGTGCCACTGCAACCCGCTCCTCATGCATCACAGCCTGCTGATTGTCAACCCCACCAGCATGAGCTGACACATCACCACCCTTCTCACTGCCCCCACTGCTGTTCACTGGCGTGTGTGGCGCTGCGCCCAGGCCACTGGGGCTGCCTGGTGGGGTGTAGAGACTGCGCGGGGTGGGTGGCGTGTCATCAAGCTGGTCGAAATCTGGCCTGGACACACGTACAGGCGGGGGCCGCTGCCTGCGGCGTGTACCAACGAATGCACAATGAAACAGTATGTGATGAACTCTTTGGTGGCGCAGCCATTGTGCATTGGTTGTGCATTGGTTGTGCACTGGTTGTGGATGGTGCCAGAGCTGCCAAGTGACCAGCAGATTCCCAGGTCGATTCCAGATCTAACACCGGCAGCGGGCGTGAGCAAGCGTCCCATGATCAGATGAAGAAGACGCATGCAAACCCAGATGAGTAGGCAAGCAGGCAGGCGCACAGCAGGGCAGGACCTCACCTGGCTAGCTCATCGTTGAGCTCATGTGAGTCGAAGCTGCCAGCGGTGAGAGCGCCGCTGCCGTGGTGCCGCATGTCTGTGTTGCTGACTGCCGGGGCCGCAGGCCCAAGCATGGCTGTGCCTGGTGAGGCATGATGTGGCACTGCAGGGCTTGTTTCATAAGATGAGGGCTTGGCTGTGGAAGGAGAGGTGCTGATGGACGGTACAGCACTGATGGCTTCAAAGGGGGAGGCCGGCAGGGAGGCGTGCTTGAGCAGCACCGGAGGGGGTGGAGTGCGTTGCCCGGTGCATTGTGGAGGGCTGTGGTGTGTAGCGGACAGAATCTGTGGGAGGGCCCGGCGGCTGTGACCAGCCAGGGACCGGGCAGAGGTGTGGGTGGTGGGCGACGCGCGCATGGGGGAGGCACTCAGGATCTCGGGCTGCATGGCATGTGCAACACTTATCAGTCATCGCCAGTGCCCAACCAGGTTGGGCAACAGCATGCAACAGGGCACGCCCATGAAAGCGCACCCATGAACGCACAGGATCACAGTGCCACACTAATTGATGATAGCATGGGACCGCTGGCGGCATCAAAACTGGGAGCTGCGCACCAACATGCTTACCGGGGAGCGCGGGCCGGTATGCACCCGTGGAGATGCGGTACGTCGTGCTGCATAGAACCCAGGTGGCTTGCTGCCAAGGGAAGGTGGGCCAGATGGGGAGGGGCCCGGTGTTGGGGATGTGACATGAGCTGCGGCAGCTGTGCTTGACAGGGATGCAGGGGAAGATAGGGGGCGGTCAAATGGCTGGTAGGGCGGGGAGGGCGGTGCCCCTGGCTGTATGTTTGCGCATATGGGAGTGGCAGGGGGTGCTGCAGCTGTGGTGGCCTGCACTGCTGCATCCACCATCGCAGGAGATCGCTTGCGTGCCTGCCCCCCGATGATGATGCTGAACCACTTGAATGACAGCAGGAGCACAAGTGTGCCCCCCACAATGGCCAGGCTGGTTGCTGCACCCACAGCTGCAGCCATGACCACGGGGTCTTGTGTGCCTGGCAGAGTCCCAACCACCCCAACAGGTTTTTTGGTAGGTGGCACTGCCATGCCATCACCTGCCACATGCCCCCTTGCAGTTGACCAGCCAGCAGGCGCCCATCCTGCAGCAGCTCGCATGGCTGCCTCTGCATCCGGGCCAGAACCACCTGCCTGGCCTGTCTCCTCCTGAACAAGACGGTGGGTGGGCCTGGCGCTGGAGGTTGGGCATGGCGGTAGGGCAGGCTGTGCAGTGCTGTTTGGCGCGCTCTGCAACACGCCTGCCAGTGCAGGGTTTACAGACCCGCACAGGCCCGTGTTGCCGTTGACAACATCCAGCTGCATCAGGGAGCGCAGTGCAGCCAAGCTGCTTGGGATGGACCCTGTCAGGCGGTTGTGCGCCAGCGATCTGCAGGACAGGCAACCCAATAGGATGCGCCAACCACTGCAATGAATGTTGCAGCACTGGCAACTGCGGTGTGCGGTCATAATATTTGTTGCTCTGATACCTTAACCCTTGTCACGTTGGTTACGCGTGCAACTCACGACTGAACGCTTCCAGATCATGCACAGCTGCAGCACACGCACTCACAGCTGTTGTAGCGAGGAAAGGCCGGAGAACGTTCCAGGGATGGATCCAGAAAGGTGATTGCCACTCGCATCCAGCAGCCGCAGGCGCGTCAGAGACGTGCCCCAGCTTGAGTGCAGAGTACCTGACAACTGGTTCGCCTGGATGGATCTGCATATATGCCCCAAAATCAGGCATGTTGTCTGACCTGGCTGATTTGAAAAAGATTTTGGTGAATGAGATGTGAAGGGTCAGCGTGTATCAATGGATTGCGCGTTGATGGCCAGCCGGTACCATAACCCCAGTTGAGGCACCCGCACATTCAAGCAACCGACCACTCACAATCTGACAAGCAAAGTGAGGGGGGTGTAATCAGGCAGTGGGCCTTGCATGGCATTGGACCCCACATCCAGGACCATCAACTGGGCACCCTGGCCCCAGCTGGGCAGCGGCCCAGTGAGGTTGTTGTGTGAGAGGTCGCAGTAGCGCAGGCTGGTCAACTGCCGCAGCTGTATGGGCAGTGGCCCGCTCAACCTGCGTGAGCACCAAGGCAAACGCACACCGTTCTGCGCATCCAGCGTGATGCGAGCATGGCTCACGTCCTCCATTGCTTTGCCTGCCTGATGAAACGCTGCATGGCCATTGGTGTGATGGTGTTGGTGCACACCTAGACGTGCATGATGTGCATCCAGTGCATGCATCACACCTGTTGTGGGAAAGGCTGAGGTGCCGTAGGTTTGTCATGGCTGCAAGCCAGGACGGCACAGGGCCTGTCAAGCTGTTGTTTCCCAGGTCCAACCGCTCGAGATCTGCACAAAAGACACATGCATGTGATACGCACACGGACGGTTGTAGTGAACGGCGTACATGTTACAAAACAGGTGAGAAAAGTGCCTGGGCCTAACCTTTTCTAGGTGAATAAGGAATAACAGACATGGCATTCATTAGTGAGCAGATATGGACTGCATCCTCTCAAGCCAGCCCATGCACGCACCGCTGAGAAGCGCCAAAGACGAAGGCAGCGTGCCTTGCAACTGGTTGTCTCTCAGATCCCTGCAGGGCACACCAAGGGGGCAGTGTGGTTATTGTGCGGCTTGACCTCCATGAGGAATTTCAACGGTCACGCGATGGACTTACAGTTCTGTGAGGGACGTGAGATCTTGAAACTCGCTGGGTAAGGTGCCATGTAGCCCAACACCTGCACCAACATGATTGCGCAGTTAGATTGCTGTGGACGTAAAGAGCGCATGGCCAGCATGCGCCAAGCACGCCTTGCATGCACACGAGCCCCATGCGCAAGCCGGACGTACCATTAAGGCGCACACCGATCACATCAGCCCCTGCTGCATTTCCATCACACACGATGCCTGCGCAACATGCGAGGGCAACAACCATGTTCATTCATTGTGCTTATGATAAGGCTGCCTGGCAGGCAGCAAGGCAGCACAGCAAGGTATGTATCAGCTGTAACACTGATGCCACAAACTGGCTGCATTCAACTGTGCCCTACTTCAAGCAGAATGAACCTATGCAAGGAGGGGGCCCAAGCACCCACCAGGCCAAGGAGTGCCTTGGGGACCTGCACAAGCGTCAGTGGTGATGCCCCACTGAGCAAGGGCGCCATCTGCACCTCCTGCACATGCGCAGGGGGGGCTAGTATGTAAGGGGCCAGCTACAAGACACATAGTAGGGTGCCACCAGCCTCCCAGCTGTTACTCACGCCCCTTTAGCCCCACCTTGTAGGGCTAGCAGTGCCCGTGTTTGGGGCCCTGTGTCTGCCAAGGTTTGATCTGTGCTGACCACTGCAGCTGCACACAAGCTGACGAACAACAAGGTGAAAAGCAGGAGGGAAGGCATTTTTAGCTGGTTATCACATACTGTGCACAGGGCACAACTAGGCCAGGGCAGACAACATCCCTGCGTATTACACATAATGATGTGAGATGCCAGTCTTTGAGTCTTTGTTTCATTATCCTGTTCATTCCCCTGTACTGACTGCAGCCTCCATCTGAGTGTCAGCCAAAGCAAAGGAGCTGACAAGATCACTTTCTGCAAGGGGCGAATGACCATGTCACTGACATGAGCATGCACATGAGTGGCACAAGCCACAGGGCATGGCCATGCCTCACTGCGCAGCCTTTCATTTCTTGTAGAAGCGCTCCAGTGCACGCGGCACATCCTCTGGCACTGGGCTGGCCTTCTTGGCCACTGCTTGTTTGCGCTGCACCTGCAAGGCACGCATGCCGTGTGGCAAATGTTGTGTGCACGTGTGGCACAGCCCCAGTACATGACCCAAGACCATGCACTTATGCCAGGGAATGGTCCAGGCCCAAGCACCCCTTACCTCCTCCTTCATGCGCTGCTTGATGCCCGGCTTGCGCTCCTCGATGATGTTGCTCTGCTTCTTGCGATGCCGCCTGCTGGGCTTGTTCTTCCCCTTCATCTTGTCCTGGGTGAACCAACACAAGAAAGACATGCCAGCAGGTCAGAAAGCAGGTCATGAAGTCAAAAGCCACGTGAATCAACATTTGCACTCTGCACCGCCACGTCCACCCTGCTCGATCCCCTTTCGTCTGCACCAGCCCTCTCCTGCGGCTGGCTCATGTCCAGCAGAACACAACTGACGACCCCCCAGCAGCTTAGGCTCGGGAATCGGGCTGAACGGCGTCTTTGTGTGTGTCATGAAGTGCTGTTGCGGTGAACCCCAACCCCACACCCTACACCAGCACACATGGCCCCCGCACCTTGACCTCGTTCTTCAAGCGCTCCTTGGCCAGCCGTGCCGCGTTGGCCGCCTCCATCTCCGCCTGCCGCTCCTTCTGAACCTCCAGCGGCTCCTTGCGCACCCGGCCGATGTTGTCGGGGTCCAGCACGATCGTCTCTGCGGGCACGATTGCAGCATGTCACAGCATGTTGCAGCATGTCGCAGCACGTCACAGCATGTCGCAGGTGGGTGTATCTGCCAGTGGCCGCACATCCAGCCAGGCGCGTGCACAACCGCAGCTCCAGACGACTTGCACCCCAGCGGCTGCACTGCATGACCACAGCCCTCATGCACGAATGTGCAGCGCAGGCACACACCTGGCTGCAGCTTGTCCAGCAGGTTGGCCACCTCTTGCTCCCGCCTCTCGCGTAGGCTGGCAAAGGGGTTGGCCACATATGAGTCAAAGTTGGGCTCGCCGCTGCCTGGGACCAGGATGGTGGAGAAGCCTGCGCATACCACCGGATACAGTACCCATCAGCACGGACACACGACTCATGGTTCAGCCAAGCGCAGCGCAGCCTGGGCTGCATGCACTGGCCACCCTGTACGCTGCTGCCCCCTGGCACAGCACCACAGACCCAGCCAAGCAGAGGCCGCAGGCCACCACGCTCACCGCCCGAGTGGCCCAGGCCCATCACGTCCTCGTACGGCACAAACTGCAGGTCCTCCAGGTGGTCGCCCTCCATCAGCTGGTGCGTCATGTAGGGTGCAGATGCCTTGCTGCTCAGCGCCCCTGTCCACACCTGTGACAACAGGACGCATGACATGAACAGCACTTATGACATGAACAGCACGCCCGTGTTGCGTGCACTCGACATGGGTCAGTCTGGACCTTGGCCTGCACCAGCATGTGGGGTCTTAATGGAGAGCCGCCTGCTGACGCTAGAAACCCGCAAGCCGCATGAAGCCACTGATGGGCAGGCTGGGTGATCAAGAATGCGACATAAAAGGCATGCAGTGCCAATGGGTGTGGCAGGAGCAGGGCGCTGGGGTGAGACATGGATGGGCAGGGTGCAAGGATCAGGCTCACCTGCACCTTGCGACCGTAACCCACTGCAAGTGCACCCCGCTGGCTGATGTCCAAGCTCGTGGCTGGGCTGTATGCAAAGTAGGCGTGCAGTGGCTTGAACGTGCGCACATCCCACACCTTGACCTGGCTGTCAACACCTGCAGTGAGAGGGCATGCATAGGATGAAAGAATGGGAGCAACATCTCATGGCATGAGAGAGCCTACTGGATGAGGGCAGCGGGGTTCGGTATGCGCGGTACGATGTAGGTGCGACATGGGCACTCACCTTTCATGCACAACCCACAGCACCACCCATACCACATCCTCATCTTCATTAACCTTACAGCATCCTTCCCAAACGGGGACCCCCCGATGTGCTGCTCTTGCCGGCACATGCATGGGCCTGGCACTCACCTGCAGTGACCATATAGCGGCCGCTGGCATCGAACGCAAGTGCATTGACAGCACCCCGGTGACATAGCATCTTGACAACGGGCGTCGTGATGTTGGGTGTCCACATCGTGACCACGCCCCCTGTGTGCCCTAGCCCCAGCACCGCGTTCCATGGGTTCTGCCGCATCACAGAGCACGGCCCCAGCCGTGTGCGGTGCTGTGCCACAATATGGCCGGTGCTCGTGTCCTGATAGTGCAGCACACCTGCATGGCATGTCACAGGGCGTCAGCACAGCTGCCTTCTAACCATCACAGCCAACACCCATCTGACTGCGATGATCTCATGAATCTCTGGTTTGTCAGTGGTATCCCCGCCCAGCCTCCATGAATTAGCATGCCTATCTTCGGTTCCAAGTCTGGTTGGTTGCATGCTGCATGCACACAGCTGCGCCTCCTGACACCAAGCCCGGCCTGATGACACCCCACAGGCAGGCTATGCCCATCACCCACCAGTGTCACCGATGGAAGCCAGCAAGAAGTGGTGTGGTAAAAACTGCATCACATGCGGTTCAAGGTGGTCACGCAGGCAGTGCACCTCCACACCACGCTTGTCATAGATGTACACATACCTGCATGCACCGATCGCGTCAGGCCGTGAACATGTGCTGTGTCAAGCACGGTGCAGCCTTGGATGCTGTTCACATCTACCAGTTGCAGTGGTAGTCACACACAGGGGCACCGTGCGCAACCATCACACATGGATTGAACTGGGCCTGTGGGCCCCAGCAGCACAGCCCGGTGCCCGAGCCCGACCCACTTTTTCTGCGCCGCCGCGAACATGGTCTCATTGTGCAGGAAGCACACGTCGCGCACCACCTCCTTGACCTGCACCTCGCACACCAGCTGTGTGCGCTGCCAGTCCAGCATGGCCAAGTGGCCCAGCCGCCCACCCAGCAGTGCATACCGGCCGCTGCGGATGAAGTCTATGCTGTATGGGCCGAGCTGTGGCAGGCGCAGGTCGATGATCTTGCGCGCGGCGCCCACCTCCACTGCGGCTGCGATGTCTGCCTGCTTCGCGTTCCACGTGCGCTCAACGCCTGCGCCCACCATGCGTGAGCACACGGTCGGGAGAGCTCCTAAAAGTTGCCGTACATGAGCAGCCGCACACTTGTGCCACACATGCAGCTAGGACAGGCACACACCCTCGGCCTCCAGGTAGCCTGCCTCTTCAGGTAGCAGCCACTCATTGGCTTTGATGGCCTTGGCTTGCGCCTCACGATACACACGCTCCACATGCTTCAGCTTGCCCTTGAGCTTTTTGTCTTTTAGCTTTTTTACTGCGACCCCCGGCCCACGCAGCAGGCGGGCTGCCTTCTGCTTAGCCTCAGCGCTTTTTTTGGCCTTCCCCTTGGCCTTGCCTCCAGGTCTGCAGCAGCAGTGGCACATGCACAGCGCTCAATGCCTTGGCATGCCGGCAATCATGCTGCGCCATGCAAGAACCCCAGCACATGCTGACGGCATGCAGCATACTTTGCAGAGGCTTTTGCTGCAGCCGCTTCCTGTGATTTATCGTCAGCCATCGGCGTCGGCTGTTCAGTTAAGGCTACGGCGGGGCTCTCTGTCAACGGGCCATAGTTGAGTTTGGGGCAATTATCCCCAATCAATTGAGCATTTTGTTCAATAGCTTCACAAGCCCGCACATATGCCCTAGTGCAAGCAGAGCAGCAGAAGAGCTGTGGTTATGATGATCGGCGACAAACTGCAGCGACGGCGTGCGGCGGCACGCAACTTTTCGGATGCCACGAGTGTGAGGCAGTGGGACCTGAGAACTGTGAACGGTGTTGTTGCAGTATTTCCTGCGCGCATTGTGTATTGCTCTAGCAACTGCACATTGGATACTGTCCGTTGAAGTCGCGCGGATCAGATCACAAGATGGCTGAACAACTACGGGCAGTGATGGAGCGAGAGTATGAGGCTTACAAGAAGATTCAGACAGGCATGTGCTGTGTTCTTCTCCAGTTTTATTTCAAGCTAGCGAGCCGCGACCCTTCGATCCTTCTTTCACATTGCAGACTTGAGCAAGGCAATCAACACGCGCACGCAGCTAATGTCGCAGCTGAACGAGAATGAGGGAGTATTTGAGGTGAAAAGGGTTGCATGCTGCATGGCACATATAATGTCCATGATGCAGTAGCCCGACACATCCGTGTTAAGATGCTGGTACAAACTGTTGAAAGGCCCCTCCATGTGGCCGTAGGAGCTGAACCGGCTAGGCGATGACGCAAATGTGTTCAAATTGATTGGGCCAGCACTGATCAAGCAGGACCTGGTGGAGGCCAAGTCAAATGTCAGCAAGCGCATGGAGTATATCAAGGGGGAAGTGGAGCGTGTCGACAATCAGATTAAAAGCTTAGAGTCAAAATCCAAGCAGCAAGAGCAGGAGGTGCGCATGTGCTCACATACTCGGGTGCCTGTATTTGCTCATGCACGTCATCGCACAGTATTTGCTGGGCAGTTCATGCAGTTGGTACACGGCATGTCACATGTGCATCTGCGCACTATGCCGCACCCAGCAGCACGCGGTCGTGGCGGTGCCTGCTGTGATGCCAGGCATACACCCTTTGCATCTTTGTATACACACTGTGCCATGCAGCTCATGAAGCTTCAAAAGAAGGTGCAGGCAGCATCAAGTGCAGCATCATGAGGAACCTCACTGCAGGGCACCGTTATGTCAGATTTCTTGTAGGGATGTCAATCATGTCATTTATAATGTAGTGAATGTGTGCTGTGCACATGACCTTTGGGCACCTTTGTCAAGCACATGTGGTGTGCCGTATTCTATAGTTGGGGATTGCATGGTAACATTGGTAAGCCATCTGAGCTTGGAATATAGGCACACTGTGACCCATCTGGTCCGCATGCGGCAACGCTGAATGCAGGCCAACATGTGAGGCTAGAACATGTAAGCATGACCTGCTTTCTATCTAAGGATAATGCTCAGCCCAGCATGTGCTGCAGAGGTGTGTAAAACCCGAGCGGCAGTCAGACTCCAACGGTCCACCAATGTGAGCACAATGACCAGCAGGCAGGCAACAAACAGTAATCAGATGATGTGGCACAAGGCTCAGTAGCCCGTGTAGACCTCTGGCAGCGTGTGTTATCCCAGTCAACAAGGAAACCATGCCGTGACCAATGCGGGCGCTCTTGGGCGCGTATCACCACTCCTTGGGCTCATTTACGCTCGTAGCATCGCTGTAGATACCAGGCATCCGCGGCCCAGCAGGGTTCTTTTTACACAATGGCGCTTGCAGGCGTGGGCACAATGCCCGACCTACAGGTGCGTTTATGCTGTAACAATGCAGCAACAAGGTGAGGTGGGAAAACGGGAACCCTCATAATGTGACGCTTTGGGCATGTGTGCTGTGTGTGTACATGCAGCTGCGCATGAGCAAAAAGATTGCCCAGCTCACCAAGGTCATCTACCATCTGAATTCCAAGAGCGAGGACCATGACATGGAGCTGCAGGAGATGGCAGAGCAGTATGAACTGGAGATTGAACAGATCCTGAAGGACACGACAGAAAAGATCGACTTCTTCAAGCTGCAGATGGAGGAGGCCAGGGACGAGCGCAGGCTGCATGAGTTTGCACGGGTGCGCACTGCGTGCTGTGCAAGCATATGCCATGCAAGTATGTGTGCTAGCAACACGCGAGGGCTAGTGCACAATCATTCATTTGCTCCTGTCATTACGCATGATGTCTCTCTGCCACGTGCTGCAGCAAGTGGAGAACAAGTATGAGGAAGAGAAGCGCCGCGTGCTGTTGGAGTTGGATGCCATGAAGCGGCGTGCAGCTGACAAGGAGGCCGCAATCCAAAAGGCAGCTGCACGTGAAATGGACAGCTTAACAATGCAGGTCTGTGCCCTTTGCTGCCATGGCCTCTCGCGTGTGAACTTCCATCAGTAGGAATGTACATGCTGGGCCACTCGGTGTGGAGATCCTGGGCCGTGCTTCTTGATTCTGTTGTTTTCACAAACCCCATGTAGGATAACCATCCACAACCAGGCGCTTGTCTCTTGCTGCTCTGCTGTGGGTGGGCACAGGTGGAAGAGCTGCAGCGTCAGCTGCAGGCCAAGATCAAGGATGTGGCCGAGCTGTCAAAGGCAGCCAGTTCCAGCAGCAAAGAAATGACGGAGGCGCTGATGAAGGCAAAGCAAGAGACGGAGGAGGCAATCCAAGCGGGCAACAAAAAATACAATGATATGCTTGCTGAACGGCTGCGCAAGGAGGATGAGCTGCAGGACAAGATGCAGGCGCGTAGGGGCGTGGGAAACAGGGCTGAGATTTTATTCTCATCAGTGTGCGGCACCCGTATTGTTGAGGCTGCTACATGTGTGGTTGGGGCAGAGGCTGGCGCCATGGTCAAGTCTACAGCAAGCTGGATCTGTGGTGACGCCTGGGACGTCGCTCTCACTGTTGCAATCAGGACCACACCCACCCATATGCGGTGCATGTGATGGCTTGGCACTAAGGTACGGTATCATCACCTTATCGCCGCACCTTATACACACGTAGTCATTGGAGACCAAGCTGGCAGTGGAGACACAGACCCGCATTGACGCGCAGCTGCTGCTGGACCGTGAGAAACAGAGCTGGGAGATGCAGCGGCAGGGCATGCTGGCAGATGCTAGGAGCGCAGAGGAGAGCTGGAAGGCTCAGGTGTGCAGGGGTCATTATGTGCACAGCTTGCAATCATGACGTAGCACAGAATGCCCTGAACACCTCGGGTGTTATAGCCACCATTCCACAGCTGTCCTGATGAGGGAGATGATGAAGCTGGAGCTTGCCAGCAGCTGCTCCGACCAATGTGTATGCCCTTGTCCCCTGGTGCAGGTGGCGGGTGTTGAGCATGAGCTAGCCCGCGAGCGCGCAGCAGCCAAGGAAGCAGCGCACCAGGCGGCAGATGAGCAGCGCGCAGCGCAGGCGCGCATCCACCAGCTGGAGTCAGACGTTGCATCTCGTGATGCGGACCTGGCCAGCAACAGGCAAGAGATAGAGCGGCTGCTGCGGGAGCTGGATGATGTGCGCGCGCGCGCACAGCAGGAAGCAGATGCGCTGCATGCGCAGGCACGAGGGCTGGAGGAACAGATCGCGCTGCTGCAGCAAGCTGCGGCGGGGGACAAGGACGCGTTTGAGCGGGCGAGCGCACAGGCCAGCGCTGAGCGGGACCGGATTGAGCAGGAGCTAGCCACCACACGTGCAGAGCTGGGCACTGCAAATGACCAACTGGCACGCACCCGGAAGGTATGCAGGGGGCGGGTTGGCGCTGCAACTGCTCTGTAGCTGAACATTTGACTTGCTGCAACAGCAGGGAGAACCGGGGGTGCTCAATGTCCTGTTTGTCCAGCACCAGGGTGCCTGACAAATCCCGACTGCATTCCATCCAGGACTTGGAGGCACGCACAGCAGAACTGGAGATGCGGACCAAGGACTTGGGGGCCGCACGCCAGCAGCATGAGTCCACCAGCATGGCGCTGAACGGCCAGATCACAGCCTTGCAGCAGAAGGTCAAGTCTCTAGAGGAGGAGATCTCAAACACTGCCGCGATGGGGAAGAGTGATGCAGCACGTGTGGCCAAGTCGCTGCAGGATGAGATGGCACAGAAGCTGCAGGCAGCGCATGAGGAGCGGCGGCGCGCGCTGGAGACAGCGGCTGCTGAGGCGGCGGCAGCGCTGGCAGCAGCCCAGGCAGAGGCAGCAGCCCGGCTGGCCGCCACTGAGACAGCACTAAGACAGCAGATGGTCGAGATGCAGCACAAGCTGGAGGCAGGGCACACATCCAGCCTGAGCAGCCTTCAGGAGGCGCAGGAGCGTGAGGCAGCATCACTCAGGCAGCAGATCACAGAAGCTCAAGAGCAGGCAGCCAACCTCACCCGTGACCTTCAAGCACAGGCCCAGGCACGTGACGCAGCTGAGCAGGAAGTGAGGCGGCTGGCAGCTGAACTCCAGGCACACGTCAGCAGCGCAGACGAGCAAATTGCATTGCTGAAGGCAGAGGTCTCACGGCTGCAGGGGGTGGAAGCCAGCTTACAGCACCAGCTGGACTCACTGCGTGCATCCCTGGCAGGCACACAGGGCGATGTGGCTGAGCGTGAGCGGCGGCTCTCAGACTTGCTGGTGCGTGCAGTGGCCCAAGTGCATGATCTGTGCCTGTCTGGCTGTGTGCCATGCGCTGCTTGCTCCCTGGGTTTCTGTTGTAGAATGCTTTCACTCGACGCTTTCAGCCTGGTTGATACGCAATGCCATGAGCGCCAGGGTGTGCCTTTCCCGTTGCGTTGCTGCACAACAACAACGGCATCTGGTGCTCTGCCTCCACCTCTCTCCGCATCACGTGTTCAATAGGCTGATGTGGAGCGGCTAAAGCAGCAGGCAGTTGCAGATAAGCAGGTTGCTGATGAGCGGCTTGCATCAGAGCTGGCACGCTTGGAGCGCGAGTGGCAGGCACGCACTGAGCAAAAGGTGAGTGCCTTCAGCGCCGTGTGCTCAGGTTGCTTACATATGGTCAAGTGGCATGCCTTGGTGACGCCCAACAACGTGCATGCTGCGTGCTGCTAAAAGCACATGGTGTGGTCGGATGATAGCTGCGCACTGGGCGACCTGCATTCATGCCTGGGCTTGACTTGATGCTCTTGATCCGCTGATTGTGTTGCCACAGGTGCGGGAGGCAGTGGAGCAGCGTGATACTGCGCACCGCAACGAGCTCGCATCAGTGCGCTCCACACTCACAGCTCAGGGCGATGGCGCGCGCGCTGCAGCGCTCGAGGCCGCTGCCGCTGAGTTGCGTGATGCGCGTTCAAAGTGGGAGGCTGAGCTGGCAGCTGTCAAGGCAAGGCATTCACAGGAGATGGAGGATGCACGGCGCGCAGAGCAGGCGGCCTTGGAGCAGCTGAGGAAGCAGCACGCAGCCGAGCTGCAGCAGATGCTGGATGCGGCGACGTCGCAGCATGGCGCGTCTGAGTCCATGCTGAAGGCCCAGTTTGACAGTGCACTGAAGGCAGAGAAGGACAAGCACGCCAAGGAGATGCAGGTGCGGTTGACAAGACTGTTGGTATGGTGCAAATCTGTCCATTTTTGTAGCGCTTGTAGTGATGGGGTATGGCCAGGGAGAGCAAGGCAGGTGGAAGGAGGAGCATTGTTGATTCTCACGGGGTTGGGAAAAGCGCAGCCAGAATCAGTGAGCGTGCTTGACCCCACCTGCAGAAGCATCCACCTCATCAACAGGCTTGCTTGTTGAGCACTGCCGCGCTTGCTGGCTGATGTTGCCAATCTCACTGCACCAACAGGATGCCACAGCAAAGCACACATCGGAGCTGCGCGAGCGCGATGAGCAGCACGCAGCTGCGATGCGTGATGCAGCCGCGGCAGCACAGTCTGAACTGCTGAGAGCCACCCGTGCTGCGGCTGACGAGCGTGCCGCGCTCACCTCCAACGCGCAGAGGGCTGCAGAGGAGGCTCTGCAAAAGCACCAGGCTGAGGTCGCCCGCATGAGGAACATGTATGATGAAGAGCTCACGGCCCTACAAGCAGCCCATGCAGCTGAGCTGTCGCGGCTGAATGCAAACATGTCAGCCGCCACATCAGCTGCATCTGACAAGGAAAAAGCCATGGACAAGCAGATCGCGGCGCTGTCAAAAGCAAAGGCAGAGCTGGAGACTGAGAAGGTGAATGGGGAAGGAGGGCCACCAGAATGCTCTCCTGTATGAGTCGACATTGCTTGCTCACGTTCTGACTCCATGTTCCCGGCTGCTCACTGCAATCAAAGGCGCATCACTCGCGTTCGGCCCGTGATCTTGCGCATGCTCTTGCCGCAGGCCCAGCTGCAACAGCGCGTGGCGGAGGTGCAGGACGCGCTGATGCGCAAGAGTGCAGAGATGGCAGAGACCATCATGACCCTGAAGCAGCAGGCAGCTGATGAGCGGGAGGCCAGTCTGAGGTCACACCGTGAGGACAAGGCCCTGTTGGCCAGCCAGCATGAGGCAGCAATGGCAGAGCTGCAGGGGCAGATGGATGCAGCGTTGGCAGCGGCAAATGAGAGGTGCGGGGGGGAGGGGGTGCAGTGTGTGGCTCTGACAACTGCAGGGGGGCCGCCTTGGGGATTCATGCCGTCATGGAGTCGAAGTGGGTTCTGTGCTGTGGTCTACGATGGGCATGCTGTGGAAGGGTTGCGCTAGGTTGGTTGCTCGTCTTGCAACAGGCGCAGGGCACTCGGAACGTGGTGCTTGCCCGGGCAGCTCGGTCCAGTGCACCACCAATGGGACCGCATCCGCAGAGGCTCGAGCATTGATGCCGCCTGCTGTCCCTCCCTGCCCTCCCCTGCCACAGGTACAGTGAGCTGGCTGAGGACCACCGCGCACTGCAGGAGCAGTGGGCGGCGCGTGGGCCACGTGAGGAGGATGTGGCCCTCATACGCAAGCTGCAGGCACACAACGCAGAGCTGGAGGAGCTGGTGAGCAGTGGGGAACTTGAGCGCCGGTGATCCCTCATCATCACGTTCTGGCTTGCTCCAGCTGCTGCTGTTCTTGTCTTTTCGTGGCGCTACGGCACATGCCTGAGCCTCCTTGAACGTCATTGAACGCCATGTGCTGCTGAACGCGTAATGTGCACAGGTGCGCACGTCGGAGGAGCGCATGCAGCAGCTGCGTGCGGAGCTGCTGCTGCGAGAGGAGAACTACAACAAGCACTTCAAGAACGGAGGGGCGGGCGAGAAGGTGCTGGCGGTGGGGGCGGCGATGAACGCGCAGGCAGGTGTTATGGAGTGGATGCTGAAGAAGAAGGACGGTCAGAGCAGTCAGAGGAAGGGCAGTGGGCGGGCGGTGTGATGCACTCAAAAGATGAAGCGGTCTGCAACAAGTGTTCAAGTGATGTACAACCCAGTTCGAGGAGTGCATCTCGATATTATGAACGGCACGCTTGCCATCAGTGGCCATAGTCACAGCAAGTCAACCGCTCAGGATCTTATATGTAAGTCCTGCACTGGTCCTCAAGTCGTGATGCCTGACACGCGCACACACACCGCACCACCACACACACACACAAACACAAACACCTTAATCCCTGTCCCCTCCCCAGCTCATGCGCACCTGACGCACTACATACACTGCCAAGCACAAACACAGGAACTGCTTCACAGGTTACCACACCTGCCGTGCCATGGGCTCAGTCAACTATACAAAGATTTCAGGTTGCATCTTTGGGGCTGGAGTTAAGCATGGCATGGCGGTGAAGCATCAGGTTACGTTTCTCGAAACTGGTGAAGTGTGGGCCAGCAGCAGCGCATCCACTGTAGAAGCTGCTGGGAACATTTGAATGTCACGGGTCAGTGCCTTGCAACCTTCAGTCATTCAGGCACCGGACATGCACACCATTATGAATAAATTCCAGGGGTTTGGAACGTGCTTGTGGCTCATAATAGTATTCCATGCCAGCTTAGCAACACCTGCGAACCCTGCAGTCGATGCAGAAAATGGATTGAATCCTTCTATTTATATTGGAAGTGAGATTTATACTGGTAGGTAGCGATAGGCAGCAGTAGCACGGTTTCCACCAAGGCACGATATGATCGGATGAAGGCATTCGCATCTTGCAATATAATAATCTCCATTTGCAGACCATGATCACGCTCGCGCCCTGGGCAGCAGCCACGCAGCTGCTGGAAACGCTCATGAACAAGTGGAAACACAAGTGCATGTCATTCAGCCTGGCATTTACAACTGGTGCGCTGTAGCTGTATGTGCTTCTACGTGACATGTGCCTTCTCCGATGCAAGCCAGCTGCCTGGTTGCAGGGAGCAAGCACGCTGAAATCACAGCCCAAGCAAGTCCCAGGCCGCAACCACTGCCTTACCTTGAGTGATGGGAGCACCAGCTGGGCAGGCCCTGGGGCAACCCAGGGGCGCCCTTACCAGAACACAAGCCTAGTGCAGGCACCGACCTACAGTACTAACTCAGTTCATGCACGTGTGCCATGTACAATTGTAGGCACATCCAAGTGAAGAGCCACGCTGTGGTGCTCCAGCGAGGCATCAGCTACAAGGCATGCATCTCAGGACGTGCAGAGGTGCCCCCGGGCAGGGGTGAGCATGCTGAAGTCAGCCTGGACCTGATCCAGCACGGGACATGGAACTGGGTGAAGGGCAGGCGGCTACACATCACCAGCAGCTGGACCCAGCACTGCTTGCGCTTACTAGACGCCCCTGACCCTGGGCACCAGTTCTTCTGGGCGCTGCAGCTGGGCACAGCTGCAAGTGGGACCAAGTTCTACTTTGGTCGATGGACCCTGGACCAACAACCCATCACCCTGTGAGGCTCGTTCAGTTCTGCGTGTTTATGATTGACCCGCCATGACCCATGCCTGCCGCTGGCCTGGAGGTCCTGGTTGTTGTCCTCAGCCTCTCATTGGCACTATATTGAATGACGGGGCTGCGCCGCAGGGACCATGCATACCTGCAGTCTGCACCCCATCGCATTGAAGCTGTGCGCAAGGGGGAGCTGAGCATCAAGCTGCTGGACAGCAGCGGTAAGGGCTAGTTACTCCGTGGTCCGTACCAAAGCTGCAAAGGACAGGCCTGTGACCCATAGCAGCCGCATAGCACAGCTTTCTTCTTGTGACACATTTACTGCAAAACAACACCTTGGCTGAGACAGCCGGGCACTGCCACTTGATCCATGACCTAGTGAAACCCTGCATAGTGCATGACAGGTGTGGCGCTGGCTCCACAGCATGTGTTGTCCCTGTCACTGAAGCTGGCACAGCATGGCTACCCATTCGGCACGGCCATCAACCCTGAGGTGTGCGTGGTAGGGCATGTGTTTGCCAGCGCCGGTTCTAGGCAGAGGCTGAGAAACGAGCCATCCGTTGACTGAACGATGCATATCTGGGGCTCCAGCAACGAACTGTGCTGGAAAAGCACCCATCGACTACCACAACCATCCGTTGCTGTTCCAGGGCTTGGGCAGTGCGGACAAGGACTGGTACCTAAACACAACACGCCATCTATTCAATGCCATAGTGCCCGAGGCACGCTTTAAGTGAGTCAGAGGAAGTGCTGCCATGGTGGCATGCTGTGCCTGCAGCTGGTGTCGCTGTGAATGTGCGTTAACAGCTGCACATTGCAAGCTGCTTGCACTGCATGCAAATGCAGGTGGCCTGAATATGAGCCGACACCAGGCGGCTACCATCATGCACTGAGGCTGCTGCAAGGCCCTGACTACCTTGGCTCTGCTGCCCGCCACAACTTTGTGCTGGCCCGTGGCCATGCATTGGAGTGGCTACACGAAGGCTACGGTTTTGCGGCACACTGGTCGCGCCAGGCTGGCTGTACGGCCTACAGGGCGTACCTGCAGCAGCGCATCACGCGTGACGTGGCCCTATTTGCAGGCCAGTTCAGGACATATGACGTGTGGAATGAGATCCTGCATGAGCGCGCCTTCATCGATGCCTGCGGGCTGTGGGCGGACACCATCAAAGACGCGTTCAGGTGCGCAGCAGGAGCCCACCACTGCCGGCAGCATGCGGAATGTGCACATCATTATTGTGCACATCACAGAATAGCACATCGTATGCAAGCACGTGACCGCTGCACGTTGCTGCACCACAGGTGGGCAGCAGCGGCAGACCCCACCGCGCAGCTGTGTGTGAATGAGTACGGTCTCATCAGCGACGAGGAGGACTGGGAGCCACTGGTGGAGCTGGTGGGCGGCTGGCTGTCTGAGGGTGTGCCCGTCCATTGTATCGGCGTGCAAGCGCATGTCAAGCCAGACATACCAACAGAACACCTGAAGTATCGATTGGACCGGTTGGCGTCCCTTGGGTTACCCCTTTACATCACAGAGTTTGACTTGTTGAATGGTTGGAGGGATGGGCAGCCGTACTGGAGCAGTACAAAGCAGGAACAGGCAGACGCATATGAGCGGTACACCACGGTGTTCTTCAGCCACCCAGCCATCCATGGCATCTGGTGGTGGGGCTGGTGGGACAGGCTACACTGGATCCAGCATGGGGGCATGTACAGGACTGACCGCACACCCAAGCAGGCGGCCATCACACTGAGGCAGCTCTTAGGAGTGAGATGGTAAGTGAATTGCGCCACTTGCTTTGCCAAACGTAATCGCACATACATCATGCAGCTGTGCATGTCTGCATGACACTCAGGGTTGCTGCTCAGGGTATGAGCTGTTGGAGGCTGATCCAGCTCAGACCTAACTGACGCACTCGCGCGTGCACCGCTGCTCAGGAACACCACCCTGCAGGAGACATGCCCACCCCTGCAGCAGGATGGCGCCTTCAGTTGGCGAGGCTTCTTTGGTACCTATCACTATGTGGTCCAGCTGGTAGATGGCAGCAGCTATGAGGGTTATGTGATCTTTCCATCCCCACAGCCGTTCATCAATGATCTGCCCCGGAGCCAATCAACTGGGGTTCAGCTCCCTGTATCAGCAGCAGCCCTTGACCAGCTGCCTTCACCCTGCCACCCTGGAAGGGGTGCCTTGCAGCCTGAAGCAAGCATGGGGCAGTTGGCACGTCCTGCTACACAGGCCATTGGTCACCTATCCAACATCTCCGCAATGCCATACACACAGCCACGACCACTATCACTTCCAGTGCAATTAGCTACTGAATGAAATGCGTTCTGTTGATTGGCTCTAACACTGACGCAAGGCTTGTTCAGCAGCATGATGGTGTCCTGGAGGCAGTCTGTCAGTGTGAAGCTGCGGCATCAACATACATCTGGGACAATGCCACTATCCATACTATGCATACTTGTACTGCGACGAAACAGCATGTGTGCTGTCATCATGTTTAGTCAGCTGACAACCCACATTGCTGCCATTAGGCAGCAGCACTGCTGCAGGGACCCCAACCAGGCAGAAGAAAGAATGCTAACACGCCCGCAGGTGGTGATTGTGAGGAACTGGTGTGTGCGATCAAGTCAGATGGGGGCCAGGGCAACTGGTCAGGGGATCAGGCACTGGCAATGAGATGCAGTCAGAGTTGTCGTGTTTTCTTGAAGTTGAAAGACTTTGATCATCTGCCGTGACCACTGACGCATGCCAATCTCTCTCCACTTCAGTTTGACAGCCTGTGCCCAAAACCACCCATGCCCTTCGGCTTGGTGAACCCAGCGTCAACAACCACTAGAGCACTCTCAAAACTCACCACCAAAACTGCACAAAAATGTGCCTCACATTGCGTCCACCAAGCGTTGCATCACACCCAGAACAGCTTGCGGTCTACATATGCTGACAAGGATGCAGTTGCATGCGCCAGCTCAGCAAACTGCCTTTTGTCTGTCCGGTGTCTCTCTGTCCCACTCGTGTGCTGGCCACCAAGGCCAAGGGACGACTCCACGCCATCGCACAACGCACACTTTCCACTCACACGCCCTCACAAGCTGGGACCCTCGTGTCTCACAATCGTCAGCTGCAGGCACACCCAGTTGCACTGACGGGTCAGTGCCGGTTGGTGGCTACCAGGTCCCCAGCTCTGATTGACACTCAGGTAGTGGAACCACAGCTGGCTCAGACAGCAGTGGCCACAAGATGAGAAAGCTCCATCAGTGAGCTGCTCACCCTTGCTCACCTCCCCCCCAGCAGCTGCTTAGTGGGCAGCCTTGGTGAAGGACTCCAGGTACTCCACCTCCTTCTTGGACCCAATGAACAGAGGCACGCGCTGGTGCACCTTGTCGGGCTGCACGTCCAGCACACGCTGCAGGCCGGTGGAGCCCGCACCGCCCGCCTGCTCCGCAATGAACGACATGGGCGCGCACTCGTACAGCAGGCGCAGCTTGCCGTTCTTGTTCTTGGAGTCACCTGTGCATGGGGGGCGCGCGGACGTGTGCAAACATGACACGGTTGTTCAACATGCTATGCACATCACGTAGCTGCAGGGTGGCGCTGGGGTATGCACCATTACACCTTCACAGCCAACAACATACCCAGCATGATGCGGGTGCATTCGATTGATGCGTGGCACGCCGGAGCCAGCGCTGTTGCACAGCTCCCACCCAACTCCCAGCACATAGGCCGCAGTTGCTCACACTCACCGGGGTAGCCGTAGATGCCACCGTACAGCAGGGTGCGGTGGAAGTCACCGACCAGGGAGCCAATGTAGCGCGCACTGTAGGGCTTGCCGCCCCACTTCTTGGGGTCCTGCAGCAGACGCATCACGGGTTTGCATACAGGGTTGGATGTGCCAGCGTTAGATGCCGTCAACCTGCTACACAATGTGCAGCCCGCAGTGCCCCTCTGCGCAGTCCGCAGCAGGTCCCATGGCATGTCAAGTGTTGGCAGCCACCCTCCCTGCCTCCTGCGACTGGCCTGTCCGCCTGTTCCTCTTAATTGATGCCCCCAGCTCTAACGCCCTGAACACCCAAGCACCGCCCCAAACTGCACAGCAAGCTGCCCTGCCGCGGCCCTGCCCTTGCCCCAACTGCCCTTGCCCCAGCCCACCTTCAGGGAGTCCATGTAGTCACGCACAGGCTTGTCCCACATGGCGTAGTTGCCCTCGTTGAAGGAGTAGATCTTGCCCACCTCAGGGATCTTCACGTCCCTGAGCAGGCATCAAGATAGATGCAGTGCCAGGTACCGGTTCAGCGTACAGTTACACATGAGAGGCTAGTGCAGAGCTGCTTGATTCGAATACAGGCGCACACAGGCATGGGGATGCCCGCAGCATGATGTGTGCGCGCAATGTGATGCTCGTGCGGGGCAGCAACCCCAGCCCCATCAGCACCGTTTGTTTGTGAGTGCCAATCGCTTGCAAGTGATGCAGGGTGTGCTGCGTGGGTGCATGCGTGCGCCCGTACCTGTGCGTGAGCACGAACTCGCCGACCAGGGGGTCCAGGGTGAAGCCGTACACACCATGGCCCACCGTCAGCACCATCACAGTGGAGGAGGAGTACAGGCAGTAGCCGGCGCACTTGAGGTCCTTGCCGGGCTGGCACACGTTGACCACGCACTGCTCCTGCGTGTCTCAAAAGCGGGTAAGGAGGTGGTGAGGTTTGAGGAGTGAGCGGCAACGGCGTCTGCTCGCGCTGCATCAGCCACATGTCCGCCCCACTGCGCTGCCCTTGCTCTGCGGTGTCCATCTTGTCCGTGTCCTGCTGCAGCATGCAATATTCTGCAGATCCAAGTGTTTACCCAACTGGCAGCACAAATCAGAGAGGCTCTGGCCTGACAAATGTCCACTGCTGCACCCAACAAAATGTCAGACGTTTCACTCAATGTGCACATCGTGATCTTACTCATCCCCAGCTGCACCATCCCTGTCGCAGCAACTTCCCACACGCACCATCATCTTCTGGGGGTCATCCATGGCGTCAATGGGGCACTCCTCAGACGGCTCGTAGATGCCAAAGATAGAGCCCACGCTGATGCCGGCATCAATGTTGGAAGAGCCGTCCAGGGGGTCAAACACCACAATGTAGTTGCCTGAAGAGCAGCAGTGCATGCAGGTGTTGTGATGTGCGTGCTGATACATAGGTTCTGCTTCATGCAGGTACAGAATGAACTGCAGCAGCCCTCCAAGATCAACTCTGAGAGTGCGCTGCTGGAACATCCCACATTCCACTGCAGCAGCGGGTGATGCAGCGACCTCACCAGAGTAGGTCTCCTCCACGGCAATGGGCAGGTCCTCCTCCTCAGATGCAATCACACCAGTGCGGCCGGAGCTTGCCAGGCAGTTCTTGAACACATCATTGGAGATGACATCCAGCTTCTTCTGGTCCTCACCCTGGTATTGTGAAGGTGTTTGCATAAAGTGGTGCTCATGTCCAGGCTGGCATGGCCATGTTCTAGAGATGCATTGGAGCAAGCCATGCGCATGGTATGCAGGCCCACTCGCATGCATGGAAGCCACCACTGCACGCATCCTGCGAAACAGCATGCAGTGACTGCGTCTTCGTACCTGCACATTGGCCTGGCCAGCCACACCAGTAAGGTTGGAGATGCCAGCACGGTTCACCAGGGATGCAATCTGCTTGCAGGCCAGGGAAACGGATGCGATGACGGTAGCCAGCTCACCGTCAATGGTGCCCTTCTGCTCCTCCTGCGCTCGAAAACATGGTGCACAACACCACTAGGTGATCCAACCCTGTTGATCCCGATTATGTACTGCTCCGGGCCAAAACCCCAGCTTCAGCGAAGATGGTAGTAAGCAGGAAGCGATGCAACGCGCGCTCCTGGCAACCCCATCGACACGAAAACAAAACTCACGCGCAGCAGCCAGGTGGTCAGGGTGAATAGCTCATACTGGCTGGAGGCCTTGGTGCCAGAGGTCTGCTTGGCCTGCAGCGCCACTGCCTGCGTGGCGGAGTGTGGCGGGGTGGTGGAGCTCAGCGTGATGCTCATGCCAAACTCAACCAAGCTCGAGGTGGAACGCCACATCACCTTAGGGATGGTGGTGGAAGCGCGCTCATTGCCAGCTGTGCGGGCAGAGGGAGCCACCGAGCCAGCCTGGATGCACAACAGCGGCCATTCATAGCATCTGGGTCAGGGTCTGATCGGAAACTAAACAGCGCCATGTATATTAAATGGAGCAGAACGTAAACTTGAATACGGCCAGTGTAAACACCTTGAAGGGCTTGGCCACAGCACGGGGCACCAGGGCCACGCGGGCAGCGCGGCGGGTGGCCACAGGGGCGCCAACGCGCTGGGCGTTCAGAGTAGCCATTTCAGCACAGTGCACGGAGGTCGAACCGTTGCTCTCGACCCTTATCCTTTCTCCTGTGTGACAGGAATGATGTTTGTCCTCATAGTTTGGCAGCCTGCAGCTGTTATTCAGCTGTGAATGGGCACTGTGCATCAACTGCATAGTATGAGTTGCTTTACAACAATCAGCACAAGAGGCACAGCACAGGTGGCCGGCTGGCCGCTGTATGTATTCCCGCAGTTGCACTGCCAGGCCATGCAACCCAACCAAGAATCATAGTGAAGTCACACATATGTACGTTGCGCCTCACAGGGACAGCAGGTCCAGCTACATGAATGCCACAGCCGAAGCACGCGCCATGTACCTTTGTGCTACAGCCTGCCCATATCACACAGCACTGCCCAGGAGCCCACAGCTCTCCAGACGTGCTGTTCTACTTTTCAGTGACTGGTGGCTGCCTAGCAGATGGCCTGAGGAGCTGGGAAAAGAACCTGACATTGACGCAGGCATACCCGTGCTGTTGCCACCCGCCACATTGTGTGACGGGCTCGCACACACCGGGTCACAAACAGTGGCACACCGTGCCCCCGCAAGCTCTGCACACCTTCAATGCGCTAGCTGCTACCCAGCTATGAGCTTCTGCCGCCAACTCTGACAACAGAACACAAAAATGCCTACCAATTCAAATCCCACCCCCCAGTACTTGGGCCACAGACCTTCAGCGGGTTGGCATCTGCGCGTGAGATGTTCACAGGCATAAATGAGTTCAGTTCAGGGGACAAAACATAGCGCCCTATCCACAGCCAAAGGCAGGCATCAGCAATGAGCGTCCGTGGTCCACTGCTGCACCAGACCACAAGAACCAAGGCAGGCTGCACAGGGTGCTGATCACGGTGCTGCCAACCCTGCGAACCTGGTTGAACTTGCTGGAATCCTTCTGCTTCGAAAGCTTGGCCTTGCGCGCCTTGGCCTCTGCAAGAGCTGTCGCGCTTGCCCCTGTCTTTTTCTTGGCATCAGCCTTCTTCTTCTGCGCCGCAAGCTTGGCCTTCACCTGCTGGATACGTGCAGCACACAGGGCGTGGGGTCGAGCAAACATCGCCAGCATGATGCATTTGCAACCTGCACTCCAACTCAGTGGTTGTGCTGGTGCCCTGGCATGCGGCCTGCCTGCATGGCTGCATCATGCAGCTCAACTTATCAAGTACCAGTCCGCGTGCAGTACCAGTCCGCGTGCAGAAGCATTGCAGCTATAAGATTGTGCAGTATGCGCACCGCTGCGGGGTCGAGTGGTGCGCCATCGCTGGGCTCCTCAGAGTCGGGCTCTCCGCTGCCCTCCTCCTGCGCTGCAGCAGCGCCTGAGTCCTCACCCTCCGCCTTCTTCTTCTCCCTGAGGACCAGCCAGGTCAGAACCCTTGCTCAACCACAGGTGCAAGGATGGGTTTGCAGTTTGGTGGCACACAAAGGTGCAGTGCATGTGGCGATGGGCATGAATGGCGGTCATGCGGCCGGCACGGCCAATCCGCCTGTGCAGGGATGAAGGTTCGCTGCTGCCACCAACTGCCCAACACCCACTTCTTCTTCTTCCGCTTCTCGTTGCCCTGCTGCTGCGCCTGGTTCCCATCCGCTGCGGGTGCTGCGATGCCTAGCTCAGCAAACACAGCGTCCAGCTCCTCTAGCTCCTTCTTTTTGAGCTCCTGCGTGCAAGCCAACGCAACTGGAACTTGTGCACCGCCGCCATTACAGCTGCTGCATCTCATTGATGTGTAGGGCATGCGGGGCCCGCTCAGTGTACGAACGCATGCATGCATGGTGCACACCCCACCTTCTTGGACAACTGCTTCTCGGGCTCTGTTGCGGCCTTTGGTGCAGGTGCTGGCTTCGCTGCGGCCTTCACCTCGGGCTTGGCGGGCTCTGCGTACGCACTCGACCGTTTCGTTAAAATCAAGCCGAGCATACCACCCTAAAACCCTGCTCCAGTTTGCGACAAATGGAATACACACCCTTCTCCTCCTCCTCTTCCTCCTCCTCCTCGTCGTCCGCCACCTCAACACCCAGCACCTCCTCTAGGTCCTCATCCTGCAGGGCAGATGCATCACATGGATCGTCACAACACTGCATGCTGACGCACACTGCACAGCACACGCTACTCACATCATACTCCTCGTCGTCGTCGTCGTCTTCCTCCGCATCTTGCTGGTCGGCATGCTTGCCATTAGCATGTACATGGTGTGCATGGGCCCGTGCATGGGGTCTGCCACCGCCTGTGGCCTGTGGGTGCACGCAATTGGCCAGAGATCTCGTCACGTCTATGCCCCCAGCATACAACATAAAATGAAACAAGTCCCGGCTCACTTTGCTCCACCCAGGCTCCACTGGCTCTTCCACAACGACTTCCTCCTCATCATCACTAGCCCAATTGCTGATACCGGCGTGCAGGCCACCCCCGGAAAAGATAGCACGCTCCAGCTCCTCGTGGTTCACTGGCTCCTCGACCTTCTCCTTCTTCTCTGCCTTCTCGCCTGAGCTCTTCTTCTTCTTCTTACCAGCATCTAGAGCAGCAAAAATGTTTTTGGAACTCATTTTCGTGTCTTCAGCTTCGTGGCAAGAGAACGGCTGCGGCACGCGATGATGGTGTTTTCAAGCTGGAAACAAATCAGATCCACTGACTCCAAGCGCAAAAGGAAGGATTTTCGGGCGGTGCGATGATGATTTCCAACAAAACTGTGACATGTGAGGCTTCAGAAGCTCATAGCCTTGCCCCCAGTGCGCTGCTCAATGTACAATGCACCCCATTAAGGTACAACCTTCCTCAGCATCCCCTAAGCCTCTCCGTTTGTGAACCTGTGCAGCACAGCTGCACACCTGGCCAGCGCTTGCACCTTGCGCTGCCACCTAAGCTGCGAATGCACATGCTGAGGCGAGCCAGATGCCAGTTTAGCCTTGTAGTGCGCTACTCGTGCGCGGATCCGGCGCAGTTGCTCCTCGGCTAGCAGCTCCTGCAACGTCCTCTTCCTGCTCCTGAGCTCCCCTGCATTATCAAGCCCAGCCTCTGGCAACCACAAGTCCATAAGCTGTGTGGGCCGGCCGAGTGCTGCAGGCTCCAGAGCCCACAGCTGGCCCTCCAGCTGCGCAGCTGCATATGGGACTACAGGCACAGCAGGAGCTGTGACTGGTGGAGGCACCACTAGTTGGCCCACTGCTGCTGCAGGGGACATGCTTGCACCTGTCGGGTGTGGCTGCTGCACAGCATTGAACCCAGGGGGTGGGGGTATGCCTGGTGAAGCAACTCCGACTCCCAAGGCTGCGAAAGCTGGTGGCATGATGATGCCAGGAGCCGCCCCTACGGCTGGGGCCCCTGCCCGGCCTTTCGGTAACGCTGAAGCCACAAGCGGCACAGGTGTTGCCTGCCCCTGCAGCTTCTGTGCCTGCTGGATCAGCGGCGAGCCAACTGCCTGCTGCACTGGTGGCAGTGCCGTGGCCTGTTGGACCAGCGGCACGGGTCTGGCCTGTTGCACCAGTGGGACCGGTGCAGGTGCACTGTCTGCGTTGTGCTGCAACTGCTGCTGCTGCTGCTCTTGCTTGGCTGCCACAACCAGCGGGTGGCTATCAGCCACAAGCCGCATGCTGAGTTTAGGGCCATGAGCGCGAGAGCCATCCGCCCCCAGGTGCACCCAGATGCGCCCCGGGTGAGCCGTTGCAGCTGCGTCGGTGGCCTGCCAAGTGGCTGCGGACCACAGCACCTGGCCGGTCCGGGTGTCTATGATATCTGCTGCCTGACCACCCAGCAATGCCCGGAATGCGTATGGGCGGCGAGCTGCCTGTGCGAACGCGTCATCCGCGGCGTCGTCCTGCTGGAGTTCAGGGGCAGCGCAAGGTATGGGTGAGCTCAGTGTACATGCACAACGCGCTTGGCTGGACAGCGTCCCAAGTTATGCACAGGTCATGTGGTGGCAACATAGAGGATACCGGCTGCTGGTCCCTGGAGCTGCCATCAGCGCACCTGCTTCAGTTCCCCTGTGAGGGGCAGGCGCACCAGGCCATGGCTGTCCACCACTTGCACGCGCCCACGCAGCGCATACCGCGGCACCCAAACCTCCAGCCCCTTGCCTTCCTGCGCAGGACCGTGTCAGGGGAGAGGTAGGGAGGTGTGGTGGGAGCACGAGCTTGTGGGGCAGAGGGCAGTGGGCAGACATGCAACATGCAAGAACTGAATGAATATGCCACACCTGGCACCACCCCCCGGCACGACCCCTGGCACGACCCCTGGCACGACCCCTGGCACGACCCCCAGCGCACAAAACGGCATGGCCAGGGAATCGTCATGTGGCCCACCTGCACCTCCATCACCAGCGCAGACTCCACGTGTGGGTGTGACGCCAGCATCAGCAGCAGGTACATCTCCTGGCACTTCTTCTGTGCAGCTTTGGACAGGCGGTGCTGCTCGTTCATGCGCGCCGCCGCTGCGGACAGCTCTGCATGGGGGATAGGTGCATGCATACTAGCTGGGCGGGATGGGTCAGCAGCAAGAGCGGCTAGCAGCTGCCTGTGCACCACCACGTCAGCGTAGCGCCGGATGGGCGAAGTGAAGTGCGTGTAGTACTGCAGTGCCAGGCCATAATGGTACGCCCCTTGTGTCCCAGGCGCTGCGGCACCCGTGGATAAGTACTTGGCTTCTGACATGACACGCGTGGTAAGGCTCTTCAGCAGGTGCGCAGCCGCTGCATCACGCGCACCCACACGGCGGCACGCGGCAGCCAGTGCCGAGGACAGGGACTTGTTGGATGCAGGCTCCACGTGGCCCCTCTCAGCTGCTGCAACAGCGCTTGCGTTGCTGCCATGGGTCTGCCTGGGGCTCTCTCCTTCCAGCAGGCCGCGCACTGCCTCAAACGCCTCATGCCGTGGTGGGGGGTGGTTGCGCAGCAGCGCAGCTCCAGGGAAGGCGGTGGCGATGCGGTATGCCACGGCCGCGTTGGCCCAGATCATCATTTCCGCCACAATGTCCATCATGGGCACTTTGGGCTTGGAAGCCACCGCAACAGGGCGCCCAAGGGCATCTGTCTGCAGGTGCCCAAGCACGGCCCATGCGATGTATGGTCAAGGGTTCAGGGAAGAGTGGGACGTGCTGGTGCATGGCGATATAGATGACAGTGCTGGAGTGTGACGCTGCAAGCGTGACGCAACGCACGGCTCTCGGTTGAAGATGGTGTGAATCACACCTTGAAGCGTAGCTCTGTGCTGGCCAGCTCCAGCGCTCCGTCAGCCACACGCGCGGCATGCAGCTTGTGTGTTAACCCCGCCAATATCTGCAGCCCGGCCAGCAGGGTGGTGCGGTCAGCAGCAGGAAGCTCGTCCCCTGTTGCAGGTGGCCTCCCATCCAGCACATCCTGGGGCGCGACCACAGGAACAGCAATGATCAGTTCTCATCCCATCATTGTGGGGGCCATGCACATGGCGGAGTACCAGCCTCCCAGAGTGCTAAACATGCAGCACAGCGTGAAAATGGACCTGGATGATGTGTTGCACACAGATCTCACAGCATCACTGTAGTGCAGCGCTACTGCTTGAAGGAGCTGCTCGCAGCACAGCAGCCAGTTGACAATCAAGTCAGCTGTGTCTGTGTGCAACCACCGGGGGCCAGTCACCTGTGCCTGCTGGTAGTGCAGCTGGTAGCGCGAGCGGATGACAGTGCGGCCGAACCAAATGTCGTCCACCTCATAGGACTGCGAGTCCCTGAGTGTCCAGATCACGCTGACAGCAAAGCGCTCAAAGCCCGCACGCAGCGAGCACAGCTGCTCACTTAGCAAGCTTGGGAGCATGTCCAGCCGCCTGCCGCCGCATCACATGCATTGGCATGCGCACCATGCCATAGGTCAGCCGAAGGCCACCCTTTCCTCCCGCCTTAAATTGATGACATGATGTGTAAAGGCTGGAGCACATCAATCATGTGCATCTCGGCCTAAGTCTGGTTGCAAGTCTGGTTGGCTCACTTACCGGTCCACCAGGTACACTGAAGTGCACCTGTCTCGTGCCTCGCTGTCAAGCATGCTGCCTGGACGCACAAACCAGCTGCGTAAACACATGCAGGTACCAGTATGTGGCGCACTTCACAGTCCAGACTGGGTACCACAGCAGCACTGCCCAACACCACAACCGCTGCGAGCTTCACAGGCAGCACAGCCCTCGGCCTCTCACATGGCAACAAGCCCAAGGGCCACAAGGCTACACGCAGCACACCAGCAGAGTGAAGGGTCACACCTGACGTCTGCGATGTGCACGCCCACCTCCACCTTGCCACCCGGCAGCAGCCGCACATGCAGCGCATCATCCACATCTGTGCACCCCACTGGATCAATGCTGCACACAAAGTACTCAGGCCCTGCACGTCAGCAGCAAGATACTGATGTCGTGATGAGACTTCAACTTCATCATGGCACCTGCCTGAGCTGCAAAGCCAGTGGCCAGCACATATTGATAATGGATGCTGTGAATAGAACATACAAGTCTTGCACAGGCTCGGCTGCAGGTGGTGTGGCGTGCCACCTGTGAGGTCGCGCCGCACAGCACGCTCAGCATCGGGCACGCGCCACAACGTTGGGTCGTCGTTGGGCAGCTGGGGCAGCTCTGCTATCGCCGCATCACAGAATGGCTGCGGCCACATGTAACACACAGTCGCTCAACGAAATGCATCCTGACTGCAAAGGCATGCCCAAAATACACGTAACGTTACACCATGGATCGTGCAAGCAGACAAATCTAATGGCGTTCAGGGCACAGGGTGGTTAGGGTCTGATGCTAAAGCAGGCACCTCATCAAACCTGTGGCCTACCTGCCACACAATGCCTGTCTGCTCCAGCACCGCCTGGCTCTCTGCCCGTAGGTCGTTGATGGGTCCCAGCACCTTGGACACATGCCCCTCTGGATACTTGGAGTGCTTAGGCCACCCGTCCACACGGACCACAAACCGCTGACCCAGCAGGTGGTGCGCGAGCCGCGTGCGGATGCGCACAAAAGGCATGCGCCGGTCGTATGGCACTGCCAACACTGCCTCCTGCAGTTGCGCAGCAGTTGGGTCCGCAGCGACTACTTGAATAACATCATTTGTTTTCACAATTTATGCGTGTATTGTGTGGGGCGTGCACACCTGCCGCGGCCCTTAAAAGGGCAAGGCATAAATGGGCGTCACTGCTATCAATGTTCAGCTGCTTGGTCGGCCCCCATCGCGGCCCCCCCCCCCGCCCCCCCAACATACCTATGAAATAGCTGATTCGCCCCCTCCTCCCCACACACACACATGCCCTCATCCAAGCATGCAAAGCTGCAGCGTGCACAACACCAAGCAGCGTACCTGCCGGTGGCCTGTGGGTCCTGAAGCACGCTTTTGCAGTGCCTCCTCGTCCGCCTGCGCTAGGCATGCCACAAGTCCTTGGGACGCCCGCAGCAGGATGCCTACCACCACCCCACATGGTAGGGCTGCCAGCTGCGCCTCACCTGCGCCCACAACCCATGTGCCTGCCTCTGTGATTGTTCACTTCGGCCTTTGCAACGGCCCGGGTCATTGCGTGAGTTTGGTGAAGGCCGCATCGCCAGGATCACCCTGGTATGCCACCATGGATGGGAGTGATTAAGACCTGATGACAAACCCTTCACTACTGAGCTGCCGTGTTGTCAGCTTGTCACGCACCTGCAGCCAGTACAGCGGCAGCACCCGCGTCCTCCTCCCCACCAGCCTCTGCCCCATGCTCATCCACCAGCATCTCCGCCCCCGGGTCTTCACCATCCTTTATGCCTGCTTCTGCTGCCTCAGGCGGCTCTCCAGCTGTAGTGACGTCCGCTGCGCCAGCAACTACAGTACTGCTCCCCTTCCCCACTTGCTGCAGCTCCTCTTCAGTCAGCAGCCGCACTGCAATTCAAGCAGTTGCAGTTCAGTCATTGATGGTTCTCCTTCACTGCTGCAGGTTGCAAGCAGCCAACCCTCCAGCTACAACACGCACTGCATGTGCGGAACCATTCAAAGCACATGCCTACAAACAGGATGGGTCGTGTGCGCACCCGCCACGCGATCGCCGTGAAGCGCACGGTTGATGGCCTCACGGCCTGACACGCGCACGAGCCGGCCCAGCACCATGTCACTGCCACCCCCCACTTGCACGACAGCCTCGCGTGGGTTGCGCAGGCTGACGTGCAGCACGCCCTGTGCCGCATCCCATGCGTTGTGTGAGGGCATGCGAGTCATTGAATGTTTCTGCAGCACACCTGATGCAAACAAAGAGTGGTGGCGTGGTGCGCTTCACATCATGTCCACGTGCAAAGCTCAGTAAAGTACAATCTTGATGGGCTGCTCAGGCCAGTGGGACACCACAGGTACAGTTTGCGCTGTAAGCACATGATAAACCACCTATACCTGCAGCACATGGCCATCGCTCAGGCCCTCTTCAATGGCCTGCTGTGACCAGTGTGCAGGGTACAAGTCCTGTTGCCTTGCAAGGCGCTCCTGGCCCCCTGCTGCTGCCTCAGCCTCAGCCTTGGCCAGCTTAGCCTGCAGCAACGAGTCCACCAGCTCAATCACAGCTGGGTTGTGTGCGTACAGCTGTGAGAAGGCCTCCGCCACTGACATGATGTTGACACCCTGCTGCTGCAGCCGCTCCCGCAGCGCGGATTGCGCGTGCAGCAGTGCATCTGGGTGCTGGGGCTGGCTGAAGGCTGATGATGCTGTGAGGATACTGCTGCTGCCATGGGTGCTGGGCCAGGCTGAGGAGGCCGAGTCACTTGCACTGTCAACCAGGTTCAGCCGCTGCATAACCTGCAGGCAGCCAGGCGCATAACAATACAACACAGACAATATCGTGCGCTCATGAGCACCAAGCAGGCCCATGCACCATGCTCGGGAACACTAGCATCTGTTCAGGGAGGTGAGGCCGGGCCAAAAAGCAGAGTCAGGTGCTCCGACCTGTGGTCGTATTCTACAGGCCCCACCTGCATCAGCTCATCCCGGCTGCGCACGCCCGCCAGTGCATCTGAGACCACCACCACAGGGATGCGGCCCCCGAGGTGCTGCCAGTAGTACTGGGCAGCTGCCAACAGTGCCGGCTGCCCCTCCCTGCAGCCGGTGCCACATTGCGCATTATATTTACGTGGCCAGGTTTACCGGTGCCGCAGTGGCAGTATGGGCATACGAGCCACCTCATCCAGCTCACCTGTTGATCCACTGGCAGTGCAGGTCATCAAACAGGTAGCACAAGCGGCGCCGATCGCGAAACAGGGAGCGCACACGGGCTGACTTGCGCAGGTTCGATGTCTGCGCAAACTGCGCCGAGCAGTGGCACAACACGTACCAAGCATTGGGATGGACCCCCACACCTCAGCTGCTGCCTGGGCCAGCCCAACAATGCAACATCATAAACTCAGACCAAAGGAACTGTCCATAAAACAACGCCAGCCGTCCATACCATGCGCAAGCCACGCATCCTACCTTCCTGACCACGCTGCTGCACAGCACATAGTTGCTGACATCTGGCAGCTCAAATACTTCCAGATACTCGTCCAAACATGCAACATCTGGCATCAGAATGCATGGTGCATCAAGAGCGAGCTGTGTAGACCTGGCGGGAGGGCATGAGCCACATGCAAAGCCACATGGGATCTCATCGCGCTGGTAGCTCTCCTCAATGGCAGACGTGATGGTGTGCGTGCGCTTGCGGTACTTGTAGTGCAGCTTAGTCTGCATACCGCACACAGCCAGGGCGCTATGGTGAGCGCATGCAGGGGGCTGATAACCACGATAACCACACATCTGATGCACAAAGTACACTCCACAGGTTGTCTTTGTGGATGCACAGACAATACCTCACAGCTGCTCCATCCCATCCTGTCCTCAGCACTCTATGTGGGCATCTGACCAAAGACCTGTGATCTGAGCGAAAAGCTGCAGGAAACTATCGTAAGGATGTTTTGGAGCGTAAGTAGTTCTGGAGCCGAGATCCGGTCGTTGGCATAACTAAAGAACGTACACATGATCACCTCTGGCATGGTGTAATTCAAGGAGAGCACAACACAGGGAAAGCCAGTGCATTCTCATCACAAAAATCAAACCGCCATACGAGCAACGAATCATATTCCCTACTCTCATTGTTAATTAAGAAACAGTGAGTGACGTGCCTTTTTTTGCCACATCGTTGTTTGTTAGTAATGTAGGAGAATGCAAGTTTAGTTCACAGGCGTTAAATTGATTTCAGGGCATGACATCTGGTGTAGCCCCCACCAGTCTCAAAGGGGCACTTGCAACAGGCAGCAGCAGCAGCAGCAGCAGCAGCAGGTAAAGGCCATCAATGGCATCAGTACCACATGTCATCAAGTCATTGGGCAGCTGGGTGATTGAGGACATACATGTCCTTGATCACAGCAAACGTGCAGAGGGGTTTCTGGATACAACAGGTGTGTGCATGTGAGTGTGCGCATGCACGCTTTCCCCAGTGCTCATCATCCATGCCAAGCGCTCGTGTGGTTGCATATTGATGTGCACATCATTGTGTTGCTTGCCAAACTACGCTGGTTCATGTTCCAGGCTGGATTGTTACATGCAGGTGGCACGCTCTGGCCGGCAGCATTAAGATGTGTGGAGTACTTGGCCACCATGAGTGGAGACATTGGGCTGGAAAAGCCCGGTTGCAACATCTTGGAGTTGGGCAGTGGTCTGGGTTTCTTGGGCATCTCTGTTGCACGCAATCTGCCTAGCGCAGGCTGCGTGTGTCTCACAGAGCAGGTGAGAGGTTGAATTACATGATCTGCTGTCAGGTTCCAGAAGGGTTCTGTGTGCGTACATCAATCATATGCCTTGCAATCGTGGCTGACTGCGCTGCATGTCTGTGCAGCTATCGGGCCTCGGATGGCTCCAGGCAAATGTAGAGCACAATGCTGGGTTGCCGAACATGGGTAGCGTCAAGACTTGTAAGTGCACATGGTGCAGTTGTTGGTATGTTGTAGTGCATGCCTGCATGATGCCTCATGCCTTGCCATGAACATTCAGCAAGGCCCTGGCAAGAGAAGTGCAATCAAGGAGGAGGCGATACTGCATGCTCTGATGCTCACAGGCGAGTGTGATTGGCGAGACTTCGAGGCACCTTCCCAGGCAAGAGACTCTGCTTGTTCACCACCAGAACCAGTAGCAGGCACGAGCATTGGGGGCAGCCCACCTGATGGCAAGCAGGCAGCACTGAGGTGGCTGCGCTCCCAGCGCTGGGATTTCATCATTGGAAGTGATCTCATCTACAATGAGATCGGCACACGGCTACTGCCGCGCGTGATCAAGGCGCTCAGCATGCGTCACACAGTCTGCTACTACGCACATACCAAGCACAGATTTGATGCATTGGATCTGGAGTTCTTTGAGGAGTGTGAGATGCAGGGGCTGCAGGTGGAGGAAGTTTTTGAAATGGGTGCTGTGAGGCCACCTCCCTCACCTCCCCCCTTGACGGAGCTCTTCCCTGCCATGCGTATCGCTATGTTTAAGATCCAGCTGAAAGAAGAGCTGGCTGGAGCCTTGTAGGTGTCACAGATCTCTGCCTCATCTGCATGGGGGTGTTTTCTACACACCAAACCTGCACTGCATGCAGAGAAGGAATGCAGGGCACTATGTATGCCACGGCACATGGCCATCCGTGCACTTGCAATCAGCACAACTGTAGCCATTTGAGTGCGATCCTTACACCGCCATAACTCCAAACTCTAGAAACAGAAGTACCGTACGTAAATAAAAATCCCATCACATGCAGCCAGGCATGCAGTCATATGATGGCTGTACATCAGGGTCGCAGTGATGTGAAGGTCAGTGAAGGTCAGGTCACGACACACGGCCATCAAGCCACCACATACACATGAAATCGCTGTTGTGCATTCCATGACACAGGCGCTGTGACAATTGCCACAGAGTTGAGCTTGTCGTGGCGTACTGGCAGATAAGAAATCACCAGACTTGACCTTGGTAGCTCTGTCGCCACCTTGTGGGCCGCCGCTGCCCGCAGCTTCGCGTCCCAGCACTGATCTGTCATCATCACAGCACCAACATCATCCAGCTGGCTGTGCAGCAGGTCGCCATGCTGGAATTGGATGGCATGACTGGATCCAGGCAGCAGACTGGTCTGGATCTGCCTGGCACGTGAGACCTGAGATGCCAGCAGCTCCACACCGCGGCAGCGCCACCCGAACGTAATGTATGCGTAGAAAAGCAGCCAGCCTGAAGACGCCCCCCACACCATGAACTGCCTCGCACCCTCCCCAACACCCACCCCTGCAGTCTGCAGCGAGCTTTGTACCGCTGTGTGGGACATGACCTGCAGCATGTGGCCAAGTTGCAAGTGTGACTTATCAACGTATGCATGGTGTGGCTAGCCTGCAGCTGGTTCCTCATGCAACAACTTCAAGACACAAGAGCAGCCAGCCATGAGGTTGGATTGAGTGCACGGCTGCACGCACCGCAACAAAGCTGCTCCATGGTGTTGACCCATAGCTCATGTTTTCCAGTGAATAGTCCGTTGCATCAAATGTTCCCTCCATATCTGCAGCATGCACACATTCCAGTTGGTGGCCCGGTGGACAGCACAGGCCAGCTGGAAACAATCAACACTGCCTGCAAAATGCCACTGCTGGTGCATGCCGGCTGTGAGGAGCAGCACGTGTTTATCACCTGCATGCAGCTCTGCCTGAGCCTCCACCGAGCACTCCAGGCCACGCAGTGCACGCACACAGGCCATGAGGGTGTCCTGTTGGATTGCACTCATGTTGTGCTGTTGCTGCCGCAGGCACTCATGCAGAGCTGACATCTCTTCAGCGAGCCGGGCAGCTTGGCACGCAACGAACTGCTGTGACACCGCTGTGATGGCCTGTGGGTCACCTTGTGCTGCCTCCCGCAGCTGCAGGGTGTCTTTGCTTTCTGGCAGTGCACGCATGGCGATGTGGCAGGCGCGCAGCAGGCGTTTAATTGCTTTCTGCTGCTGCTCCTGCCATGGAGATGAATGCGATGCAGGTGATGCAGCCTGGTGCATCGCCACTAGTGCGTCGTGGGTAAGGCTGGACAGCTGCACGCATGCCGTCAGCGAAGCGCCACAACGCGCATGCTCTCCCTACACCAGCAGGGTATTGTAACATGCATGATCACCTCATCTACAGCATATGCTCTGCATTAAGATGGTCCAGATGTTTGCACCTGTTGGCTGCAGCTCTCATGCTGGGCCTGCTGACGAAGCCTGGTTTGGATTTGACTGGCCAGGTGGATGACCTGCCGCACAGGTACAGAATAAAAAAAAGCTGCGTCGATATATTTCGTCAAGCCACGGAGGGAGCAATGTATGGCTGGGCTGTTCGTTGGATCACATACCTCTTCACCGCGGAAGGTTTTGCCATGATCCTGGACACGCTGCACAGCACTTGGGTCCATGTTGGTAAGCGGCAAGTTGAGTGCACACAGGAGAATCTCGCCGTACACAGCCAGGCTTCAGCAGTGTTAGGAAGTTTTCCGTATTGCAGAGGCATTTACATTGCAAAGGCTGGAAGGCGCATGGGAGGTGACACCTAGAAGGTCATGGTTGGGAGGTCAGTGGCCCGATATATCTCTCAATTGGCGCATCAAAGCTCCTTCTAACATTTTTCAGCGGGAGTTTATGTTTAGGTTCCTTGTTGCATATTTGTAGTGTTCAGACAAAGGGGAAGGCTTCACGACAAACAGTATATTGCCCTTCAAATCTTCAGAGCGACCCATTTAGACTTTTTCAGGGTAAGCGTGCCCATGTGTTCGACTGCACCTGCAAGATGCTGCCACTGTATGCTTTGCATGCAGCTAGTTTTGAACGTATGAAGCAGTTCTTTGGGCCCGCTGCCACCTGCCGCGTGGTGGGATTATTGACTGGCATCTTGCAGCAGTGAACCCTGCTGCCTGCTGCGCCCGTTCTTTCGCCTGCCCAGCGCGTATAGATGCGCTTTGCCCAGAAGCGGAGTTTTGAGTTCACGCATGATCTTTACTGGCACTGCGCCGTGCTGACGCCCGCAGTGTTCCTGTCTTGGGCGTCGCTGCGCTGTCGTGCGGACATGTCTGTACATCGTGGCTGAGCACGGTGTGTGTATGCTGGCTCACATGGTTTGCGCGTATATGTGAAACTATCTCAACCCGCCATCCAACTGCTGTGCAGTTGATGCATGAGGCATTGTGATACATGCATGCACGTGGCAGCAGGGCTACCATTGATTGTGGCTTGTCAAGCACCTGCAACACCTTTTCTTCAGGCAGCGCATGCTTGATAATGTCGATGCGGCCTAATTGGCTTTGCATGCATCCCATGCACAGGTGTTGGAGCATGTGGTCAGATGGGATGACAGCCAGGCCGTCCTGGTGCTGACAATAAGTCGATCCCTTGCTGATTGATGGCGGCAGTGCAGTCCAAGGCGAACTGCCAGCTGCTGCCCGCTGTTGTCGTGCCAGCTGCATTCATAAACAGCTATGACATCTCAATGCTGCGCTTACAGGGCGTGCAGCTGACTGTGCACCAGTCTGCACTGGGCCAGCCTGGACCCCTTGCAGACAATGCTGCTGGTTCCAGCAGCATAACCTACCATGCTCAGCTGTTTGCTCTGCAACCTGATCCGTCGTTCCCGTGTACGTACTATCTGCTCGGCCTGCCTGTGGATACTCTTTCACAGCTCCAGAAAAGCGAGGTGAGGTGTTTCAACCCCAACCATGCTCCTTGGTATTGCTGCATGTGCTGCTCATGTTTGTGTCCTGTCGGTTGTGTATCAATCCCAGCTTTGACTATGACTTTGTGATGGTGCTGCATGGTGCAGACGCTGATCTGGCAAGCCACAGGCCCACGCAGCATGAGCTGTACGCCATGTACTCAGCAACTTCCGGGTCCTGCTTCGGGGCTACCAGCAAGCATGGCAGATGCATTCATGGCCTGCAACAGTGCGAGTCCGGCAGATGGCTCAACACCTCACCCATCAGATGGGCCAGTAGCAGCACCCGCTCCTGCCACGGCCGGGCCAGATGCAGACAAGGATGCCGCTCCTCTCACACAGCAGGACACTGCTCCAAATGCAAAACGGCAGCGCGTATCAGAGGATCCATCTGTGCCGGCTGCCAATGCTGCCTCTCAGCTCTTGGCGTCTTCTGATGATGCAGAGCGTGTGGTTGCAGGCGAAGAGCAGGTGAGAAAAGATTGAAGCAGGTGGTGCGTTGTGAAACGCATATCCCTACACGGCTTCAGTGTTTGCGAATGACAAGGCAGGCTGGGATTGTTCAGGCCTTGCTTGAAAAAGTAATGATGGTATAATATGTTGGTGGTGTGCAAATCTGCAAAAATGATTGGCTGTGCGGTTTGCATCCAGGCAAGCCCTCTCATCATCCCTCGCCACTTCCTGGAGTCCAACTTTGATGTCCAAGCTGTATTGGCTTCTGGGCTGGACATGCAGGTTGGTGCATATGCAGCCTTATGAAGTGCATCACTTCGTCCCCTCCAGCTGTGCACATGAGTCAGGATGGTGCGTGATCATAGGAAGTTTGATGGAGTTCTGATCAGGGCGACTACCTTGCGGCCTGACCCAGGTTCAGCAGAGCATGTGGGCAGTGTTCGTTGTTATTTTCCTTGGGCTTGCGTGCACTCCACAAGGTGCACATTGTGTGCTGCAGGTGGCTCGCCACAATGGTTCGTGTGAGGGAGTCCATGTGGAGGTGGTGCTGTTGAAGGGCGAGGCGGAGGACGAGTACTGCATTCCTGACCGCTTGAGTGGCATCATTGGCGACAGCGGTGCGTGCAAAATTGATGCAACACGCAGACCGTCTGCCCCGTGCATCACCTCTGTACTTTCTGCTAGGCCTAGTCGCATGAAAACAGGTGGTGACAGGTCAGCTTTCACCGGTTCCCGCTGCACAGAGATCCTGGAGTGGAAGAAGCTGGAGGGGCTGTCGGTGCAGATCATCCTGGCTAAGCCTGCCACAGATGGTGATGAGGCACAGGTGGAGGATGAAGCTGCGATGGCTGCAGCAGATCTGGCAGCTCTGGCAGCAGGAGGCAGTGGCAGTGGTTTTGGGCTGCTGCCCAACATGCATGGTTCACTCGCTGTTGATGGGCAGGACCGGCAGGCAGGCCAACCCACGTACAGCTCGCGGTCCATGGCGGCAAGTGCAAATCCAGGCGGGATGGGCCCTAGCTATGAGCGACTGGGCCGCAGCTGCTCCTCCGTGATCGTGCCGGGTGTGCCGGGCACACAGTTGCCCTCCCCACCACCAGGCACCATCCAGCACCGCTCAAAGAAACAGTCGGTAACGCTGATAAATGCAGAGCACTTCATTCACATCCCAAGGCATTTCTTCCAGTCCAACTATGATATCCCAGCAATTCTGGAGAATGGTCTTCATGTTCAGGTAACGAGCACCAGGGCATGATGCTGTTCCAAGTGTCTGGGCTGGGTGGATGCAAGTACGCCCCTCTGTGCGCTGTGCAACTGTGGTCTGGCAAGATGCGACCAGCATGCTTGGTTTCGTGCGTTGGTGCTTTCAGATTGAGGCGAATGGTGTGGTGGAGCCTGATGTAGTGCTGGCCACCGTGGCCAACTACCAGAACAACTCTGGCTATTCATACTACCGGCTACTGGGCTTCAAGCCAATCTGCAGGTGAGGTCCACACTCACACATGGCCATGCATTTTGGGCAAAGTTTGGTGCCAGTGTGTCGAGCTGATGTGCTGTGCACATGTACATTGCTGAAAACGTGATGCAGGCGCTACAGCTCCTGGAAGGTGGATGGATGGCAGAAGGTCGATGAAAACACCGTGCGCCTGTGCATCAGCGGGCCCTATGAGCAGGCGACACCTGCCAAGGGCAGCTCCTCCGGCAGCCGCAGGAACAGCGCGCCTAGCAACAGCCGCAGCTCCAAGCGTGCACCACCAGCACCTGCGCCACCTGCAGTTGGACGGTCGCCCACTGCTGGGACCAGCAAGGTCCCTGCCTTTGATGCAAACGCGGGGCCGGGTGCTGGTCGCGGTGGGCCCCCCGACCAGCGTGACCCCAGCGGCACCGGTGCGCCTGTGCTGGGCATGCAGATGCCTGGTGCGAAGGGGTTGGGGCCTGGTGGCAAGGGGGCGGGCAGCAGCTCCCGCGAGCTGGGCCATGGCACAGGCGCGTATGACATGCAGGATCTGCTGCAGGTTGGTGGCACACAACTAACGCACACATCCACTGAGATGCTGCTGAAGGCGATGCAGCAGGAGAAGCAGCAGCAACAGCAACAGCAGCAACAGCAACAGCAACTGCTGATGCAGCATCGTATGAAGCAAGAGCCTCAGATGGTGCCTGCTTCCATGGGTTTCATGGGCAGTGGCATGGCCGGACCTAGTGGCGTCATGCAGCAGGCCACAGGGCTTCAACTCGCAACGCAGTCCCAAGGTTTTGTGCTGGTGTCCGGGCCCCAAGGGCTGATGTTAGTGCCTGCTAACCAGGTGCAGCAGCTGCCGCTTCAGCAGCAGCAGGTAGCAATGCAGCAGGAGCAGCAGCAGCAAGCAGCACAGCGAGGTGCGCAACTGCCAGGTGTTGTGCCCCAGCAGACAAGCCTCATCCCTGCGCAGGCCTTGGCCGCGGGCAGCTCCATCAGTCAGCCCCAAGCCCTGCCCAGTGCTCTGGCAGGCCTGCAGCTTCCCCCAGGTGCCACCGTGACGGTGGTCAGTGGCCCCGCGGGGGCTCAAGACATGTCCCAGCTGCTGGCACAGGGCGGCCCTAGCATGTTCCTGATGCAGCAGGGTCCGGGCCCACTCGCAGGTCAGGCAGGGCAGCCGATGCTGTTGCCCAGCACTGGCCTGACGACCAGCCAGCAGCAGCTGCTCTCCCAGCTGCGCGGCCACCACATGGGTGGCCGATGAACTCTTGATGCAATCCCAGTATTGAACCCCACTTCCTTACAGCTTGCCCCATTCCCTCTGCGGCAGATAGGCTGCCACATGGTTGCGTAAACAAACAAAGCCTTGCTGGTTCTGGCAGTTGGCAGGCGGACATGTTCATGTGGTCCCTGCACCAGTTCCAGCACTTTGCATGACATCTCAGGAACTTGTGTAGAGTGATGAAGGGGATGGCGAGCTGGTCATTGAGCGCGCTATGTCGCGACGCTCACCGTGCCAGAGGTGCCATCCCACTTGCAGTATGCAGCTGGCTATCATGGAATAATCACCGGCATCCTGCATCACAAACATTTGCAGCAATGGTGGAGTCCGTATCAGGTGAAGCTGGCGCTGGTGGCTACTGCTGGAACCTTTACCAGTGAGCCAAGTGTTGATTCCAGTAGCTGCAGTGGTGGTTGATGGGCGGATCCATGAAATGGGCTGTGTGCGGGCCCGAGGCATGTGCATGCAGCTGTTGGAGCTGCAGGCTGTTGCATACGAGGTGTTCGTCTTAAGGTCAAAGAGTGGAACTGGGGTTTTTGCCTACTTGTGCCTTGCATCAATAATTGTTTATGGGTAGGTCAGGAGGACAACTTGGGTGGTGGAATGTGTAATGTGTGTGCCGAGTTACCTTGGTGACGTGCACTTATGTGTATGAGCAATGTCTGTATGCGTGATGGGCGGTGGTTCTTTTTGGAGCTCATGATCTTGGACCTGGGCCTCATGCGCCTCCTGTGCATTGGAATCAAGGTTTGCAATCATGCAAGCTGTCCTTACCACTGTCTTTAATGGCATAGCTGTCATGCACTTTCTGCGTGGCTGTGTTGAGGGGGCGGAGGGGTTGAGGGTGTGGAGGCACAGACCAGTAAGGGTAGTTTGGGCTGTCTCTTGCCACACCTAAAATTCAACCACGAACGGCTGCTGCTTAGTGATGTAGTGAATAAACAATATCGTTGCCTGCTTGTGTTGCATGTGTCCAGTAGGTGCTGTGGCATTGTATGAAGTTGTGGGTTTAGGTCAAGATCGCGGACAGCCATTGATGTGCTCTGTGTGTAATTGATTACAACTAATGTACAGGACTGATAGTGCAGCTCAGCACACAATACAGCAGCTCAGCAGCTGCAGGAAGGATGAGACATGCTGCTGCCCTGCCTTTGGATAGCATCCTCGCAGACTCCCATCCAATCCATCGATGAAAATTCATGCAACCAGGAGCCTCTCAAGGTTGTCCCTTAGACGAGCAGCACAGCATTCACGACGCCATCATTCTCTGGGTTGTTGGTCACCTGCAGTGGACCAAGAGCAGACCAAGGGTAGAATGTCAACAGCAGTGAATACCACAGCCAACTGCATGTGACAATGCCGAGAGAATGTGATACTGTAATGCATGTGCGCCCCTGCTGTTGTGCTCGGAGAGTCAAAGAGCCGATTTTGCTGGCTCAGGTACACACAAGCAATGCCAGGATGCAGCCCTGCCAGATTGTTCATGTTCATGTACAAGAACCTTGAGCCAGTCACAGGCTGATGAGCATGGCACGCTCCCTTGCACGCCTGAGTGCATCTACCATCCCAACTTCACCAGATGCTCACACCCGGCTGAATCATGACACGCTTGGCCTCACCTGCGCATACTTGCCCCACACCACCTTGCCGCCTGGCGTGACCAGACCCAGCTCGCTGACGTTCACCTCAATGATCGTGCCCTTGGTCACCACGCCTAGCTGGGTGTACATCTGCGCACGCGCACAGCATGACATGAAATTATGCCAGTCTCAGAAGCGCAAGGAGGAAAGACGCCCAGCCACCAGGGACAGGCAAAGTTGTGTGCACTGCTGTGCACATCGAACCACGCCCTGAACAGCAGGCTCCAAGCCATCAGCTGCCGCCGCAACACCCACCTGGCCATTAGGGTTCTTTTTTATGCCAATAATATCCAGGCAGAAGGTTGCCTTCAGCTCTGGGTGCGTCACATGTGCCTTGGTGATGCGTAGGCCCGTGGGGCGAATGAAGCGCTCATACTTCGGGGGCTTGCGCGTGAAGCCTGGACCCACAAAGGTCATCTGCATATCCGCACACGTGCACACAGCCCAGCATTCACAGACTGCACTGCAACTCCTGTATGCTCGCTTTGGTCATGCCCTGCTGCTTCGCTATCAGTCTTTGCCCGCTCGGCTGGGATGCTGCCAAGGCGGACTTACAAACAGAAGCACACAGCCCTCTCCTGCTTCCTGCAACTCCATGCGCACCTTGGTGATCATGCGCTTCCATGACTTCTTCATGCGCTTGCCCGACTTGAGCACCTTGAACATCTCGTCTTCTGCGATGGGCCGCACCTTGGGCAGTGGCACCTCCCACTTGCCTGCCTTTTCTTTCCGCTTTTGCTTAATTGTGTTGCTGAGCACCTTGGCACGGTCCACCTGGAGGCGATTCAGTGGAGTAGGCACAAGTTGCTCAGCATGTGCTCAGCATGCAGCATGCATGCAAACTTGTGCATGGAGGTCCCACGGCCATGGCACAAACCACGCACTGCAGCCTGTCGACTACAGCAAAGCAATGTAATGAGGCTGACGGCAGCCCCTCCACTGCGACGGCGCGCACCTGCTCACGCTCCAGCAGGTACGCTGGCACTGCGTTCTGCGGAGCCCCGTCGTCGGCCTTGCGCTTTTTGTCCTTCTCTTCGTGCATGGCAATCGTCTTCTTCATCTGGGCCTTCTCAGCATGTCGCTTCTTGGCAAACATCTTGCCCTTAAGACCGATGGCCTTGCGTGCAAACTCAGCGCGTTTATGCGCCTCACGCGCCTCCTTTTTCCGCTTGCGCTCCTCATGGTCAAAGCGGCGACCTGCGGTGGTGCAGGCGGACCATAGCAGGCGTCAGCCACCCCTGGTGGCCTGGTCATGACTGCAGGTGCCTATAGCGTCTGTTCAGTTGTTGTATTCACATGACGTTTGCACCACCACGTATTTGCTTGGGGCTCACCATGGAGCTTGATACTCCGCTCTATATGCTCGTTCTGTGGCATGCTGTCTGGCTATCAGCTGAGGCCTGCCAGCCGCTGAGGCCGCAAGGGCCTTTGGAAACACCTGGGAACCCTAGAGCCTAGCAGTCGGTTGCTTGTCTGGATGGACCACAGCAGGTGCCTGCCACAAGAACGAAAAGGATCGAAATCAGGGAGCGGGCCGTACACATCCCACGGCACACCCAAACCCTAGGCCCTGAAGTTGAAGAAGAGCAACCGAAGAGGGGCAAGATTACATGTGTCAGGACCAGAGTAAGACCCGGTAAGCTCTGTGGCTTCACATCACCAGCTTATGATTCATGCAGCTGCATGAGCGTGAGCTGTTGGTGCAATGTTAGTGGCTGTCTAGACAGCGACTGCAGCTGCTGCCGCCGTGCTGCCGTGCTGAAGTGCTGCTGGCGCATGTGCTCCCGCCGTTGCGCGACGTACACGAGTCGCAGGGCTTCCAGCGTCTGCTCACGCACAGCACGGGCCTCCAGCATCTGTTCCCCGCGCTCCTTGAACACTGGAGGCAGCCCAGCAGTTGATGCGTTATATACGCCATTCGCGCTGGGCCGCGGCTTGCTGATTTTCAGCTTAGCTGTCTCGTTCAAGGGCATGCCTGGTCGCCCAATCCACTCAGGCTTGTAGTCGCGCAGGTGGTGTGGCCGTGTGTCAGCAAGCGCCTCGGCCTCCCCATGAATCGCCATGACCTCCACGCTCTGCCCATCCCCGCCTGGCCCATTCCGGCCGTGCATCGACACTTTGGTCCGATACTGCGCCAAGCTGCGCGCGCTGCGGAAGATGGCGCCTGCTTTACTGCGCGCAACGGATCGCGCCGATGCTGCGCCCCCGCGAGTGGGTGGCAGCCGCTCGTCCCAGTGCGGTGAGTCCTCACCCCCAATGGCAGAATCCAGCTCAGCAGCTGGCACCTCCACCTCATTCGGGAAAAGCAGCGCGGCGTCTGCCTCAGCACGCATCTCTGTGCAAGTGTGGCCCGCACAGTGCGAGAACAGTGAGATGAGGAACGTGTTCAACATGTCGGGTGCATCGAATTATTAAACACTTAGTTCATGGACATGCATACTCCGCTTCAGACACAATCCACATCCACAGCCGCATGTTTTGCTCGGGCAAGAGTTTGGACGAGTGCAACGGACATGCTGCACGCACCTGCAGTCCATAGGTGCTTGGCACCAGTGTGGTAGCTCTCCTGAAACACCATGAGCTTGGGTGGCTCCACCTTGGCCTGGTAGTTGAATCCGATCAGGGCCACACGTCCCACTGCGTCCATGAACTCCTCAAAGTCCACACGCATCAGGTCTGCCCCTTCGCTGTCATCGTGCCCTGGCCCAAACCGTGCCGCACGGAACGCAGCTGTGGCCTGCGCCTTGTTCACCAGCTGCGGCATGACGTCAAAGTCCTGGAGGAACTGCAGGAAGGTGGCCAGCGGCATCTGGCTGCGTGCCACCTTGAGCTCTGCAAACCGGCTGCTGGCAGTGCTGGGCGGGGGGAGCCCCACTGACACCCCCAGCTGCCATTGCTTGTCCAGTGTCTGGGGCCCAGACCCACCAGCAAGGGGAACAGGTGACTCTTTCCCTGACGCCGGCATGTTCAGCGCGTCCCGGTCCTCAGCGGCACCAGACAGGGATGGCAGGTGGCGATGCGGTGAGGGTGGTGACTCAGCGCGTTGTGCTGCATGCAGTGGGCCCGTGCTTTGGGGCCCTGCTGACCCTGGCTTCCTGTCCTTGCCTGCACCCCCCAAGTCTTGTTGATGCACCTGCACCACGTGTTTGAGCATGGCGGCCTTGAGATTCATGTATGTTGGAGCCACTGATTGGCATAGACTCAGGACAGGAAGGACAGCTGCCGCAGATGTGGAACACCCTCAGATGTGGAAACAGCAGGGGTGGAATGACAATGATAATAACACGGCGCTTCGCAGGCGGAACTCACATAGAAATTGTACACGGGGCGCAGCTTGGCCTTGGCATCTGCTAGTGCCTCCACTACATCAGACTGCAGCATCACTGGTGACAGCCGGTCGTTGGCGGTTGTTGACCGGCCCGCGAATGGAAGTACATGATCTTCCACCACCTTGTCCCATGCCTGGCATTGAGGAGAAGCACCGTGTGCATATGGCAGATGAATGCGTGCCGCACAATGCTTTCAGACACTGAAATCCATAGCACCAAGCTCAACTTGTGTGTCATCACTCATCTGCCATGACATATTAAGCTCCTCGTTGCTTTTGAGGCACCCGACGTACCTGCTGTGGTTGCAGGTATGGGTATGTGCGGTTGGCGATGACAATAAGCGCTTGCAGCCAGTCTGCCATAGAGAAGCGCATGCCTGGGGACTGGTCGGGCGAATCGGTGTGGATCTGTGCGTGCAGTGAGCACAGGGTGAGGGAGATGTCGATTGGTCACAGAACTGTGACATCTGCGCGCTACGTTTGGGACCTGGAACACCACTGTACTGAGCTGGGCCACCTCCTGAGCATCACACATCCCCAAGCCATACTTCAGTGCCATGGGGACCATCAGCAGTCTCAGGCACACACCCAGTCCCCACCGCTGCTGCGCATCACCCCCACCTTCTCAAACAGCAGTGTGAGCGCTGTGGTGTCCAGGTCACCGCTCATGAGGTACGTGTCACGTGTGAACCGCAGGAATTGCGAGCGCGACATGAACAGGTAGTTGTGCTTCTCCGCCCATGAACAGTAGTAGATGTAGACCTCCCGTAGTGCAGAACGCTGCAGATTACAGCAGCCACTTTGTATAGGTGAGCAAAGACGCAGCAAGTTGTGCACTGCTGCACTCCACCAGTGCGGCGCCTCACCTGGTCGGGAGCAATTGTTACTGCGTTCTCCAGCCGCCGAATGCGGTTGGCTGAAACTGGCGTTCGGGGCTTGCTTTGGTGCACCAGGCCCGCATGTGACATGAGGTTTGAGAGCTTGGTCTGTGGATGCATTGACACAGCATGGCACATAGGACGTGAGCACATGCATGCAAGCATGAACCTTAACACGCCTTCGAAGCAAGGTCCACACGGACTCACCAGCTCCAGGTTGTGGCCGCGCCCTGTCTTTGCCTGCACCCGGTTCTTGAACCCGAGCTCCATGTGCGTGAAAAGCTGCTCGATGCACCTGCGAACCACAGTTGCACTCGTTGTATGATTGAAATACACAAGTAGATACATACTCGTGACTCTGAACCACGGACCATTTTGCATCGGCGCAAGGGGGGTGGGTGGTCTTGGAGGGCATCCTAGCTCAGTATGCAGACTGGACACTGAAGTAAATTTCGTTCTTCATAACCAGCTTGCTTCCTGGGTCCGCACCCATGCTTGGGCCGTAGCTTAAGCAACAGTGTAAGTTTGGGGATAATTGTACTTGGAAAAGGGGTACAAGAGCTGCCTATCAATACTCCAGTACAGACGCGGTACATCTGTGATTAGCCCTTCCATTTTTGCGCACTATCTAGTCGATTGAAGTTTTATGAATACCTTCGTAAGGTTTGAGCGTGTTAATGCGGATGTTGCGCTCCGGAACAAATTCGTCGTATTGTTGATGAGCTGAGAGCCTGCATTGGCCTAGAACTTGTACAACTGGCGCAGGTGACAGGACGCCGCGCCAGGAAACGGGTGCGGCAGATGCTGAACACCATCGGCTGGCCATCGTTGCCCCTCACTTAGCTTAATTTGTGCGTGCCAGCCACTGGCAAGGCATCCCGGAACAACATAGTGTGCGCATGCTACTGCCGCAGGCACACACTACAGCACTACCCCAGGCAGTACTGATCCCTGCACTGGACAGCACAATGCAGGTCCATAGTCCCGGCTGAGTTTGCTTCTGAGCTGGCACCTGGCGGGCCTCCTTGTATGCGTGCTGAATGAAAACATTACACAGTCTCACATGCGCTTGGATCTTTTGGCCGTCTGCTCATTGCCATTGCCCCTTGGTTGTGTGTAAATTTTCACAATGCAAACCGCCACGCGCACCACTGTTCGCGTGCCCTCTGGTGCTTCTCGCACACAGCGTGTGGCCGTGTGCAAGGGCACGCGCCGTGACGTGCTTCTGGGCGGTACGTACTAGATCCTCAGCTGAGGATGCTTCAATCTTTGACATCGGTGCACCTTTCTGGTCCCTCGCAGGCATCGCGCTCGCATCCCCTCTGATCATCGTCAAGGATGCTAAGGCCGAGAAGCTCGTGACGCGTTACATCGAGGCAGGTGCCGAACTCTTCTCATCATCATCTGCATCTGACCCGAACCCTCATTAACGAGATCAACTGGGATGCGAACTGACGTTGCACACAGGTGGACAACCTGTCTTCTTGTGAGTTCTGGTTCGTGAACTGACTCCGAAGGTTTCATGAGTGGTGCATATGATGGCACATGCAAGCTGCAGCATCCTGCGGGCTGTACACCTGATGCCTGCATGCTGACCTGCGCACTGTGCATGCTGCAGTCCAAAAGAATGACCAGCGCTTGGAGTTCCGCCTGCGTGCTGAGTCGGTGCTGAAGGAGGTGTGTAGCAGCTTGCTTGCATGCATTACAGCCGCGTGGCCATGCGGTGGGCAGTTGGGCAGCCAGCCAGCTGTTGTCTCAGGCCTCTTCAGAGCATGCAGCTGCACAGGACCCTTTCACAGCCAGCACATGCCAGAGGCAGAGCGCGTGCGGTTGCTCACCCCAACCCACAGATCCTGAGCGCTGATGACGCGGCCGCTGCTGTGCGCCTGGTGCTGCACGATGCTGGCACGTTCGACTACGCCAGCAAGAAGGGCGGCCTGGACGGCTCCATCATTCTCAAGTGAGCCACTCTATAGCACAACATTGGCCAGCTGTGCCTTGGAACACAGCCTTGCCAGGTGAAGCACATGCATCAGTGTGGTTGGAGCATTGGGTGCAGCTGGTAGAGAGTCACAGCTGCAGAGGCGCAGGTAGCCTGCCTTTAATCGCGCTTTCAAGGAGCTCAGCATCCAGAGCTCATGCTGCTGGAGGCCATGCTTTAAAGCACTCACCGTGTGCTTTGTTATTGTTGCAGCTCTGAGGAGGCTGGCTGGTCTGAGAATGCCGACCTGAAGGACATCATTGAAAAGGTATGAGCGTAACTAGGGCTTGTTGAGGGCATGCAGCCGCATGCAGTACCACACTGCAGCATGGTTGGCGATGGTGTAAATTACACAGACACGGGGAATGTGCAGGCTTGGAAGCAGCACGCTCCTCACTAGGGGTGGGCCACATTGCGTTGCATTGTGATGCTCAGCAATCGCCCATGCTGTGCTGCAGTAACGCACCCACTGCGCTCATTCTACAGCAACTGCTGCGCTAACTGGCACACAGGTCAAGGAGGCCAAGGCCAAGATCGACGCTGGGGACAAGGCAGGCGCCGGCCCCATCAGCTACGCAGACACCATGTACCTGGCCGGCAAGGTGGCGGTGCAGAAGAAGTGGTACAAGATCAAGGTGGGCGGTGCTGCCACCGAGTCAGGCGGCAAGATCATCGCCACACAGTTCCCCAACCCCTGGCCTGTGGAGCTGGGCCGCGTGGATGGCTCTGAGGCCGGCCCCACGCGTGTGCCTACCCTGGACGCTGACGTGGCCACCATCAAGGCGTTCCTGCTGCAGCTGGGCGCCAAGCCGGGTGCGGGCGCGGGCCCCTTCACGCCCAGGGCACCCTTCTGGGAGAAGCCCGGCTACCTGGTGTGGTGCGCGTCCGCACCTGACCAGGAGGCCGAGGAGGAGCGGTTCGCCAAGGCGGACCCCGCCACCTACGAGGGGATCAAGCGGAGCTACGACATCTCCAAGCGCTCCACCACGCGCACGGGTGAGTGAGGCGTGGCTGCGTGAGCTTAACCTGCAGGCGTGAGGTTGCACAAGGGGTGTGTTGTTGTGGTGTAGCTGGTCAAGTTCAACAACGTCGGCTGGGCAGCCTGCTCAGCAGTTCCAGCATCAAGTCTTGTGCCACAACTTTGCTGACGTCCTGTAACCACAACCGTGGTCCCCCTTCCTGCTGCTGCTGCAGACTACGAGGTGGACTTTGCTGAGGTGTACAATAAGCTGGCTCGCCAGGGTGCTAAGTTCAACCCCACGGCCTACCTGTACCGCATCCCTGTGCAGGCCATTGTTTAAGTATTGCTGCTGATAATTGCGCCGCATGCGCAACGGCACCCACCTGACAAACAGGATGGACTGCAGCTGTGGCTGTGCGCGACTTTGGTTGGGGGCCCAGATTTTATTCCCGGGACTTGCGCTGCCTGCTCATCGAGGTGGTGGCTGGTGTGTTTTTGTTGCGCACACACACACGTCGCAAACCAAATGTAACACAGGCAAGCTCTGAACAAAGCTCTGACAGCGTTGACACGTGCTTGATTGATGGAGCACAGCCACAGGAGGTGAACATGCAAAGCCATCAGCGACAAGTCACACAAGCCACACAGCCATCAAAGCCACAAAGAACAGCACCCATCTGTACCACCTGCACTAACCTGCAGCACAGTCAAACTATTGTGATGGCCCGCCCAACTGCAGCGTGCTGCACGAGTCCAAGCAAACCCTGAGCTCACAATCGAGCACTTCACCAGAGGAACAAACCCAAAACCAACGGCCACATATGCCAGACGTAGCATCCGCTATGAACACACACCAACGATGGCCGCTGGCGTAGTAGCAGCAGGTGCGCGTGTGATCTGATCAGCGCCGTACTGCCTGGCAGTGTCCATGCTTTCAGCATGCTGGTGACACCACTGTATGGCCAGAGGGTGCCATCACTCACCCAAATGCTGCAATATGAAACCTGCTGCTTCAATGGCCACCTGCGCCATTGGGCAGCGATGCGTACATGGCGTCAATGGCCGCCTGGAATGCGGCCTTGGCCTGCGGCCGCTTCAGCTTGAATGTGGGCGTCAGCAGGTCGTTTTCCACGGTGAAGAGCTCAGGGTGCAGGTGGACGGCGGCCACCTGTGGCACAAGGTGTGTGTGCAGCGACCCCGCGTGAATGGCATGTAATGACACAAATGATGAGATGCAGTAGGAGCCGCCCCGCAGACGATGCGGAACAAGACTGTTGCAGTGTAACAGCAACGCATGGTAAAGCCTTACAGCACATGCTACGTGGAGCGAAGCGAAGAAAGTTGCTACCAGCGCACACTTTGCCGCAGAGCCAAGGCATATGCCGCCCAGGCCAGGGAAAGGCATGGCTACAGGCGCGGCGTTCACGCACCTGCTCAAAGCCGCGCAGCTGTGCCACACGCGCCTCCTCCTGCATGCTCTTCATCACCGCCTCGCGCACGTGTGGGTTGGCGCACAGCGCGGCGACGTCACCCTGTAGCCCACGCTCCTTGGCCCAGGGCACCAGCACCTGAGGGGGGGTATGGGAGGGTGGGTGGGGGTGGGGGTTTGGGAAGGTGTCCACATGATGTGTGTGGGCAGTGTGTATGTAGGCGGTGTGTGGGTGGGCATGTGGATGAGCAGCAGGACCTGCCAGGCTGGTGGGCAACTCTTCAATGACACAACAGCCAGTTTTGGCGCTGCGCATCGCAATGGGCTGGACGCACAGGACCCCCACCAAGTGAAACCTGCCACCATGCAGGTGTGCAGCAACCAAACACGTGCCCGCCTCACCTCTACGTCAGGCACAATGACCGCCACCAGCTGTGCGCGCAAGCTGTCGCCGTACACAAACGCCTGCGCCACCAGCGGGCTGCGCTGGTACACGTTCTCAATCTTCTCGGGTGCGATGTACTCGCCCTGCGCGAGCTTGAAGATGTTCTTCTTGCGGTCGATGATCTTCAGCCGCCCCCCTGGCAGCCACAAGCCCACGTCGCCTGCACAGCCACCATTCCAACACATGGAGTATGATGAGGATCTTGTGTGGCAAGCAACAACACGCTGTCAGGCCACTACCTGCCAAGTCCATGCGAGACAGTCCATGCGAGACACAGTTATGATGGGGCCAAATGCCCACTGCCGAAGATCATCTTGAGAAAAAAATGCTTGAACAGCCCAACCAGGCACAGCACCTGGCGTACTGCACGCACCCGTGTGCAGCCAGCCATCAGAATCAAGCACCTCTGCTGTCTGCCCAGGGTCCTTGAAGTAGCCCTGGAACACAGCTGGGCCGCGCACACACACCTCGCCTCTGCACGTTCAGCAGGCAGTCAGCCTGTCAGCAGCGAAACCTGGTGGCAGCAGCCACAGATATTAACCCGGCCGCTAGTTTTTCAATCATGAAACGGCAGTTCGAATGCGCATCCACCACACGTGCCCGGTGCTCAGTGCACCAGGCTTGCAGGACAAGCACGGCGTGCACTCGGCATGTGTGTCCTGAGTGCACCAGCACCTGGGCTCAGGCACCCACCGCGGGTATGGCTTGTCGGTGGAGCGGTAGTTCATCTCAGGGATGTCCACCAGCTTGATCTCACCACACGCCAGGGGTGCGCCCACGTGGCCTGGGCAAGGGTGCGGCAATGGTTCGCAGAATGGACTCGAGAGCGCATGAGCGGCATGTGTTCGTGCCTGCTGAGTGACCAGTGGCGGCCACCAAAGAGTGAAGGCAAAACATAGCTGGCAACGGCAGCGCAGCGTTCAGCGTATGACCTGGCAGATGGTATCAGGTTGCTGCATCATGGAGGGCATCAGCATGCACACCTGTGGTCAGGTCGTCAGGCCGTGTGAGTGACATCGCGCTGCTGCTCTCCGTCATGCCGTACCCCTCCAGCACGGTCGCGCCAAAGCAGACGCGCAGGAACGTCATGACCTCGTCACTGATGGGCGACGCACCTGGGCACAGGGTATGCACATCGATGGCACAGACCCCACGTGCTGATTGAAACGCAGCGGCTGTGCTCATGCCCGTGCCGCGCACCAGCACACTGCAACAGGCCTGCCCCCGCGCCTGCTCCCGCACCTGCCCCAACGCCTGCCTGCACAGACACCAGGCACAGGAGCCAAGCCATGCGAGCCGCACCACACCTGTTGTCATGTACTTGACCTCGCCTCCGAGCTTGGCGCGGATCTTGGAGAAGATGAGGGCGTCGTAGAACTTGCCCCAGCGGCCGCCCACCGGGTCGCCACGCGCCAGGCACGCCTTCTTGTACTCGTACGCGCGTTCAAACAGCGTGCGCGTGACCGCGCCGCTGCCCCGCACCTGGGCCATCACCTACATGGGCATGCCACAGGTGTTGACAACAGGGCCCGGGCTCAGCGTGCACAGTACGCATGGAGGGAGGACAGGCGCAGTAGCAAAGACATGTGGGCGCTGCCTGCGAACCGCTGCACAAGAGAGCATCCAAGGTGGGGCCATGCGCGCAGCCTGCACACTCTGTCGATGATGCGGTTGCACACCCTGTCACTCAGCACCACACACCCTGTCATAGATGCGGTTCCACAGGCGCGGCACCGACACAAACACATGCGGCCGCAGCGCCTGCACGTCATCCAGCAGCTCAAGCACGTTGCCCGAGTAGAACCCGACGGAGGCGCCAAGGTGCACGCATGTGACCTGCGGCCGAAGACGCAGCAAATACACGCACATGAGACACGAACACACCAGCTGCGGGTTTGCAATGTCTGAAACATGTCCATCCCCGTGAATGCACCGGCGGGTCCTGCACAGCGCTTTGCACTCAACCCTCAGCCCTTGATGTGCTGCTTCCTCACGGCCTCATGCCCAGGCATCCCCACAACCACGCAGGGCGCACCAGGACAGCACATGCATGCATGGATGCCTTGCCACCACACGCACCAGGTTCACGCGCTCATAGATGTGGGCCAGCGGCAGGTAGCAGATGTGGCGGTCACCTGCGTTCCACCTGTCCAGCACGGAGCAGGTGCCAGCAGAGCTGGCGATGAGGTTGTTGTGCGTCAGCACCGCACCTGCAGCCGTGCAGCATGGAATCAAGCAGGGCAGCATTGAGTACCATTCCAATTGAGAACCATGCCAATGGGCACGGAGTGCATCAGTACATCGAGATGGTTAGCTCCAAGTACACCATCGAGATGTGTAGTTAAAGGGCCCCTAAGCTGCAACTCGCCCATCCTCCAGGGATATCGGCATCTGTGCCCTGAGCACTTGCATCAGCCACAGCAAGCATGAGTGTGCATGCACACGCACACGCGCACACACACGCGCACACACAGTCACACACCCTTGGGTACGCCCGTGGTGCCGGATGTGTAGCACAAGGTGGCGACGTCTGAGGGCTTGGGTGGCACATGTGCGCGCGGGTGGCGGCGCCCAAGGGACTCCACTTGCTCCAGGCTCACCACGCGGCAGCCGCTGCCGGGGGGCACCTCTGGCAAGCGGCCCGACGCGCCAGTGCCCCACACGATCTGCAGGGTGGACAACAGACAAGCGGCGTGCCAGCGGTGCATGAGGCGCTTGCACACAAGCGTCTGTGCCCAGCCACGGAGACGATCCATGTCGACATGTTCGTGCGCACGCCCCTTGCACCCCTGCACATGTCCGGTGGCACACATGCAGGACAGGCCCCACTGACCAAGACGCGGATGCCAGGGCACTTGGCCAGCGCCTGGATCATGGTAGGTGCAACAGCGGCAGAGCATGCGACGGCAGACAGCTCCGCGTGGTTGCAAATGTACTCCACGGCATCTGGGCCCAGCGTGTCGTACAGCGGCACGCTGACCAGACTGTACGCATGCAGTGCGGCGTCCACCAGCACCCACTCTGCACACAGAACAGGCGCAGGTAGGATCATACGCGGGTGATGCTTGTGGTATGGCGGCGTCCCATCAAACTCAGGTGCGGTGATAGGGGCCCCCCTGCAGCGGCAACAAACACCCCTGATAAATGCGCGCTGGGCATCCAGGCATGCGCGGACAGCAGGATGTGGTTGATATGGCTTCGGACCCTTCCAAGCTTCTCATCCTCACCCTTGCAGTTGACTGAGTACAGGCCTACTGCAGCTTTGTGGGTCAGCCCCAGCTGCAGCAGCCCAGAGCCAATAGAGGTGCGCACGTCACCAGCTTGCGCGTACGTCATCCACGTGTATGGCCCCAGCTTGCCCTTGTCATCACGCTTGCGGCTGCCCAGGAATGGCACCTGAAGCAGCACAGCACCCCAAGCGTTGTTGCGGTTGCAGAGCGTGTAGTCATGATGTATGGCCTGATGCTGCTGGGTGTAATCTAAGCCTCTATCATACCAGCCATTGCCAACACTGTCTGTGCAGCATACTGGCCCCGTTCTGCAAGCATTTCTTGCCAGCATAGCCCAGCATTTGTCGGCACGCGTCAGCGGCGATGGTGCACGCAAGGTGTGTAGTGCGCACACGCCCCACGTACGTGCGGATACCGCCCAATGCTCTTCTCCAGGTTGTCATGCAACGTGCGGATGTCATCGTCAGGGGCTGGGAATGTGCTGACAAGCTTGTAGGGGGATGAGGCCGCCCTGCGGCCCATGCAACGTTGCGCATGCAACTTCACAGGCGTTATGCTGGTTTCCTGCATGCACCAGGATGCATAATAAGCTCAGCACACACCCACCTGCGAACAGTCCACTCCCCATCAGCGCTCAGCTTCTCTGGCAGCACCACCGCATAGTTTGGCTCTGCATGGTCTGTTGCTGATGTGGGAGCACGCAGCACATGATCTCCGCTGCTGAAATCAGACGCCAGGTGCCCGGCCAAAACTTGCAACCGCTGTGCCATGCTGATGCAGACACAAGCGATGCCGTCTGCTCCACGGAACCCTGGGCAAAACGAACGGTTGAAACACGGGACACCAAGGTGAACAGAAACAGTTCGTCTGGTGGAGGGAGGGAACTGTGCAGTCGACTTTGTTCGTTGGGAGTGACGAGCTGACGAAGCATCATAGGTATGTGATGTGCACAGGTTAAACGATGCAGCAGTGCATCAGTGCATCACCGCTTCAGTGCGACATGCAAACCTTCTGCCGTCAGCCAGTTACTGAAACCAAGCAGCTGCTGACGACAGCCTGTGCCAGGCGGGGCTCCCATCTCACGCGCGCCTGGCACACGCGGATTTTGGAGACTGAGCGTGCATTTCGTGCTGCTGATCATGGTTGCTGATCTATGATGATGCAGGAGATGCTCTGCTGTTGCCAACATCAGCATCTGCGCTGCTGCCGCCCGACATGATCTGGCATGGCTAGGCCGCTGTGAGCCTGGCTGGCATGCCGCATGCCTGGAATATGGCATGCACGCATGTTGTTGTTGTTACAGAAGCCACAGGCACCAGTCAAGGCCTTTTTGGCATGTGAGCAACTTTTCACTTACCAGTGCATCAGTCCAGAACATCTGCGTCCACAATGTCCATACAGGACAACATGAACTTTTCCAGCATTTTATACTTTCCAAACTGCATCTTCAGAGCTTTAAGGTCTTGGGATTCCAGCCCAGCATGATCAGGTGTAAACTAGCTCTAACTGCAGCTTGTTATCCACCTCCTTGCAGTGCACATCTCTGACATAATGTACGCTGTGACCCGCCCAGTTGTTCTCATCTCCCCCTCTCCACTCTTAGACTGCGGCTGCACAGGTGCAGTCGGGCGACACTTCGTGTCACGTCCCAGCCCACTGCTGGAAGGTGTTTGGGAGCTGCCCCCACGTGCCCCAATCCTGTTGCTTCTTGCTTGAACTATGCGTTGTATGTTGCTAGTTTAGATTGGTGACCTATGTTGCGGTCTGTGTTGCTGCTGAGTTTGCGCTGTGTACCACGCTTGCCACTGGTTCATCACAACCCCTGTTTCCACCTTCTGCCGAGCACCCACTGCCTGTGCTGCTGCATTCCAACAATACTTCCTGAGTGTCATCGTGTGGCATTGAGAAGGATGATCGAGAGAAGGTTGGAGGAATCGCATCACCTTGGTTGACAAAAAGCGCTGTAGCAAGTCAAGTGCTGTGCATGTGTTGCACATAATGCCCGTCGAAGCAATTTATGATAATGTGGGAGAGCACCTAGACGTTTTCCTCACATTGCCAACACACGTGCTGCTTCCTCACCACCCAAGCAGGTGGTGTCCAATTCTGTGCAACGAATGCAACCGAGGCAAGGATGAATGAGAACACAGCACCTCTTGGCACTGCCGCTCACAACAGGCCAGCAAATGGTTAGAATAACAAGCACAGGCAGGGCGGCGGGTTGGGCACTTGAAAGCGGTGTGTGCCATGTGACTGCCAACTTTGCGTGGGTGCAAAGGGTCAGAGTTGCACTACAACATGCACACATGGAGAGCACAGCCTATGAAGCAAAGCTTTTAAAGGACTGAGAGTGCATTAACAAGGCGACGTGGCCGCATGGCGAATGGCTGTCGAGCTGTCAACCTGCCAACTGGGTGCATTACAGGTTCTGATTCTCGTTGCACTCAATTAAACACAATGCGTAATCACAACTTGACTCATTTTTGTTCACACCTCATAATTGCTGGATTAGGGGGGCCTGCATAGGACCAGTTCTCATGGGGGGACAATCAGGCTCTCTGTGCTATCTTTTTTCTTTTTGTTTTTAAGTCTGTGTTGTGGTTTTTAAAGCATGTGGCTTTTGGCTGCAGCTGCGCTGCAGTAAAACCTTCCCTTCTCTCAGACTTCTCACTGTACCCTAAAACCCTGATGTGCCTCTGCAAAATTCTAACTCCGCCGTCGACAAATAGCATTTTCCCGATCCAAATACTCGTAAGGCAGCACTTTAGTCATAACTGATAGACTTGCTTCTCGTGTTCATGCACAGAGATCATTGTTGGTTGGCAATTTTTAGTCTTGATAAACGATAATGTATGTATGTCCTTACCCATTGCCATCGGCGCGCTACGCCACAGCTGATGCGGGTTCTGAGGCAGCATTCCGATCAATCCTGCATTAAATGTCTGGCATGAAGACAGCAACGAGCAGTGCTGGCGATGATGACCTGGGCAGAACTGCACCAGGCCTGGCCTTGTCGCCCCTCGGATCTTCACGGGCACAAGAGGTGCGTGCAGATTTTGATGTTTAGGTTTGGAAAGCCTTTGACTGTGATCTCGCTTCAAGACGATGATGATGAGTTTGGCGTACTGGGGCGCTCAGCGAGGCCAACAACATCGCATTCACCAGCTGGTCTTCTCGTTTTGGGAATGAAGCCCCATGTGCCAGCATGGTGGACGGGCTGCCCATGCCAGCTGTTCTGCCACTGTTCACAGGATGATATGCATCGCCTGCGGCGCCAGAGGGACATGGCACAAGAGGAGGCAGCAGCCCTGCGCATGCAAGCGGCAACATTATCTGCACGTGTGGACGAGCTGACAAATGCTAAAGTACAAGTGGAGAAACAGCTGTTGGCAGCTCGACAAAGTGGCGGGCAGCATGGCAACCCTGGGTACGTGCTCTGGCAGTCTGCGGTGCTGTGTACAGACCCCATGTGTGGCCAGCGCTGTATGGTCACAGCTGTTTGGCTCCCTCCATCGCCACTCGGAAGCGGCCAAGTTGTCATGGTGTCGCCATCACTTGTGCAGGACATCCCAGCCTGTTCAGCATTCACTTGAGGAGTGGGAGAGGCTGCAGCTACGGCTGCACAAGGCAGAGCGCGCTCTTGAACAGGTGTGGGGCCTAGCACTGGTCGTGGCTTGGGACAGCATGTAGGCATTCAAGCATGCTGCGTGCAGTAAGCACAGCAGACTGCATAAGACCTAAGCGATGCACCGGCCCGTTGCATGGGTGCAGGAGCGTGTGACAGTGGCCGCTCTCCAGCGTCAGGTGGAGGTACAGCGCAGTGCAGCTGAGACAGGTGCTCAAGCTGCTGAGATCATGGCACAGCTGCAGGCAGACCTGCAGTCCCTGCAAGGGGAGCTGGCGCTGAAGGTTTCCGAAACCGAGTCGCTGCGGCGTGCGCTCACTCTTGGGGATGAGGTATGCATGTCATGTATCCTAGCGCCTAGGGCAAGGATATATCATGTCACGCATTGTGAACATGCTCATTTGGGTGCACGAGTTCAGCAGGAAGAAATCTGCAGCGACCTGCATGAAATTGAACTACCACCATGGCATGACATGTTGGTGCAGACAGTGGCACGGCTCAAGCAGCAGCTGACTGCGCTTCTACATGCAAGTGAAGCGACGCTGACAGAGGAGCAGCAGGTGGAGTCACAGCTAGAACACACACGCAAGGTGCGGGACAGCGGGTGTTTTGACCTGGAGTGGTATGATATGCACTTTTGAGCACCTGCATGCAACACCGCAACCTGCAACACTGCAGCTCGCTGCCACGTCGCTTACCACCATGTGCACAGGAGCTGGATGGCCTGCGATCAGCTCTGCAGGAAGCAAATGCAGCACATAAGGCGGCAGAGGCACGTGCACACGAGGCAGAAGCGCAGGTTAAGGAGCTGGTTGGCCAGTTGGCCTCGCAAAGGGTTACCATGGAGAGTCTCACACTGGCCAATGCTGAGCTGGCATCACGCGTCAACATCCAGGTCAGATACCCGAATGCGTAGGCTTGTGTTGCTATGTGGCACGGGAAACGCGTGTGCTCCACATGATTATGTTTGTGCTATGTGTGCTGCTTCTCATGCATCTCCTTGCTGTGCGCACAGAGCTGTGTGGACATGGCATGGGCCCAGCATGCTGCATGCTGGCTTGTTGCATGCTGTGCGCCCTGCAGTCTAGCGCTCTCGCCATGGTTCAGGCAGAGTGTGCACGCAAGGACAGCAAGGTGCAGGCACTGGAGAGCTTGTTGGAACAGGCAGGAATTCAGCGGGGCGCAGCATCTGCGCGTGCGTCGTCAGATGGGACAACAGCCGCAGCAACGCCATCAACCACCGTGTATGACGGTCTGACTGAGGAGCAATGGAAGCTGGTGATGCTGGTGGAGGCAGTACAGAGCTTGGAGGTACAGCTGGCAGCACTACATGGCATAGGCGCTGGGGCAAAGGAGCATGTGATTGCCATGCCAAACAGTGGCTCGACAGCAGCGATACCGGACCTGTCCCTGCCGGTTGCAAAGCTGCGCCAGCGCATTGCTGAGCTGGCGCAGCGCATGCTGGAGCTGGAGGAGCAGCTGGAGCAAGAGAACACGAGCCAGAGTGCAGGAATACTCTCAGCACCAACACACAATGCTGGGGAGAGCGCTGCAACGGCTGCTGCCGTCAATGGTCCCAGCCAAGGGAGCGGCCGTGTATCATTCAGTGGGCCAGGCGGAGGGGCTGTCATGTCAGCGCCGTCTCAGCAGCACATGCAAGGTTCAAACAGCAGTGCGGCGGCTGGCATGCAGAATGGCGGTGAGCACAGGAGCAGTGGCAGTGGTACTGCTACATCCGCCCCGCCAGGCGGGCAACTGCCTCAACCTCCCCCGCGCGTCATCATGCCATTTGGCCCACCACCACCCACACAACCACCTCAGTCTCTCACAAAGCCAGCCCTTCCAGCCATGGCCGCACCATCAGCAGCAACACACCTGACTGCGACACCCGCAGCACCTCAGCACCCCCCATCACCACCAGCATGTGTGCCAATCGTGATCCATGGCAGCCCAGCAACACCCTATGTCGGTGCGTCTCCGCACGTGCCACATGCCAGCCAGCACACCAGCCATCACTCGCCAGTGGAGTATGAGGAGAGTGGGGACCTGGATGATGACCTCCCAATCAGGATTAAGCCCAAGAGCAAGCGGAGAGGCGGCGGTGCTGCAGTAGTAGTGAACGACTCAAAACGGGGGCTGTGGGGCTGGTTTTCTGGGGGTGAGCAGCAGGGCGCAGCTGGTGGGAAACTGGTGAGCACACTATGAGGCAAAGCTGGAACGAGGTGTTTGTGCGATGTGTGTGCTCTGTCTTACAAGTGTGTTTGCTCCCTCGCGTGTGTAAACACATCCAGCACTGAACACGATGTTCCAAGGGAAGGCTTTGGCCGTCACTCTTCAGTGTTAACTATGTACCAGGTGCGCTCAAGCAGCAAGCATGGCTTCAACCGCTGTAGCGTCCGACCAACTCTGGTGGAGGCATCTCCTCCATGATGCCTGGATTCTGAGCCAGCCACTGCCGCACAGTTGTGCGCCTATCCGCCAGGAAGGTGCAGTCAAGGAAGTTGTCGTGCGCCTCGTCGCAGAATCCACGTGCAGCCAGCACACAGCTGCAGCGCAGTCCGAAGGCACAGCAATGCCAGTACAGCTGACAGATGGTAACGCAGGGCAGCGGTGATCAATTACCCACCCCCACAAGGGCAGGCTGAGCTTCATTGCATGTGAGCACCTGTGTGCCCTTGGTACACTAGCAGTGTGTGCACTGCGTGGAGCTGGAATAAAGGTAGCAAGCCAGGGTGCAGTCACACTCACTGCCTCAAGTACACCCGGCATGGCAGCACGTCATCCCTCCAGACCTGCAAGTTGGCACTAGCACCATACATCATCACGGAGGTCCTGAAACAGAGTGTGAGCCCCTTTGGCCTTGCATGGCAACCCCCAAGGCGACTCCTGTCGCTGAGACTGCATTGTATTGTTGTTACATGACGCATGGTCACCTGTTCGATACCGTATGTTGACCATCGTCGCTGCCATTCCTCTGGCGGACAGCGCCGTTTCTTGTAGTCCTCATCATTCCATCTGCGTGATTGCGCATGTGTACTTCAGCTGCAAACTCATACAATGTAGGGCTAGTCCACAACTGGTACCACGAATGTGGCGCACAACGAGCCACTCACCGTGCACACACCACGGCTGCACTGCCCACTGGTGCACCAGTCAGGGTTGTGGGGTACACTGCCACAAAGTTGAACTCATGCTCTCGCTCGATGAACGCCTGCACTGCTGCTGCCGTGAAGTCTACCTCAAACAGGGAAACAACCACCTCACTGGCTGGGTCTGGCTCGACTGATAGTGATGAGATCTCCATCTGCCATGCAGTAGCGGCAGGCTGAGTGTTACTACCAGCTCTTGTGGAAGCCACCTCATGCAGGGATGATGGTCAGCCTGTGTGACAACAAAGTCAGGGTTGGTCAAGGCTGTTCAAGATCATACCGTGTCCATCTTGGCTATTCCACGCTTGAAGAATATGTCTGCAGTGTGCGCAAACACGCGCCGCCAACCCTTGATCTTGCCTGCCCGGAAATTCTGCAGCTCTGGGAACGTGGTGCGAGCTGATCGCTCTGTGCACAGGGTGTGGCAAGCAATGGAGGAGCTGAGAGCATCGTCAGCTATTGAACATCATCCATGCCCAGCAGCCAGCACCATGCTGCTGCAGACATGGACAATCCAGACTGCAGCTCATCTACGAGCAAACACTATGCCCTGTGCAGCGCTGCCGTACCACTCAACAGCGAACCAAATCCCGCGATTGTGAAGGTGCCATTTGCATTTGCCAGGCCTGCATGGGACAACTGATACCTATGATTCCTTGCACAATAGCTCCAATACGAAAAGTCATTGTCATGGCCTTGCACCTGTGAATTGGTCATCAAGCTCAAACCAGGCAGAGCTGGCTGCCGAGCTGATACCAGCTGCTGCATGTGGCTGTGCACGCATGGCGCACAGGGAGCGTGCAGCAGGAGTTGTGCTTGCACGCAGAAGGGGTACCCGCAGCACGCTGGTGTGAAGCATACGGTCTGCAAATCAGCAGTTTATGGGCGAACTACTGGGCAATTATGCCCGTGGTTGCTTTGCTGAAGTACAGACTGATTCTTTTTGCAAAACAAGACACGGGTTTGACGCACGTAAATCAAAACAATGCGCTAGCTTTGCAGCCCCTTTCGCATCATACGTGTGCGTCAATGAGTCTGCTTGCTTCTACGTCGTCGAACATCCACTTATGCAAGGGTTGCTTGATCTGTAAAGCAAGAAGCTCGCGTTCGGTGTGCCTCGCAAGGCCGGGGGCAATCGCGTGGCGCCCCCATCCACTACATGCGAATCGCAACTCAAACATAAGCGCTTTGTTGGGAGCACAGCCGCTGGAGCTGGAGCTTGTTTTGTCAGGGTTTCACAGGCTAGTCCACAAAACACGGCGACCAGGTTCATCTGGCGACTCAGAGTATCCAGTGCAGCTTAGCTGCTCGGCAGCAATCATGAAGAAGGTAGGATCAGGGCTTGCCAATGTGCTACGTGGCTGTGCACCACGCCTGGAACTGCGAACGGCTGTAGCAGTGGCCTGTTCGTGCCGCTTAGCAGCTTGCAGCATGCGCTAGGGTTGTTTTTTGGTCTGTCACATGCAAGCAGACTGCGGCCCATGCGCCAAGTGTGCATGCGCTTGGCATCTGCTCAAATGCATCATGCAGGAACTTTCAGGTCTCTTCCTTTCAGAGGAAAGATTCCAGGCCTCTCTGGTGGACCTGCGCGCATCTCAGACATGCACACACATACGCCTCTTTCATAACACGGCAAGTGCTGCAGGCAGGAGTTGCTGCTGCTTCCTGCTATGTTGATCCTCTGGACTGTAAGCTTCTATGAGGCGTCATGTGCATGGCTGTTCACTGCATGCTGGCTTGCCACCTCATGCTCATGCAGGGCCAGCATGTGAGGCAGCTGGTGGACACGCTGTCTGCTGGTGCCCCAGCTGTAGTGCACGTGGAGATTGGTGAGCTGGATGCTGTGGGTGCAGAGGCACTGGCAGACTTCCTCAGGGGGCCTCAGCCCTCCTGCCGCCCCACTGGCCTGGACATACAGCACGTTGTCGATGCAGCTGCAGCTCGCATGCTGGGGCATGCCCTTGCATCACCCGCATGCGCTGTAAACGAGCTGTGCCTGCACGGCCTCACCCAGCCCCAGCTTGCTGAGGTGCTGGGGCCCACCGCAGGCAGCCAGGACGCTGCACAGCGGATGCACACACTGCGCTTGTCGCAGTGTGCTGTCGGCCCTGCAGCAGCAGCAGCCATTAGCACCATGAGCAAGCTGGTTCACCTTGAGGCCACCATGGACGATGCAGCAGCTGCCACATCCCTTGCCCCCTACACCAGAAATGATGGTATTGCAGACTCTGCTGCTCCTCTGCTACAAACGCTGAAGCTATGCCGCTCGCCTGTCACCCACAAGGGTGTGGCAGTGGTGGCTGCTGCCATCCGCAACACACGCCTGGTGCACGTCTCGCTCACTGGCATCAGCATTGGGGAAGAAGCTGCCCGATTGTTGGCGGACGCACTTGCCCACAACACTACAATATCCCACTTGGACCTCACCTCATGTCACCTGGGCGCATCTGCGGGTGGCCCCCTCGGGGCCGCAGCAGCTAATGGCTCACTCAAGACATTATTGCTGGGAGACAACGAGCTTGGGGCACAAGGTGAGCGCCCTGAGTATGGAGTGGTGCTTCTATGTTGTGGTGCGCAGCATGGCTGCAGAGCTTGGCAGCACTGGTGCAGCGAGGAGCAGCTGCTTATTTGCTGTACCGCACCGACACATCATAGTTTGTCTTGACACCGTCAAGCAACTCGCACGCTGCCACACACAATTTCTTTCTTGTGCGATTAATGCAGGTGTGAGTGCACTGGTTCAGAGCCTGGCTTCCAGCCCCCAAGCCGCTCTCAAGCTGGAGCGGCTCGAGCTGGGGCAGAACCACATCCGGGGTGCAGACCTGCAGCCAGGGCTCTCAGAGCTGCGCGTGGCTGCACCCTTGTCGTGGCTCTCACTGGAACGCAATCAGCTCATGGATGCGGGCATCAGCGCGCTGCTGCCAGCCTTGGGTGCAGCTGGTGTGTTGGAGCACGTGGACCTGAAGGAAAACGGTGTGGGCGAGCCAGGGGCTGCACATGTCGTGGCACTGCTGAAGGCGAGTCCGCAGTTGAAAGAGCTCATTCTAGACGGCAACCGGCTGCATGATGCCGGTGCTGAGGCCGTCATGGCAGCTGCCCTGGCGCACAGCACACTGCGGCTGCTGCGCATGGACGCATGCCGCGTGACCAACCCAGTGCTGAAAGGCAAGATAGCAGAGGCATGCCTCATGCTGTCTGCACGGCACCGTGCATCTACAGACAGCACCTCCAGCCGCACCAGCCTGGACCTGACCGGGCAGCGGCAGCGGCGCATTGGGACACGCTTCCCACCCGAGGTGTACCAGATGCCGCATCATGGGGCAGCAGGGCCGCAGCCCATGGAGGTCACTCAGCCCCCAGGGTTGGGCCGTGTGCGCATGGGTAGCCGGTTCCCTCCAGAGGTGTACATGCGGCCTGTTGCTGAAGAGGACGCAGCCGGTGCAGGCGTTGCTGGGCTGCAGGAGGCCGAGAGTCTGCAAGGCACTCACAAACACGTGCGTGATGCTGCCACAGATGGGGATGGTGCTGCAATCATGCATTCCCGCCGGCGAGTTAGCTGCGACATTGGGCCCAGCAACCACACAGCCCTGGCCCCCAGCAGCAGTGTACCTCATGAGACTGCGGATGGTGTGGCCCATATTGGCAAGCCGCGCTCAGCTGCGCAGTTCATCCCGCACCAGAATGGTGTGAGCATCAGCCCTTGTGGGTCTCTGAGCCTCAGCCCTCAGTCCTCACTTGCCACCAGCCCCACCATGAATGGGAGTGCGCACTGGGGCAGGCTGGGGTCAGGGACCACTCAGGCCACCCAGCTGCTGCAGCACTCAGCGAGTGGCAGCTCATGTGGCTCCAGGCGCTTCAAGCCGCTCACTCCCGAGCAGCAGCGCCAGTTTGTGGACTTCTGAAGCCGAGGCGTTTTTGAGGGACAGCATGCTCTCTGCAAAGATCCAAGCACCCGCCACGTGAAGCATTCCAAGGTTTTGTTGCAAATTCTCAGTTGCACATGATGCTCATTACACTTTGTTTCTGTCATTATGTGCTGTATTACATATCAAAGAGCACGGCATGCAGCCTTTTGCCCAATCTTCCCTTTTGTACCATAGCCGCTGACGGTTGTGAATCGGATTGTGGCTTTTTATGTCCCGGACCATTTCATTGCCTGCTGTATGCAAGGTTAGTGCAGGTGGTAGCGCCAGCACAAGGGTGGGAGAGGCCGTGTGGTGTCTCTGGTGCAGCTTGCAGCTGGTGTTGTGGAGCAGTTGTGAGATTATGCCTTTTTTGGGGGTTTCCTGGTCTACTCAATCTCCAGCTTTACAACGCTGCGCATTGTATGGACAAACACACTCGCAGCCTGAGGCTAGCTTTCAGAGGTCATGCTTGGTGTGGCATGTCTGAAGTACCATGTTTGGTTTGCTTTGGCAGCGCTTGTGCCAAAGGTTGGCAAACAAACTTGTCATGTAATAAATCACGGGAACAACTGGCAAGGTGCTGCAGTCTTGTGCACATGGTCCTGCAGATGTAGTACAGACCACGCAGATGATATACCATGACTACATACTTGCAGTTTTTTCTTTAGCATCAGTTGTATATCATGAACTATCACGAAACACGAGAGAACAGCGACGGCAGCTGCTCTACATCCCAGCTCTTCAGCTGCTCCACAGTCACCTTGCTCGGTCACCTTGAGTGTGGATAATCGTTGTGTTCACCATGTGTTTGGTCATAATCATGACCCCAACATCTTCTCCTTGCCGCGCTCCACGCTGCTGTCGTGGAACGGCTACATGCCACCCGGCGAAGGTACTTTATCTCCAGTGCACACGAGGATCGCTGGTGTGCCGCTCCCCCTGTCCCACGCTGTCCCTTGACCCCGGCCGTACCGTCGCCGTTCCAGTGCGGCAACCCCTCTGTCACCAATGCTTGCCACTGTTGCACCAGCTCCGGGTCGTGCAGCACGCCTGCCCCACACTGTTCCTTAACCTGTACCGCCGCCATCTAGTGCAGCACCCCAGTGGTCATGTCCGCAGCTGCCGCCTACTGAGCCCTGCTGCGTTGCGTGTAAAATTTGCCTGTACGCGCCCTCCCTCTAGTGTCTGCTCTCTGCCCTCTCAATCAACGTACGGTGCGCCCAGACGGGGGTGGGGGATTGCGTTCACAGCTGGGTTTGTTCAGTGTGCCAGCTCAGTCAGGGCCAAGTGCCACTGATATGGCCGGAGGCTGCGATTATCCGCACTAGCATGTATTGCCGCAGATACCATGCGGTGTGAGGTTACATGTTACTTGCTTCCGGTGTAAATACGCCATCTGCAGCAGCCTTTGACTTGCTTTCGCTGCTGCGTTGTTCTCCATCTCGCGCACCATCTAGACCGTCCCAGCGCGTGTTTCACTGCATATTTGCACGTTGAATTGCAGGTAATGTGCAGCTGCCTTTAGAGTGCCCGATCATTCAGCACGTTTGAATTATCATTGATTGACTTGTTGCTGTCATGCCCGCCTCTTGACCGTAAAGCAAGAGACGAAGTGGTCTGCACGACGTTTAAGGGGAGCGTATTACTGGCGCTTGCTCTTCGCACCGGCTGTAGCTGTAGCAATGGGCCTATGCTCCTCCAAACCCAGCGACAGGGCGCAGCTGGCAGCTGCAGAGGCTCAGGCGCAACAGCTGCGTGCCTTGCTGACTGCTGCTGATGCCAGAATCCAGCAGCTGCAGATGCTGCTTGCAGCTGGTGGGGCAGTGAACACGATGCAGGCTCAGTCCAAGGCATCTGTCCCCATGCACGTGTCGGATGTGGCAGCCCTGCGAGATGTGCAAGCCATGCCAGCAGGAGGGCCCCCAGCGCACCATGCCCCCAATGCTGCCATGCATCAGCCAACTGCGATGCAGCCGCGCAAGTACGAGCAGCCCGCCCCTCAGCCGCAGCCAGCACCTGCACCTCAGTATCAGCAACCCCCACCAGCACCATCCCATGCACACAAGCGTGCAGTGTCAACCGCGTCTGTGTATGATGACCAGGACCTGGATGATGAGTGGGCGGCGCTGCTGGAAGACGTGGACAAGATGCTGGTGCGTTGGCTTGATGCATTCTGTTTTGCTATGTGCGCCAATGGACAAAGCTTAGCAGCAGCGTATCACAGCTGTCAGCTGCTTGCCGGAGCGTGACCAAGCGGAAGAGATAGCCACATCTTTGTTGCAGCTATGATACTGTGCTGCTGCCAGGGCAAACCAACAACGAACCCCAGCCGGCACTGAAGTTCCTGTGATAGACGTCACTGTGTATGGGCAGCGTGCTGGGCCTGGCACGACGATGTGGTTGCTTCAGGCTCAGCACTACGCTGATCAGTCCTTCTGCTGCTCATGCCTGTGTTCCCAGATGAAGCACAACTCCGTTCCGATGCGCCCTGCTGAGCGCGCCATTGCCATCCGCACGCTGGTGGCAGGTGCTGATCGTGCAGTATACCACCTGCCTTATGCACCAGTGGCTGCACCACACCTTATTCCCCCCTGAACTCTGTGTGGTGCGATGTGTTGCATAACAAACAAACTGCGGTGTGCTCCTGTCTGTGCCCGCAGCAACTGCTACACGCGGTGTGGATTTTGCGCTCTCCGCTGCTGTTCATGAGATCACCCGCCACCGCGGCTGGACGGCAAAGAGGCAGCAGCAGGCTTGAACAAATCCCTGTCATGCAAGCAAGCCAGCAGTGTGTCATGTGTGGCACACGAGAGCAGTAGGAAAGGCTTTCCAGAATCTAAAGGATGATGCTTTGATATAGGTCTAGGCGATGCGTTAGCCCCTTAATGGTCTTGGTCGACTCACATCACAACGCGGCCTGTTATGTTGTGACGCTGGGAATTACCACAATTGTAAAACAGCACTTCTTTTGTCAGCTCCTTCCCCGGTTGTGAGCATGGCGCGTCAGGTACTTGCTTCAGCGGAGCATGTGCGAGATGTTGCAGCCTAATGACGCGGAATTAACTAGCTTCCTGTTGCACAATCCTGTATACAGCGTCCATACTCTGCGCCAGCAGAGCACAATGCACCCACTGCTAGTGGGCAGCAGCAGGATATGACATACATCACCAGCAGGAGCCCATATAAGGTGACGCAAAACTATGCAAGGAGCTAGCAGTCCATTTTTTGCATTGCATGCATGTGATACTGTGCCATGCAGCATGTGACATGATGCACAATGTGTACTCGTACGCAGATGATGACAGCAACAGTTGGACAAGCAGGGTTTGGCACACCAGATCAGCTCCAGATGCCGATGTTTGGGCACACCACATCGCGGCCAAAGAGTGCACAGGTCTATGCAGCAGCATGGAAGGCATATGGGTCGCCATCCGCGCGCGGCATGCCCCGCCCCACCACTGCACGCTCCATCCCTGCAGCCAGTACCAACAACTCCTTCTTATTGGGGTGTGTGCAACCTCAGGATGTGGCTGGTGCTTGCATGGCTTCAGCTGCACACAGGAACTGCACACCTGCCGCGCTCTTATCAACTGCAGGCGCGTGCCGAGCGTGGCACGCCTAGGAGGAGGCTTTAGATACCCAGTACGACCCATGACAGCAGGGCCCACGTTCAGTGCCTCCCAGTCAACAAAGTCACCACAAGCACGTAGGAGTACATCCCCACAGTCGCATCATCATATGCCCGCACCCCCTCCCATGCTCAAGCCGGGCCAGACCCTGGGAGGCCATGTCGAACATCCTGGAGGGCACAGGTGCGAGGATGATGCAAAACTGCTCAACCGTGACGATTGCATGGGGTTGGTTCGCAGCCTGCATGGAAGAGCATCTGGTCTCGAATACACGCTCATCTGCTGCTATTACCTGCGCACACAGCTTTCATTACACTCTGCCTACCGACCCAGCGGCCAAGCGTGTGTGGGTGGAGTTGACAACCAAGGCAGGACTGGGGGGAGCCACTGGGGGTGGTGGCCGGCAGCTGCAGTCTGCGAGGGTTGGCAGCCGGCGCAGCGAGAGTAGCCCCTCACGGACGCGGTCGCACAGCGCGCGCTTCCGCACGGAGCGCTTCTCCTCGTCCTACATCTTCGACCTGCAGCACTCGCACCAGCCACAGGCTGTGGCAGGGTTCACGCAGCCTGAGGCATTCTTGGAGATCCCAGATCCCGAGGACACGCGGTGGACGTACAGCAGGTTGGGGCACAGTGCGCTGTTGCGGCTGCAGGGGCAGATCAAGATGACGGAGTCACCCAGGAGCCCATCTGTCAGCCCGAAGCACCAGTATCATGTGCACTCATCTGTGGCGGTGCCACAGGTGGAGGCCGCTCCACAGCTGATGGTGGCAGAGGGGCATGCGCTGCACCCACTGCCCTTGAACGAGCTGCAACAGGATCACTGGGACCACCAGCAGGAACATGGTCACGGGCACAGCCATGACCATGGCACGAGCATCATGGCAGCACCAGCATTCACTAGCACAGTGCTTGATGCGGTGTCAGAAGCGGATGAAGATGAGGCGATGGACGTCTCTCCCATTGACATGGCCCAGGCAGCAGACACACCAACAGAAGCAGCATGTGATCAGGCTGCTGCAGCACCAGCCAACACATCAGCACCGACACAACCGGATGACGTGCCCATTCTACAGCGTGCAGAGCAAGACACAGAGCATGTCGAGGATAGCTTGCATCATCCGTCAGCCGGAGAACCACACCGAGATGATGAGGCACATGACCCTGCACCTGGACCCAAGGGGGGCCCTGATGATGAGTTCAGCGTGACACAGCCACAGGATCAGCCAAGCCACATGGTGCAGGAGGCAGCAACAGAAGAAGCACAGGCGGGTTCCAGTGACGCGTCGCTGCCCATCATTGAAGCCAGGGTTGTACCAGCAATACGTGTGCGTCAGCCGCCTCTTGATGCGCTAGATGGCTTGTCCAGTGCAAATGTGTCGACAGCCCCACAGGCAATTAGTGAGGGATTTCAGGTAGATGTGCAAGTGCACCTGTTGACTGCTGCGGCTGCAGCTGCGGCTTCACACACTGGGCGTTACGCAGGAGTGGATGAGGGGACAAGTGTAGAAGTTACACCTGCCAAACTGCCTGTCACAGACGGCCTCATGGATCAGCCCGTGCCACCTGCCTGAGTGTAAGAACATGCTTGGGCGCTTGCTTAAAGCACCCATTTGTGGGCACCTGTAACAATTGTGCACGTGTTGCTCTGTGACTGATCCATCATCAACACAAAGCAGTTGCGCTTGCATGCTGCCAAGTGCCTACCACATACACAGCAACTAGAGCACCAGTGGAGCACGTAGCGCAGCTGTCTGCATCGCTGACAAAATACCTGCTGGGAGGCAGGACATGCGGCACTACAAGTTGCAGATCGGCAGCTCTCTGCTGAGAGCGCAACTGGAGATTTCAGGCTCACAATCAGCATGGGCGCGCGCTGCACTGGCTGTGCAGGTCAGGTCACGGGGTTCGTTCTATGATTGGTTGATGTATGCTCTGGTATGTCCCGTATCGCCCTCTTTTCATTTTGGGATCGTCTGTAAAGATGAGCCCAGTCCCGGAGCTGCTGGCGAAGAAGCGCCGGAGGGACGAGACATGGGCTGCTGAGCGGGCGGCCGCTGCTCTGGAGGCCCGCAAGAAGGCACGCACCACGCGCAAGGAGATTTTCAAGCGCGCAGAGTCCTACGTGAAGGAGTACCGCCAGAAGGTGGGGTGGCATGCAGTTCGCATGGGAGCCAGCCCAGTTGCAGGTCATGGTGGAGCGATGGGCGTTGCTGTCAGCGTATTTTTAAGTTGGGGACACGTCGAGGAGTGCGTTTGCCAGCCGTCAGAATGGCCCCATGACTGGGAGCATTGGCACTGGCCGCTTGCAGGAGGCTGACCTGGTGCGCCTGAAGCGTGAGGCCAAGGCTAAGAATGGTTTCTACGTCGAGCCTGAGGCCAAGCTCATGTTCGTCGTGCGCATTCGCGGCCTGAACAAGATTCACCCTAAGGCACGACCAAAAGAACTGCAATGATTTTTGCTATGCATTTGGCAGCTGGAATGGGGCGTCAGGCTGTGAGGGAGCGTGCAAACAACCCATGTGCCCCCATGTCCATGCAGACCAAGAAGATCCTGCAGCTGCTGCGCCTGCGCCAGATCAACAACGGCATCTTCCTGCGGGTGAGTTCAGCTGACTGTCGATGTTGGTGGGCTCCTCTTGCATGGACGCCGCTGACATGCTGAAATTGGGGCTTTGGGCTTTCGTCGCAGGTGAACAAGGCCACTCTGGGCCTTCTGAAGCGTGTGGAGCCCTACATCGCGTTCGGGTACCCCAACCTGAAGTCCGTGCGCGAGCTGATCTATAAGCGTGGCTATGCCAAGGTGGGCCATGGCCCATGCACCCTCGGGGGCACGTAGCAGCAGTGGCAGCTTGATGCGGCTCTGCAGACCACATCTTGGAGCAGCAGGCGCAGCATGCAGCAACATGTTGTCGGTATGCATTGTGCTGCCAGGGAAGCGGCACGGGTGCATGGGCGTTCATGCAGTATGTCTGCATGTGTGTATTGCGTTCCTGTCATGGTTCTTATGGCGGTCCATCTGTGCACCGTGTGCAGATCAACAACAATCGTATCCCTCTGACTGACAACAAGATCATCGAGGAGGTTGGTGCAGACTGCTGCAGCATGGCCAAGATGGCGCATGCATGGCGGATGCATGGCGCACAGCCAAATGTTGCTCTGCTCATGCACATCTGTGCTGCAACGGTTACAACAGCTGCTGGCGGCCATGCACCCATGCGCGTTGTGCAAGGGTATTTGGCAAATGCAGCCATGAGCCCGCAGGCATGCTTATGCACTTGGCATGGCTGACCACCTGTTTGCAGAACCTGGGCAAGTACGGCATCATCTGCATTGAGGATCTCGTCCACGAGATCTTCACTGTGGGCCCCCACTTCAAGGAGGCAAACAACTTCCTGTGGCCCTTCAAGCTGTCCTCCGCTGGTGAGCACACGCAGCACAAGCGGAGGCATCAGTGGCAGAGGGATGGCGGGGACCAGCTGGGGTGTCAAGCACTGCATGTTGTCCACGTTCTAGTGGTTGGCCGCTTTGGCATGGGCATGCAGGCTACTTGGGCCTTGCTCTGTTTGTCGGGCATATAGCACCTATATTGAATCTGGCATGCTCCGGTGCATGTTACACAGCGCATGCTGCACACTGCTACTTTGCTAATGCAAGCATGCTTCTGATCGCACCGTATTATGTGTGTCCTCCTGCAGTTGGCGGCATGGACAAGAAGCGCGTGCACTATGTGGAGGGTGGCCAGGCAGGCAACCGCGAGGAGAAGATCAACGGCCTGATCCGCGCCATGAACTAAGCTCTTTCAGTTGCCTGTGGGTCTCTGGTGCTCGTCTCTTGTTAACGTCTCTTTAACATAAAAACCTCTGTGCCCCGGTCCCATGCTCCCAGGGGTGTGCCACAGCAAGCAGGCATGGCAGCTGCATGTGCCGAGGCGAATGAGACGACGAGCAGCTTACATGCTTCAAGGCGGTCGTAGCATTGCAGCATTGCAGCGCATGGTCATTGCAGCGCATGTTCAGATGCAGTGGATGGGCTGGGGGCAGCTGAGGGTTACAGACCAGACCATCCATCATGACCCATACTGGATAATGATGTTCACTGGGAGCAACAGCTTGATGGACATGACGATGCCAGCACATTTGGGAGCACACACTACATATCCATGAGTTTGGGTTCACATACCTCACACCAAGCATCATAGGAAAACCAAGCATCATAGGAAAACTAAGCCAGAGCAGCACAGCTGCGCGCTTCAAACACTGAAAGAACATCATGAATGGGTGTGCAGCATCTGCGTTCGCATGCAAGTAACACCACACATTACTTGTAGATGCTGTCTTCATCTTTTGCACGCCTTGCCCAGCTCACACCAACCCATGGTATCTGCGGGTCCGCCTCCCAAGAGCCCACTTCATCCGGCGCAACCTGCCTGACTGCGACAACGTAGCCACCTGCAACCAGGACGGCCCTGGCTGTGAGTGTCAGCCAAGTGCAACTGGATAGGCAGGTTCCTGCATGCACATTTCAATAGATGCCACATGGGGCGTGGCTCTGCATATGGGATGGTCGCACCTGGCTGAACATTGTCCACAACAGAAGTCGGCTCCAGCCTTTTGGCCGCAGCCAGCACTGCGTCTCCATGAGTGACCAGCAGCACGCTCCCCTGGCACTGGCTGGCGTACAAATCCATCGCTGCAGGGCCACACACAGCAAGTGGTCACAGGACTTGGGTGATGTTGCGCCGGATTAACCACCGCGCAGTAAAACGTGCTGTTGCTACAGCACCACAAGTGGGCACCACAAATGAGCACAGCAACTTGACAGCCCAGCCTAACCCACCACGGTTGAACCGCCTGACCGCCTTGAACTTCTGCTCTGGGAAGTCTGGCCAGTCTGTCCGTTCACAGAAATCAAGCTTGCATTGAGGCAGGGACCCCAACCACTCGCGCGCCCTGCTGCGCCAGGTCAGTTGCCAGAACCAGCGCTTGACAACAGGGACGCAGCCAGGATGCGTGCTCAGATGGAGCAGTTCTGGTGAGTACAGCTCTGCCACCTGTATGCACCATGCACACATGGCAGAATGACGCTTGCAGGTCTGATGCCGATCATGCCGTGCTGGTCACAGCCGTCACACCCCGTGGTCCTGATGCCGCTGCTGCACAAGGTGATGCACGCATCGTGCACAGGCACAAGGCGGGGATGCACAGGGATCGAACCAGATTTACCCGCTGATGATACCCGCTGATGATTCGTGGTGGGCAGCGCACCAATGCTTGGCACAATCGGCCGCTGCTCACAAACCAGATCCCTTCACGAGCTGGGAAGCATTCAACAACGAGGTCCACTGCACAACGCACCTGCCGATCCACAACGACACGAACAGGGCGTGACGGGTTCCAAGCCTGTGTACACAAGTGTGACGTTCATGCGTGTTGAATGGGCATGCTCACATGTGTGCGAACATGGCAAACAGTGTGCAACCAAGCAGGATGTACATGTCAATATGTGGCGACAAAGACATGTGTGCATTGGCCAGCTCAAGTCGGTCAGCAGTCAAGAGCCTAAACACCTTGAGCAGGTGGTGCGTGGTCTGTAGGCATCGCAGAAATGGGGAGACGACCACCACCTCAAACTGGAGCTGTTTCACCAGGGCACTGGCAATGCCTTCAATCTGTAGCCGTGCAGGGAGCAAACACACAAACTGACAACAGGTGAGCAGCAGCACGGATCCGTGTCTTCCGTGATACCAAGCTTCCAGCTGCCTAGCTTCTTATGCACACACCATGCAAGTCCCGGCATCAGCACAAGAAGATGAGATACTTAGACCCGCTGCACCTCACCTCTTTAACACCACGGGCAGACAGTGGCGTGTCCCATGGGTGGCAGGCCTGCATGGTCCAAGCGGGAACCTCAGAGTCGTACCGCCTCCCATGCCGCAGCACCACCTGCATTGGCCGCGTGGCACAATGGTGGGCGTGTATACACCAGGGTGCTGTGTTTTCAGACATGGACCCAGGCACATGTCATCATGAGTGCTCTGGTGAACAGGATGTGTCTCTGAGGATCTGGCCAGTAGCTGCTCACACATCTGCATGGACCTGTGTGGTGGTGTTCCTGTGCACTTGGTGTTGTTTGATGGCAATAACTCACTGCATGCTGTGTCCGGGGCACCTCCTCCTCCATTAGCTGCCCATGCTTTCAACTGTATGAGTGTGCCTGTAGTGTCAGCATCCTTAAGCCAATCAAGAAGGCAGCGGATGACTCAAAGCCGTCTGCCTGGAGACGCAGTTGTAGTGAAGTGGTCCCTCCTCTTGGCGCACTTGCGCTTCCCAACGTTCGGCAGGTTAGAACGGCTCTGCGAAGGATGTCTCAAACTTCAATGTTTTTCATCGCTGCAAACCAGCACATGAAACCTAGTCGAATCACTGAGTGGGATTACTGGCATGTACAACAGCACACGGTGAGGTGTAAGACATGTAGTGCTTGCATGTTTTCATGGTGTGCATGCACAGGCAGAACAGCACACACAGGCCAGCACGCTGTGCATCTGATGCACAGTGCTGCCTTGCTAATAACCAACACCGAACCTGCCAGTCATACACTGTATCACACTGCAGTCTATCAAAACTGCCGCATGCCGGACAGTATCATTCACTATGGATAGCCATATCTGCCTTCCTTGCTTGATGCACAGTTGACAATGATAACAGCAGTTGGTTGCATGCAGACTGCGGCCGCAGCACACAAGGATTTGCCATGCCTGTTACCGCGTTAAGGCCACATACGAATCAGTGACAGATGTTCACAGCCCTTTCCATGGCTTGAAACTGACCATGCCTGTGCCTGCAGTCTGCTTGTCGCCCTCATCGCTACAGTCTACTCAGCAGAATGTTCGGCGGTCCCACCCACATGCCTACCCACCTCCCTTCCCTCCTGAAAGAAACCAATGAAATGCCTTGAAAACACTTGGTCAAAATGGTCAAACAAGGCTGGATGTTTGAAACACTGCTGACACAAAACTGACAAGCAACAGCCAAGTGCTGTTGTCTCATCCCGGTAAAATCCTTTCACTCCTCTCCAATCAAAGTGAGGCAATCAAATGCAGGCCACAACCTGATAAGGCATGGCATCTTATTTATTGTTGGTCAGGAAGCCGGTGCCGCCTCACCCAAGCACCTCCCCCAACTTAGATGCGATGGCAGTCGCCCAGCTGCGCTCCCGATCGGACAAAGCCCTGCAATGCACCGGCATAAGGTCACATATACCAAGTGGTGAACACTCTGTGCGCCATGTAGACCCACACCCACGCGTGATGTGCACCATAGCATGTGCTCACCCAACATCCCCCACCAGTGGCAACTCGGGCATCATAAGACATACCTGGGGCGTTCCGAGAACAGCAGCAGTGTAGCACGCTTGTTTGACACGGTCTGGATGCTCTGCACCAGCAGTGATGCAGCCCCACGCGGCAGTGCAGCCCAGCTGTTGGCCTGCACACGGCCCATGGCACCACGGTCAGGCAGGTACAGCTGCTGCCTGGATGCGCCCTCTGCTGCCATCTCCTTGCTGCATGATGCCTCGAGCTCTGGCAGGCCCTGCAGGTCGCATGAGTGTCACATGAGTGTCACATGAGCGTCGCATGAGCGTCACATATTCAGGCCTGGTGTTCAGGCTGACCACCAACCTGGACAAGAGCCCGGCAAAAGCCCCAAGGAAGGGAGCATGTGAAAGAGAAGGCAGGAATGCATGGGTGACATCAGTGGCTCATGCTGTAACAAGCAAGAAGCTGTGGCCACCGCCCTGCTTCACAGATGCTGGCCGCCCAGCGCCCACCTTAGCCATCGCTGCCAAGCTCTTTTCTGCATCCTTGCCCACCACCGAGCCCTCACCCAACGCGCCACGTGCCATCAGCACTTGCCCATCCGACACCACCATCACACCGCACGTGTTGGTGTTCTTAATGAGGGAGAATGATGCCCAGGCTAGCTCCTGTTTGGTGGCATCTGGCAGGCCCGGCGCCAGGAAAAAGCCCTGGGTTGCACCCTCCACAGTTGCTGAAGAGCCCTGGCGGCCACGGCCTGGCAGCGCCTCCTTCAGACGCTCCTCAATCTCAGGCACCACCACGCACACAGCCGCAAGTGCCGCGCACAGCACCTCAGCGCGCACCTGCAGCGGAATTGAATCAGTGATTGAGCCACTGTTGAACTCAATGTCCCGGTAAATCAGTGAGCTGCCGCTGCGGCTGGTGCTGTTGTGTGCCTGTCTGTGGTGGCTTCTTCATCAGCTGCAGCTACAGGACCAGGTTGAGCTGGAAGCAGGCTGAGCAGGCAGGTGTGACACACCTGCGCCTCGGGCGCTGGCAGGGCCCCTAGGAAGTGGTTCACCACCAACAGCAGCCCACCCGCAGCACCCACGACACGTGGAATCAGGCGGTCCTCAAACCCAGGGATGCCCAACGTGAAGCGAAACACGGCCACATCCACGCCCTCCTCATCTCCAAGGCCGCCACCTACGTTGGATCAGTTCCACGCAGCATAACAATGCAACCGGTAACCCGGCATGCATTCCAACTGGCCCAGCAAGTGCCTACGGCGTGCATGACAGCCAAGGGTATGGTATTGTGGTGCTGAGCAGTGGGACGCCGAGGCGGGGACCACGAGTGCATGGGGTCTGAGCATGCACCTGCTCTTGCCACTGCCTTGCACCAACCTTGCTGCGAGGCATGTGGCTGCTGCTTGCTGGGGGCACGGTTGATGGAGGTCTGCAACACATGTTGCACCGGTCATGCAGGTGGTGAGTTCCAGCCAAGGTTGCTCAGCCCCCGCCCATGCACATGGGTAATACAACAAGCCGAGTTCAGACTTGATGGCCTCACCTCGCGGTTATTTAGAGGCACTATGGGTATGTGTTGGGCTGCCGGCAGTGATGGAACAGGTGCGGTTGATCCCCGCACAGTCCGCGCCTTCATATGGTGCTGCAGTGACCACATGGCTTCTGTTTATCAATGCTGTAGTGGGACCGGGTGCTGAGACCCGCCCTTGAATGCAACTAGGGTCCTGATGCAGTCTGGCAGCCGGATCAGTATCGGGTGAGTGTGTAGAAAATATGAATGCCTTAACCACCGCTTTCAGCGCTCTCTAACTCATACTCTTGAGTGATGGCATGGAGTTTCGTGGGGATTCAACGGTCAAAGCATGCATACAGCTGGCACATACGATTTCCGGTGCTATTAAACACCTTTTGCACCATTAAACCGATCCAGCGCTATTCGTATGCGCTTCATATGACGTAAGCCAACCAGCAATGGCTGCTGTCAGCTTCCTATCATGCTGCCAATCTGTGTATGGAGCTTGCATAGCTAGAGGACACAGTCTCAGTCATGCAAGCCACTCCGCCATGCGTGAGGCACCCAACAGCCACATCGTTTGCATGACATGACAGCAGCATGGCGCCACATCCTCCACAACCCTTGTGGATGCAGCCACTGAAGGGGGTGGGTGTACACATGCCAGCCTGGCACACTGGCGGATGCGTGTTGCACCCATTCAACATGCAATAGGCATGGCAGGCCATCGGCATGCGTGCAACTAAGCCCTGCTCTTCGCAGTCAGCGCAAAACTGCTCCAACGCTCGACTGCTCCACAGAAAAGCAGGCGGCCAACCTGGGTGGGCCGGCTGCTCCGCATCCCGCGTGGCCATTTCTGGTGAGCCCCAGCCTGCTGTGTGCCCACCTATGCTTGCCACTCGTCCTTCATCTTGCAGTGGTCCTTACCAGCAGCATTCATGGGATGCTTGCGCTGCACAGGGTGCAAATGACAGTCTTGATATCCATCAACTTTAGCCAGGTGAGGCCTGCTGCTTGCTCATATCGTCAATGTGCCCCAGCTGCCGTGGCAGCTGCCTCAGCAGCCATTGCATGGTTGGATGGACCTCCAGCTGTTGCTAACAAGGTGTCCTGCACTCACTGTACAGGGTGTCATGTTGACAGCGCCGTTCACACTGGCGGTGTACATGGTGTGTGCACAAGGCTGCACATGCAGCTTTGGGTCCTCATGCTCAGGGAACACCCAAGCTGGCAGCTGTTAACCGTCCAGTAATCAGTGTGCTGGGGTCGGTACTCCCACTTGTGATACACACTGTCCAAACATTGGATGCTGCCTTTGCTGTGCCTACAGCTGTTGTCAAGATGCATTGTGGTCATGTGGTGGTTACTGGTGCTTGCATGTCAGGTGCGGCGATTCCTGGAGGCTAAGCTGGAGCCAGGGCAGCAGGTGGATGAGCAGGTGGTGGGGCGGCTGACAGGTGCGGCCCTGCCCCATGTCACCATGTGAGCACTCTGCACTGCTGCAGCCTGGCTTTCACACCACAAGCCACAGCATCCCCTTCCACTGGGAAGATGGTGGCAGGTACTTGTGGTGGTTTGCAAGTGCTGCAACCATGGTACTGACCAATCCACGTGTAGCCTCCTCTCCTCAGCCCCTGCATGACCCCACCTGTGACTGCAGGCCTGCTGGCTGCTGTGTTCAGCCTTGCACAGTTCACCACCAGCTTCCTGTGGGGCGTCATCTCCAACATTGCTGGCCGCAAACCAGTTATCCTCATTGGCTCCTTTGTTTCGGTCATCAGCATGTTGTGGTTCGGGCTGTCGCCTGCCTATCCATACGCGGTGCGTCCTCATGCAGGACACTTGAGGTGCCTGAATCACGCAGGTGCCTGCATGATAACCTTTCCCATACAGTGTATGTATGCTGCACAAAGGCTCAATGCTGCTGCTGGGCAGAGCCCCAACCAATGTCGTGCGTTGCTTGCTTTCTGTAGATTGCTGCACGTGTTTTTGGCGGGCTGCTGAATGGTGTGCTGGGAGCATGGAAGTGCATCATTGGTATGTAGCCAGGGGTGTGTTGCAGTGCCTGCAGTGCTGGCATGATCTGGTTCTGCTTGTGGAGCAGCGCATTCCATTCAAACACCAGGCGTAGCTGTGCAACTTGCATCTGGCGGTGCCTGAAGTTGTGTGGTGCTGCTCGTGCTTTGCCACACGCAGGTGAGAGCGGGGACACACTGGTGCAAGGCAAGATGTTTGGCTACATGAGCTTGGCATGGGGCTTGGGCACCGTGGTGGGGCCACTCATTGGTGGCAGCCTTGCACGCCCGTGTGAGCGGTTCACCAGCTTCCCCATGTGTGGGGAGGGCAGCTTGTTCCGCGTGCGCCCCTTCTTCCTGCCCTGCCTAGTGGGCAGCTTCACCGTGCTCAGCTCAGGCATCGCAACACTGGTGCGTGTGGTGTTGGCATTTACAGCAACATGATGCATAGCAGGGGTGGATTCATTGTGTGTGCGTGGTCCGTCTTCCATTCAGCAGCTGGGCGCAAACGTCAGCCATTATGCCAGCACATGAAAGCTAGCAGCAACGAAGTGCCCAACACATTGCAGCTTACATCGTATCGCTTTTGTCTTGATGCTGTGTTGTGCTTCTCCACCTCGTACCCTGGGGCAAGAATCAATGCTGTGGCTAGGTGTCTTACTCTCTTGTGCACTGCACGCTTGGGTACAGCTGCTGCTTGAGGAGACCTTGCCGCGTGCATTGCGGCGGCAGCAAATCAGAGCCGCCTTGAAGCTGGGCTACAGGTGAGGCTGCCTGTCTGCCTGCCTGCCTGTCTGCTGATGTGCACAATAACACTGGCAGTGCATTTGCATGGGGCTGTATGTGTTCAAGGTGACCACTGCCCGTCCATGATGCTTCGGACCATTTCGCATATACCCCACTATTGCCCCTTACGTGTGGGGTCCCCACTCAAAATGCTGGCTTCAGAGTGCTGAGGCTAGAGGAGCCAGCATGGGATGACAACTTTGATGAGGATGAAGAGGATGATGATGAGGCAGGAGAGGGGTATGGCCGCCGGTCAAAACAGTCTGCACGCCTGCCGCTGCTGCCTCTGAGGGCGCCACGCAGCACATCTGGTGTAGTTGGAGTCAAGGCAGTGGGCCAGCCAGCAGTGCAGGAGCTGCAGGCAGCTGAAGCTGGGGCAGCACCTGCCAGTGCAGTGGGTTTGAAACAGGAGGGAGAGGCAGATGACCAGAGACTGCTTGGCATGCACAGCCAGCAGCCCAGCCACAGCGATGCAGCCAACAATGCTCTTCAAGGGCCAGGCGCCAGCCCGAGAGGAGCCGGCAGCAGCTCGCTGCAGCAAATGAGCAGTTTGCAACGGATCAGCAGCAGCAAGTTTGCACGCAGCAACTCAATTGCGCTGCGCACACAGTACCTGTTCAGGCTGGGATCACGCAACTTCATGCGGCCGGAGAACTCAGTTTTTGTGCATGTGCCCTCTTCCAAACCAGCAGCCACAGGGAGCATGGGCACTCAGGCAGATGAACAACCTGAGGTGCTGGCTTTGCAGAAGCTGCGCAACAACAGTGCGCTGATGAGGCAGCTGGATGAGGGTGAGGCAGAGAGTGGGCAAGTATCAGGGTTGGGCGCTGATGAGCAGCAACCAAAGCTGGGGCTGTCAACTGATGGAGAGGTAGACGGCGTGGTAGCGGTGTCTCGGGAAACAGGGGACAATGATCGCCAACAACCTGACAAGGGCACCTTGCCCGGAGCGGCTGAAACAAGCAATTCCAAAGCGGCTGCCGATCCAGATAAGGCAGCTCGCAAAGCGCAGAACCAGCAAGTGTTTTTAACGATCGCAGCATATGGCTTCACGGCCCTGCTGTATTGTGCAGTTGATGAGCTGCTGCCCCTCTTTGCATCAGCCCCTATCGATCAAGGTGAGCTTCTGATTCAGCAGCCGGGGCCTGTGAACAGGCTGCAACGCAAGTGGTGATGTGCAACTAGATATATGTGTGCTATGCATTTATTTCCATCAACAATGTAGGGGTTCCACTGTAGGCTACCTGCTGATCGCATCACTTGATGATCATTAACAGGTGGTCTAGGGTTTGAGGAGGCGGACTTGGCTGTGCCCATCTCCATGTTTGGAGTTGTGCTCATGGTCTACTCAGCCTGGATTTATCCAGCACTGCAAAAGGTGCGCCTCCATGACCCAACACGCTGGCCAGACATCTGTGCCTCATGAACCCAACAACCATCCCTTGCCGCTGCCTGCACCAAGGTGATTTCCATGGAAATTAATTACGTTCCGTCGTGCTTTGTGTTGCAGGTTGTTGGCACGCTGCGGCTGACACGCTGGGGCCTTCTCGCTGCCATCCTTGTGTGCGTGGTCATCCCCTTCAGCAACACAGCTTTGGTGGCCACTAACACCATGCCAGCAGCAATGGTAAGGGGTGTGCGAGGCTCCACATGCAGGCAACAGGTGCACAAACAACCACTGTATGCATTGAACGTCAGAACCTTCATTTTGCCGCACAGGTAGTGCTGTACGCGGGCATGGTCATCAAGGCGTTTGCTCAGTGCAGCTCATTCACAGGGGCGCTCATTATGGTGAATGCAGGTGAGGTTGTGTTGCTTGACATTGGGCACTGCATTCGTGCCCGATGCTCTGTGTGATGATGTTTACATACACTGTGTAGGCAGTAGCATGGCTGCAAAGAAGATATGGACACTGTGGTAAATATACTGATGTGTGTATGTGCGTGACTGATGGCGGGTGCCGTGCAGCTCCACGGCCAGAACAACTGGGGAGTGTGAATGGCATCGGGCAAACTGTGGCTGCTGCAGTGCGCGGCATCGGGCCTGCCATGGGGGGCCTGCTGTTCTCTCTTGCCCTTGGCCTACACACACCAGGGCAGCAGTTTTTGCCGTGGGCCATTGTGACCAGTGCGGCAGTGTCAGCATGGGGCTTGTACGGCAGGTATGGGACCTCATGAGTTGCCGTAATGACACAGTGCACCATGCACATGGTGGCATATGTCGGTGTCGCACTGGTAGCCATTGATCCTCCTTCACCTGTGTGCCGTCACTTGCAGAGTACTCCTTCCGAATCTCAAGTAGTGCGGCTTGGGATGCGCTCTTCAAGCAATTGAACACATTCATCCTACCTACCAGAGCTAGACTAGCAGTATGATTGTTTACGAACATGCATGTGTTCTTAATGCAAAGCAGAGCAGCAGATTGACGATGGCAAGAGCTACATGTGTAGCAGCAGTGCAGTGGAATGCGCAGGTATCCTAAATCCAACTCATTTACATGGCAGCGTATCTTGGGATGAGCGCAGTGGTTTCAAATGCCGTGGCTTGTTATTCAGCAGGTTGGGGAGGTTCCTGAGGTATGGCTGCAGTGCGCTCACCGTACACCTGAATGTGTTGGCTGGCTGTAAAGAGCTTGCATGCAGTGCAGATGGTAGACAGTGCTGCATATGCAAGCAGAGAGGGGGGCTGCAGCCTGATCTGATCAAGCACATCCAAGATGCATAGCTGGTGGTGTTGAAAAACACCGAGTTTTGTTTGGGTTTTGTTGTTTTGTATGGATGGACTGCCAGAACCTGCAAGGCGCTTTAGACGGAGGCAGAGGCATCATCCTTCTTGGACTTCTTGGGCAGCAGCACGGA
>QAXD01000160.1:148530-161840 GCA_004335575.1 Haematococcus sp. NG2 | reverse complement strand
CTGGACGTCGTGTACGCCCTCAAGCGCCAGGGCCGCACCCTGTACGGCTTCGGCGGCTAGATCCTCTCAACCTTGGGCCTCTCAAGACCTCTCATGTGCAATCCTGACAGCACACAAACCAACCGGTGTTTTTAAACACCACCATCCCCTCTTATCCTGGATTTACCATCGTTGCTGCCCTGTATGTGCTGCATCCATCCAGCTGTCAACATGCAGCCAAGGCATGGATGGCTTCCTTGCTGTCTGAAGCTGCATGCATCAAGACAAGACATCGAACACTGTCCTGCTCTCAAGCAGCACCACGACAGGGCTGTGTGCAGCTGCTTGCCAATGCCAACTGCTTGCACGCGAACATGTCACAGCCTGAAGGTGCTGGAACAGCCGAACGCTGGACACATGTATGCGTGCCTTTTGCAGCCGCGATCAGTGGTAAGCATTCGAAGTATGTCACGTGGAAACATCAGTACTTGTCATGCGTTTTATTACCAGGTGCTGCACTGCTCCCAACATCAGACACGTAGTGCAACCTGCAGTGCAACCACAATGGCATCTGCTGTGTGTACCCATAGCAGTTGCCTGTACGCATTAAGTGACATCAAAACACAGCATATACACATGCATGCCTTTGCAGTGATGCTCAAAGCCACGAGGTTATGCCACATGCTCATGTTCATGTTACACGACAACACGAGCCTTCAGCCTGTCAAGGGCTGACCAGCATTGCATGCTCCATTGTGTGCCTTAAAGCTCCAGCATCCCAAGTTTGTTGGTGTCATGCTGACACCCATATCCAACATAGCCCCTAAGCCATGCAGCCGGTTTCAACTGGGCTAGCCAGCAGAGAGGTTGAGAGGGTGGGCCGACAGTTCTGCACATGGGTGGTGTGACCAGGCCTGAGCACCCCAAGACAACATGTCCAGGAGATTATGCCACCTGTTGTGCAGTGAGGTGGCAAACTGTCATGTGTCAAACCCACTTCACCAAAGGAACATCAAAGCTTGAAAGTGCGAAGTATGTGTGCTGCAATGTAACGCGAGCATGACGGTGCCTCAACCAAACAAGTTGTTGCTTGCTGCAGCAACTGTGTCATATGGGTGCTGCTATCCTCCCCATGCACCTGCACAGCTGCTGTATTGGCCCGATGATCAAGTCACTGCGGCGTTGTCGGTATTAAACTCCATGGCGCATGGTACTCCTTCGTGTGCCCACCGTTGCAAATGCTGAATACAGCTGAGGAGCTGTCCATGTGCGATATGCGTCTCCAGGAGCATGCAACATGTATGCCATGCAAGTAAACACATCACCTATGTACACATGCAAGTAGAGCTGGATGCAGCACTGCATCAACACAGCAGCATCCATATATAGGATAAGGTGGTGTTTAAAAACACCGTTTGTTTTTGTTTTGTAATCTTCTGTGCCAGCTTGCTGAAGATGCTACCAAGCTAGGTTGAACAGCTTACGCCTTGGGGGCTGCAGCAGCCTTCTTGGCCTTGGGGGTCTTGGGCTTCTTGGCAGCAGGCTTTGCAGCCTTGGGGGCCTTGGGCTTCTTGGCGGCAGCAGGCTTCTTAGGGGCGGCCTTGGCCTTCTTGGGGGTGGCCTTTGCCTTCTTCACGCCAGCAGGCTTCTTGGGGGCAGCAGCCTTCTTGGGCTTCTTCTCACCAGCAGCCTTCTTCTTGGGGGCAGCCTTCTTCTTGGGCTTCTCCGCGCCCTCAGCAGCCTCACCCTCAGCCTTGGGAGCCTTGGGCTTCTTGGTGGCAGCCTTCTTCTTGGGGGTCGTCTTGTCACCAGCAGCCTTCTTGGCAGCCTTGGGCTTCTTGGTGGCAGCCTTCTTGGCGGCCTCACCCAGCTTGTAGGACGCCTTGACCTTGACCAGCTTGCCGGCGTCGACCATGCGCTTCAGGGACATCAGCAGCAGCTTGTCGAAGCCCTTCGGCAGGTCCTTGCCATACTTGGCGGAGATCCACTTCTTGAGGGCGGGCAGAGAGGAGCCAGTGCGCTCCTTCAGCGCCACGATGGCCTCAGTCACCATCACGGCGAACTTGGGGTGCTTGGCGGGGGCCTTGGGCTTGCTGGCCTTCTTGGCCTTGGGGGCCGCAGGGGCAGGAGCGGGTGCAGCGTCAGACATTGTGAATCGAGAAGGGTTGTTGTGATACCGGGGCCGAGCGACGGTGATTGGGTGTGCTGCTGGCTGCAACCAACGAGGATTATATAGCAATGCGTCTGTGCGTTGCACGACCTGCGTTGCAGCGTCCTTGGTCCAAGGTGCCCTGCTGATCCGCAGCACACGGATCAGCAGGACATGACCTGTGCACGTCACTTGCAGGCTTGCAGCATCGGGTCTTACCACTGTAGTGTCGCGTGAATGGGTTTTTGCACTACCCGTTGTGGTTGTGGTGCCGGCCATGGTGCTGCGTGCTGCTGTTTCTGTACAGCCCATGTGAGTACCGCAGACTACTCATCTCAGCTGCACTCAACTGAATCTGCTGCTCAGTACAGACCTGTTGGACGTCCAGTGCCCCATATTGTGTGCCAGCCCCAGTTCCATGTGGAGCAAAGTGGGAGCAACCATGGAACGCGACACAATGCACATGACATGTGGTGACTGTATCACAGCTGTGGTGTGTCGCAGCGGAGCCTCATTAGATCGGGATACAGGACCGTCTAATACTGCGAAGCTAGTACAACAAGCTGCTGCTAAGGCAATCCGAACCCTCCGAAACCAATCCCTAGCCCTCCAGGAGTTTAAAGCAAGTCAGCTGCCATGCTGGGGCATAGAAAAGGCATTGGCCACACAGGAGGGAGGGACGTGACTATGGACCTGGCACGCCTGGGATTCTCGTGCAGAAAGCTGCAGGTCACCAGTAGCCACTGAAATGGCACAGCGTTCAAAACATGAATTTGACATACAGCAAGTGCCAGGTGTTGCCAAGCTCTGCACAAACTCACGTCACACGCAAACACTGCACCGAGCTGATCAACGCAGTAGGCAATACAGACAGTGTAGGCAGAACCTGAGGGGAAGCCGCATGGAACCAGCCCCTCAGGGCATGACGGTTCGTTGGTAGCTGAATGTTAGATCAGCGTGCTGGTGAGAGGATCAGGCTGATTTTGCCCGGGGCGATGTGCAAGGCTGTGCAGCTGCCGCCCCTGTGATAGTGATGTGCATGTGAAAGTCCACTTTGCCAGGTGCAGCTGTCCTTTGCAGCTGTCCGTTCACTGAGAGCCTGGATTCTCCAGCGCTGTCTGCTGTCTGCAAGTCTGCCCGCCACTAACCGGTAACGTTGTGCTTTCCTACAGTTGAAAGCTGGCAGCCTAACATGCCACGTGGCAGCATCAGCACCAGCACCACAGCCTTTTCATGAAGCCTTGCCTGACCAGCCGGCGTTCACACATGTGCATGAGTAGCATAGCAGCTGCAGCCCCTGCATATCCCCAGCATGCCCATTTCATCCCCCTGTGCTCAGCGCCTTATCTGAGAGCCATCTCGGAGTTTGAACCAAGGACACTATCCCTGTACCTGAAGGTTATCCACATATCCAGTGTACAGCCTGTCTCTGAAGATGATCCATGTACAGCCCGCCGTGCTGTTGCACCAAGCATGCTCATGTCGCTAGCACAGCACAACATAACAGCAGCATAATACAGCTTCACTTCAGCTGCTTGCTGGAGACTCATGTCGCTGAGTTGACAAAATGCTCAGCATGTAAGGGGTGATGATGAGCACCCACTCAACGTAGCTCCTAGCATCAGATCTAGCACCCTCTTTAGCTCCAACAGGATGAAGCTACCCCCACAGTAGACCAATGCAACCTTGTCCCGCTAAAGTCACTTTGCAGTACATCCTTGTGCGGCTGCCACTTCCCCCTGCCATGACCGCACGCACCATCCGCGATGCATTTTAACCATGGGTGGAATCAAGAACTTAGAGGCAAAAAAGAAGGCTAACCATGTAGTAAGTTCCGGAGCAGGAGGCGGAACGAAAGGGCCGGCCATTGTCGACAAGCGAGGCCAAGAGACAAAATGTCCCTATTGTGATAAGGTTTACACGCAGGTACGTTTACTGGTGGCCCAGATCGGACTGAGTTGCTCCTGACCAGGAGCTTTGGCATCAATTGCGCAGAGTGGACGCTTGAAAGACCATATAGCGAAGCAGCATGCAGATCAAGTGCAGCAGCAGGGTGAGGGATCCACTTCCTCAAGGCCTACCTCCGCAGCACCTTCTGCGCCTGCTGCTGCTGCGTCTAAGCAGCCTGCGAAGAACATTCCAGTGCCTCAACAAATCGCCTCCGGCAGTGGAGCGAGCAGTAGTGGTGCCAGCAGCAGTGCCAATGCAGGCAGTGGTGGAGTCATGACCTTGGGCAGCAAAGCCGGTTACTACACCAGCAAGAGTCCCAAAATGCACCTGCATGAGGTACAGTGCATGCGTGCAGGATGTGGCATCGGCATGCTTGCCATGGCACATGAACTAGGGGGCCTGCTGCGCAGGCTAAGCTCATGCAGCAGCTTCTTAAAGCGTGGTGCATGTGGATGCTTGCGCGCTTGCAGTGGTGCATGAAGGAGAAGCTGCCCAAGCCGCGCCTCGTCGCTCGTCAAACCTCAGATGGGAAATTTACCTGCAAGGTGGTGCTGCCTCATCCAAAGCGGCAGGAGGATGACATCGTGATTTTCTTGCCAGATGAGCATGCAGCAGATGATGCAGCGGAGGCAGAGGAGCGTGGCGCAGTTGCAGCACTGGAGCGTGTGGCCGGAGACAGGCGGTATGACATGCTGCTGCCTAAGCAATATGTGCCACTGTGGAAACAGTTGGGCGAGGTGAGCATCAGGGATGGCAAACCAGCCAGGCTGAGCAAGCAAAAACAGGGTGGTTTAAGCAGGTGCTGGAGGCTGCCACCTGCTGCAGCATCAACCCTAGGACTGCATGGCGCTGGATGCTGTAGGCATGTGCATATTGCAGCCCCCCCAGCACAACCAGCAAGACCTGATCCCGTCCTGCTTATGTGCTGCTGTACCGCCAACAGGAATCAGTGAAACGCAAGCAGGCAGCAGCAGCACGTGCCGAGGCGGATGAGGCACGCAAGCAGCGTGAGAAGCAGCGCGCGGAGCGTGCAAAGCTGCGTGAGCCACAGGTATGCACGTATGCCTGCTTCCTTCCAGCATGTAAACATGCTTGTTGGCTGCTGTCTGGTGCGGCTGGATTATATAATTGCGCGCGCGTACGTCACGTGCGGTCTGTATGATGTGGCTACTTGCGGCTCGTCATGCTCCTGAGCGTATGGATGCATTTAGCAGCCTTCATGCTCTTTCTTTTGTGCTACAGGTCGTGGTCATGAGCAAAGAGAAGCAGGAGCTGGTGCAGTCTCTGCTGCAGGAACGGCTGGCTGGTGGCAGTGGGCCGACAGGGCCTGGCACCCGCAGTATATCAGGTGGTGAAGAGCTGCTGAAGGCGTTGGTGGGCATGGGCTTCAGTGCAGCCCAGGCACAGATGGCCATTGATGCTTTGCCAGGCGTCCAACAGGTGGATGGGCTGCTGGACTGGCTCATCATCAGCATACCGAGGGAGCAGCTGCCTGCACGCTTCCGAGCCGGCTCATCATCCAATGCAGTTACAGTCATCAAGGCAGGTACAAGCGGTGCTGGTGGCGGTGCTGCGGGCACCACAACTGCGGCAGCAGCAGCTGAGCCTGGCTCGCTTGCAGCCCAGCAGCTGCAGCTGATCAGCCGCCTGGTGGCTTATGGTTACAGCAGTGCAGAGTGTGAGGACGCGCTGCAGGAGGCTGACGGGTCAGAGCTTGGGGCACTGGTGCACCTGTACAGCCGCCTGGTACGCCGCAGTGTGCCACGGGGTGCGCTGCAGCCCATGCCAGACAATGAGGCATGTGAGGAGGAGCGCACAGTGCTGGAGGCGATCCATGGGGAGCATGTCTCGTTTGAGCCTGGGGCAGGCGTGGTGCGTGTGGCTCTGCCCATGACGCCAGAATGCTCTGCGAGCCTTGTGGAGGACGCTGATGGGGTCCTGGTGAACCTGGAGTTCAGGTGAGTTCAAGGCTGGGACCATGCATTCGGGGTTGGGGATCTGTGGAACCTTCCGTTCCGACCTGTTGAACCTTCCTGGCATTCAACTGGTCCAATGGTGTGCACGTCGCACTTATTCAGCCAAGCTCTTGTAATAACATGTAACAACATAACAATTGCATGCACGGTGGGCATGTGCAGGTGTTACGCGCACGGCGACGTAGCATACCCCGACGAGCTGCCGCTCATTGCCATCATGTGCCCTGCACTTCGGCCGTCACACCTGCGCCGCCTCACTCGCCAGCTGGCAGCCTCAGCGCAGAACCTGCGAGGCAGCCCTATGATCCATGACCTGGTGATGGAGGCTGGCGAGCAGCTGGCGCAGCTGCAGCCCGAGGATGAGTCAGACATTGAGGAGGAGGGGGCTGGGGAGGATGTGTCTACCAGCATGGCACCCACTCAGTTGGAGGACTCTTCAGAGGATGTGGATGGCCTACCCTCCAGTGCACCTGACACGGACACCTCAGACCGCGAAGGGCCTGGTGGTGAGGAGCGGCAGGGCGGCTCGCTGCTGGAGCACTTTGAGGGGCTGTGTATTGATGGTGACGAGGCGGGTGCTGGAGCTAAGGACACGAGCCCAACGACCAGCAGCTCTGGGCGCGCAGCAAGCGCACGTCGACCCCGAACCACACGCCTCACAGAAGCAGAGGCCGCGGCAGAGAGCAAGCGGCTGCAGCAGCAGCAGGCCACGCTGCAGTCGTCACAGCAGTTTGCGGACATCAGGCACGTGCGCAAGCAGCTCCCTGCGAGCGCCAAGCGTGCTGAGCTGCTTGCAGCCATCGCGGCCAACCCGGTGGTGGTCATCAGCGGTGCAACAGGTGCGCCACCGCTGCGATGCGATGAGCAGCACCCAGGGGGCCCTTGCTTGTGAGCTAGCAGGTGTGGGCGCCAAGGGACAGCAAGGGTGCACCTAGGAGGAGCAGGTTATAGCGGTACGAGCCTGTCAAGTGCGCAGTTCCCGCACTCCATCATCCATCGATCACTGCAAGCTCCGCCACATGTTCTCGTTGCTCATGTCCTGTGCCTGCAGGCTGTGGCAAGTCCACACAGGTGCCTCAGTACATCCTGGAGGATGCGATTGAGAAGGGCAGGGGCGCGCACACCAGCATCATCGTCACACAACCGCGCCGCATCTCCGCCATTGGCCTTGCGCAGCGCGTGGCGCAGGAGCGGGGAGAGGAGGTGAGGTGATGTGTGGCTCAGTGGGGGCTCGCTAGCTGGGGCGAATGGCTGCAGCCACTTGGCACTGACCAGATCTGGGAGTACTGAAGGACCAGCTGGGCCCTTGCATACTGCCGGCGCACCCGCGCTTGAACTGCCTTGTGTGCGTGTTGTTGTGATGGACATGCAGGTGGGTGGCAGTGTGGGCTACAGCGTGCGCCTGGACAACAAGACGTCTGCACGCACACGGCTCCTCTTCTGCACTACTGGTATTGTGCTGCGCCGGCTGTTGTCAGAGCCCATGCTGGATGGCATCAGCCATGTGGTGATCGATGAGGTACATGGGAGGGACCAGTTACATCAGTTGTGGTTCAAGTGCAGTAGTGCACCTTCTCCCAGTCGAATCGTGCATGACTGCATGTGTGCTTGTGACTGCTAAGTTCTGTGTGATACATCATCAGCTGTAGAATAACATCTGCAAACTGCAACTCATGGTGTTCATATTATCCGTATGTCACTAGGGCCGTTGAATCTCAGGCGTCCCACCGCTGATGCATGCAGGTGCACGAGCGCAGCATCGAGATCGACTTACTGCTGCTCATGCTGCGTGATGTGGTGGTGCGGCGTGCGGCCGCTGCGGCCACTGGGGGCAGCACGCATGTGCAGCCTCTGCACCTTGTTCTGATGTCTGCCACAGCCGACGCCCAGCTGTTTGCGGACTACATGGTGAAAGGGCCTGGCGCTGCAGGCAACCAGCAAGTCAAGGGCAGTACACCCAACACGCCAATGACAGTAGGCCAGCTCACCATCCCAGGCTTCACATACCCTGTGCGCGACTTGTACCTGGAGGTGAGGTGTGAGCAACTTGTGTGCCTGCTGCAGAACTCCTGCTGAAACTGTACAGCTCTAGGAGCACCTTGGCATTAATGCCTGCGACCAGGGTATGTGGTTCGGGCAGTTGCTGCCACGTGCTTTGAGTGCTGAGCATGCTGTTCGTTACCGTTCCTGTCACTTTGCCACATGGCAGGACGTGTTTGAGCTGACTGGCTTTGTGGTGGGCAAGGGGTCCAAGTACGCCAAGAAAGGCAAGGACAAGGAGGCGGAGCTGTCTGAAGCCGCCAGCCTGGATACCTCAGGTCCCCTGGGTCGCGGCTTCAGCATGCAGACGCAGCGCAGCATGGCACTCGTGGACGAGTCGGTGATCAACTGTGACGCGTTGGCAGGCCTAGTCACACACGTGGTGGCGCAGCAGGCGCAGCACGGCGAGAAGGCGTGCATGGAAACATGGAGTGAGGGGCAGGCAGCACTGAAGCAGGTGTGTGCAACTGTGCATGGTAGGCTATGAGGTTGAGTTGCGAAGACTATATGGGGGGCAGGCACAGCAGCCACACTGCACGCAGCATGGCTTGGGCCATCGCTGGCTGCAGGACAATAGCTCCAAACTCGGCACAAAGAGCACGCCCCTGTCATGACCCTGTCATCACTTACACCGGGATGCTGCTGCTGCGTGGCTCCAGGTCGGCAAATCAGAGCGTGGTGGGGCTATCCTCGTGTTCCTACCGGGTGCACCTGAGATCAACCGGGCCATGCGCACGCTGACCGCCCACTCTCCGCTCATTGAGGCAGCAGGGGGTCTGCAGCGCCTGCGCATCCTGCCACTGCATGGCTCCCTCTCAGCCAAGGACCAGGCCCGGGTGTTCCCACTGTGAGTCGCGCGCAATCATGTCATGTGGGCGTGTCTCCAATCATGTCGCCATGCATGGCGTGTGAGGCCATGCTTGCTGCAATGGCTGGAGCTCAATACTTGAAGCGTGGGATTCTGGATCCTGAATAAAGTAAATCATGCACTTCTGCCGACCGCCTGCACTTTCTTGCAGGCCACCAGCTGGAACATTCAAGATTGTTTTGGCAACTAATGTGAGTGATGCATGGTGCATGAGCTCCTTGTTGGCCACCCTGCAGCCAGCTTCTTTTATATCCTGCCGGTGCCGATGCTGTGGCTGCACAGCACTCAATCACATTAGATGGCCCCATGCAGCAGCACAAACCCTGAAAACCCGAAAACCTGCACACATGAACTCAAAACGGCGCTGGGCACAGGTGGCTGAGACATCGATCACCATCCCTGATGTCAGCTTTGTGATTGACAGTGGGCGAGCCAAGGAGATGCAGCACGACACCGACCGCGGTATCTTGCGGCTACAGGAGCAGTGGGTGAGCCAGGCAGCCGCACAGCAGCGCCGCGGCCGTGCAGGCCGTGTGCGGCCTGGCGTGTTCTTCCGCCTGTACTCTCGCGCACAGTGGAGCCACATGCCATCCCATACAGCGCCTGAGATGCTGCGCAGCCCGTTGGAGTCAGTCTGCCTGCTGATCAAGGGCATGACGGGTGCACACACCGCGCTGCAGTCAGCTGCTGGCAGCACCTCGCCGCTCGTGGCAGATGTGCTGGCGCAATGCTTGTCGCCGCCCCCACACCCCGCTGTGCATGCTGCACTCAGCCTGTTGCGCCACATTGGCGCCCTCACACCATCACCCAGTGAGGAGCTCACGGCACTGGGCCAGCACCTGAAGCAGATGCCCATGGATCCGCGCATGGGCAAGATGCTGGTGTATGGTGCAATGGTGGGTGGGCAGCTCGCCGCGCACTTGGTGTGCACCAGCTGCATTGATGCCAGGGCAGTTTCCTGCTATTGTTGCCACTTGTAACTCTCACCTGATAGCACAACTCTGTCTCAGGCATGCAGGTATTTGCATCTTGCTCTGATGTCACATCTCACTGTACTGCTGACTATGTTCTGGTGCAGCCTCATGCATAATGTGCATGCTCACTTGCAGTTCCATGTTGGAGCCTGATGCTGACACGGGTGCTGCCTTACCCTTACCCTTGCCTTCACTCTTCCCAGTTGGGCTGTCTGGACCCAGTGCTCACCATCGCAGCAGCTATGGCCAATGGGCGGCCCATCTTCCTGTCACCTCCGCCTGACCAGCAGGCGGACGTTGCTGCAGCACGCGCACCTCTGCTTGCGCCAGCAGTGGCAGCACGCAGCGACCATGTCGCCCTTGTGGCTGCGTACAATGGGTGGGCCAAGGCATTGAGCAAAGGTGTGCCGCGGCGATCCAACCATGCACAGCCATGAGCAGCCCTGCACCAGTACCATGCTGTGCTCTGGGCTTGTGCTGGTGCATTGTTGTGCACACTGCACGCAGTTCAGCACATGTCAAGGTATGCACCAGGATGTATGCGTGCCTTACCCGCAGGTGGACGCGCCGAAGCTGCGTCCTTTGCCCAGAGGTACATGCTCAGTGAGTCAGCGCTGGAGGCAGTACAAGCGGGGCGTGGTGACTATGCAGGGGTGCTAACCGACCTGGGCTTCCTGCCACCTGGCTCGGCACAGCGCCTCACATCGCGCAAAGGTCCAGGTGAGCTGCTGCACTGCTTCACAGACTGCTGTAGTATGTGGCAAAGAAGCCGTGCCACGGTGTACAAGGGGTATGGCACTCGGGTCGCAAGCGTGTCTTGTAGTGCTGTAGCAGTATGGTGCAGGAGGAGGCGCTGCTGGTCGCAGGAACACATGTACAGATCTTACACATCACATCGAGTTTCTGGCTTGCTGGCATTACCATGTGTTTGCAGATGCCGCTGAATACGCGGCTTGGATGAAGCTGCCTGTGAATGCTGCATCCGGGGAGGCGCGCTTCCTCAAGGCGGCTGTCATGTGGGTGTAGAAATGAACTGTGGCGTTGGCGTCCAACGAATACATTTTGGCCAGCTGATTAGATATGTGTTCTGATGCCGGCTGGCATGGCACGCATCGGGTTTGGCTTTGCACTGCCGCCACTCTGTTGATCATTTGTTCATTTCCTATGCATGGCATTGCTGCCGCAGGGCTGGCTTCTACCCCAGCATCCTGCGTGTGCAGCACCCCAGAGCTACCTATCAAAAGGTGTGTTCATGCTGGGATTCAGCACTGACACCATCTTAGCAAGCCGCCTGCAAACTGGCCCCTAGCTGTATGCTGCCTTGTTATGTTTCAACAGCTTGGGATGCCAGTTTTCTGCACCCAAAAGTACTATTTCAATGTGTGCGGCCGCTGCTATTGTGTGCCTCACACATCACAGATTGATGGTGGTGCGATTGAGGTGGAGTCCAACCCTGCAGACTTCAAGTTTTTTGACCGCACACGTGGCCGCGTCTTCATCCATCCTGGCTCAACGCTGTTCACAGCGGGCAAGTTCAGCAGCAGCTGGCTGGTGTACACCCAGGTGTGCCATGGGCTTGCTGGGTTTGTGCGGCTCAAGCCGTTTTTCCTCACCAGGTTCCTGTGTTTTGTTATAACTCTGCAGCAGCAGCAGTGGAACACTGATCTCCCACATGCCTGCTGCTGCGGTGCTGCTCGTGCAGATGACAGCCACAAGCAAGCTGTTTGTGCGTGAGGCGTCCATGGCCCCTGTGTATGCACTGCTCCTGTTTGGTGGAGAGATCAAGGTCAAGCATGAGCAGGGCCTGATCACGGTGCGTGTCACATGAAACAGCTCCCACCAAAAGTTCGTGTGATTGTCTGAGCATTCCTGCTGTGCATTACCGTATGACAACAATGCACAGCGCAAACAGAGCAGCACCATACAAGTCACTGCAAGTTTGCGCTGTGGGTGCGAGTGAATTCCGGACATCATAATCAGGATTGTCACGTTGAGCTGTGGCATACATTTGATATATGCTATCTCGCACGTGGCGGCTGGACACCAGGTGGACGACTGGGCAGAGTTCCGTGCGCCTGCAAGCGTGGGCGTGCTAGTAAAGCAGCTGCGCATGGAGCTGGATGCTGTGCTAGCAGCCAAGATCAGCAGCCCTGGGCTGGAGCTGAGCAGCAACAAGGCTGTGCAGGCAGTGATGCAGCTGCTGTCTGCGGACGGTTTCTGAAGGCATAATGTGGGAGCAAGCACTGCACATTCATGGAGTCACTGGTCAGACAACGTATCGGGTCGCTACAGGGAAGTGGCACTGGTGGCATAGTGTAACAGTTGACCTTGTCAATGTTGAGAGGTGGCATGCAAGGTCAGTTAGGGTCAGAGAGTGGTGTTTGGCTGGTGAACGAGGCCGTGATCCACGGGGGAGGTTCTTGAGGCACAAGGAGTTGTGGTGCCACGCCATGGAGGAGGCCTGGCTCCTGAAAACTATTCCAGGCAACCATTCTCTCAGGAATATCTTCATAGTACAAACAATATATGGTGGATGAAAACCATCCACATGCCCAGAGGGCCTTCACTTGCGCCTGAGGTTCAGCCGACTTTGATCACAAATAATGCATGCTTGCTGACACAGGCAGGTGAGGGCAGCTCTTTATCAGCCGCAGCAGCTCACGTTGGCTGTGACAACATGCGTGAAAGCACTCAAGGGTATGGTTAATCAGTTGTACATGCCCATGTGATGGCACTGCGCGGTCATGTAAGATCACAAAACTACTGCAAACAGTTGTTAAACACAGACCCATCCTGTGGGAAGACTATGCTGTCTTATCGCATTGCTGGAGGACTGCACGCCTGCTAACTTACTTTGTGTTTGCGTTGATAATGAAAAGTGCAGCACCTGGTAATGAAAAGCATGACAAGTACAGAGCTGTTTTCCACATGACAAACTTGCCGTTGAGCGCGGCTGCTGAAGGCACGCACGCATGTGTCAATGCTTTCCAGCGTGCAGCTGTTCCAGCACCGTCGGGCTGTGACATGATCACGTGCAAGCAGTTGGCATTGGCAAGCAGCGGCACACAGCCTTGTCGTGGTGCTGCTTCAGAGCAGGACAGTGATTGATGTCTTGTCTTATGCGTGCAGCTTCAGTCAGCAAGGAAGCCATCCATGCCTTGGCTGCATGTTGGACAGCTGGATGGATGCAGCACATACAGGGCAGCAACGCATGGTAAATCCAGGATCAGAGGGGATGGTGGTGTTTAAAAACACCGGTTGTTTTGTGTGCTGTCGTCAGGAGTGCACGAGAGGTTGAGAGGGCCCAAGGTTGAGAGGATTTAACCGCCGAAGCCGTACAGGGTGCGGCCCTGGCGCTTGAGGGCGTACACGAC
>QAXD01000160.1:97276-145397 GCA_004335575.1 Haematococcus sp. NG2 | reverse complement strand
CTCCGTGCTGCTGCCCAAGAAGTCCAAGAAGGATGATGCCTCTGCCTCCGTCTAAAGCGGCTTGCAGGTTCTGGAAGTCCTGCCTCAGGATCACCAGAAGCAAAACTCGGTGTTTTTCAACACCACCAGGCCCGTAACACGCTGGCTTCCATCTGTCCTTGTGGTGCTGGCTGCCGTGCATGGAGCTTACACCAGAATTGTTTATGGTAGATGTCAGGGCTGTCCCCCAGGAACCCACATGTCATTGGCACTTGGTCCAGTTCTTACAGATGTGCTTCATCATGGCCTCTGTGTTCAGGTACGCAATGTGAAGCTGCCAGCCCCAAGCATTAGGTTGCGGTTGCTAAACTGGACGTGGCTCACAGGTGTTGATTTTGTCCGGTACACTGACAACGCCTGCATGACCGCTGCCTTGAATGGTGCTGATGCCCCTGCAGCTGCACTGTGCTCCAGGCTCCACAGCCGCAGTGTCTCGTCAGCACCTCCTGCGCAGATACAGCATGCCAAGGTCAACTGTCCGATGAGAGCTGCACTTATAGGCATGCACGTTCGTAGAAAGCATCATGCTGTTCATACAATATGGTATCACACCTCACAACAAGAACTGCAAGCCTGCTGATTTCTAGAGCTCCATACCCGCACCTGATGCAAGCATGGGGCTGGTCGTCAGCCCGTGACTGAAGGCCAGCGACCACACTGCACCGAGGTGCCCTGTGAAGGTTGCCATTCGCCGTGCGCTGCCCAGGTCCCACAGCAAAATGTTCCCATCATCTGAGCCCACTGCAAGCTGTTTGCCATCTGGCGTGATGGCCATACTGGTAGGTGCTGTCTGCAGGCCTGACAGCAGGCGTACACACATGCCCGTGGCCACATCCCACAGCCGCACGGTGCGGTCGCTTGAGGCTGTTGCAATGTAGTGGCAGTTTGGGTGCCACTGCACTACATCCACATCTGCTTGGTGCCCTGTGGTAAAGTGCCGATGAACAGATAAGCAACTTGTGAGCCCCTCATATCTGCCTGTGCTGTATGCCATGCCTTCAGTAGGGAATGAGGTGCTGGTATGAGGTGCCATCATGCAGAACAATCAGACAGCACCACAAAGCATGGCAGCGCAACAGCACCAATTCACCACACCCCGCACCTGCAAAGATGCGCACAGTGCGCAGCTGGTCAGTGACCCACAGCCGCGCCGTGCGGTCGGCACTGGCGCTGGCAAAATGGTAGCCTAGCGGCCCAGCTGCAACATCCCACACAGGCAACAGATGGCCACGAAACACGGTGAGTGCTGCAGCCAGCTCCGGGCTCCACAAACGCACTGTGCCATCACCTGACCCGCTGAACAAGAGGCGCGCGTCATGTGAGAAGTTGACTGCATGCACTGGCGCTGTGTGGCCGTGCAGGTATGCGACGCCTGCGCCGCGGCCCCCCTCGTCATCTTCATCAGCCCCCACCTGCTGCTGGTCCACATCCATAGCAGTGCCCCCCTTGTTCCCCCCTGCTGCAGCTTGCTTGGCCGCCTTGGATGCTGCAGACGAAGACATACGTGCAAGGTTGTACACACGGACACTGGAGTCCGCAAACCCTGCTGCCATGTATGTCACATCACGTGTGAAGTGCACCGCGTTGAGCATGTGGCGTGAGTTGGCAAACGTGAAGAAGCAGCAGGACGGCAGGCTGGAGGGCCCAACAGGTGCACGCAGCTCGACGTCCTGCACCCACGCCTGCTGCACAGCTTCTGAGATCTGCGGTGTCCAGGGCTGCAGGCAAACCGCACAACAGGAGCAAGGAGGGGAGTCAAGCAGATCATGATTGGCAGCATGCCTTTCCAAATGCACAACCATGCGCCATTCGTCATCATTGTGCATGTGACAGCTGCGCACTGATGCCTGAAGCAAACACCTGTGGGTCCAGTCGATCAGAGCGATCCAGCTTCTGTGGTCTGTTGGCCGCTGCTTCTGCCTTCTTGGCTGCTGCCTCTGCTTTCTTAGCTTTCTTGGTCATAGGCTGCCCTGGCTTGTCTCCTTCCCCTTCCCCAGCCCCAGCAGCATCTGGTGGTGCTTCGCCCTTTTCCGCAGCAGCAGCAGCCGCCGCAGCTGCAGCTGCCTCAGCCTCCTTCTCCTTCCTTAGCTGCTCCTGGTACTGCTCCTCTAGCTTATCTTCGTACAAGTCTTCAGGGATGCCCTGAAAATGTACGAAGTGTTTTTTGTGACGTGTTACGACGTACTTGTAGAACGTGAATTTGCACTGAACAGCGCCTGCCTAACATGTGCGCAAAAGCAAGCGCAGCAACATGCATCATCTGCAACACGGCTTGCATGGCTCACCTTCAGGAGGCCCAGTGTGACTGCCTGCTCATTGGTGCCTTGCACATCGCCATCCACCACGCTGACTGAAGCATTTGCATCCACTGACTCGTCGCCTGCAGCCTGCTCCTCCTTTGCCACCACCTTGGACACCTGGGCGACAAACATACAGGTGCAGCAGCCTGAGATGCACCCCATTAACGCCCAGAGCATGCATCTTACAGACAGACACAGACATGCACTGCGCAGTCTGTAATACACTGCACAATGTGTACATGCCGCAAGCACAAACCCACAGTCAGCACACCTCAAAAGTGACAAACTGGTTTATGAGCGCCGCAAGCTGCAGCATACTGCGGTTCCCATGTAGGAAGTGCATGAGCAGCTCATGTGCATATGTTGACAGCCGCACAGCGTGCTTCGCATTCATCAGCTGTGGACATGTGCAAAGGAATCAGGGTTCACACCAGGGGAGGCAGCATGTTGCATTGAGGGCCAGCATAGGAAGAGCAGCATGTTGCATGGCACATGCCCCAGCATAAGCTGCCATGATTACCATGCTTGGCAAGCATTGAGACGTGCGATGACACCATGATGAGCTTCAGTGTCATAGTGGACGGTACCGCAGGTTAAACCGCAGGTCAAAACCAATGCGTAATGATGATAACGCATGATGATGATGATGAGTGTGACAGTGTTGTTGCAGCCAGACGCACCTTCTTGGCAAACTGGTTGGTTTCAAGGTGCTGCTTGGTAGCTACTGCCTGCAGCTCCTGCAGCTCCTGGGCGCGCACCCGGGACATCCCTCCAGCCAGGTCTGTCAGCCGCCGCCTGAACCTGCAGGAGGGCAGGGTCAGGTCATCAGCATCCAGGAAGATCACTGCCGGGCAGTGGGTCCTCGTGCATGCGCCCTCAAGCAACTGCCTGTCGGAGGCTGCATCAGCCCCACAGCCCTGGCTGGATGAACGCCCCACTGTCCATCATGGCTACGCACTTGGAGAGCAGGCCGGTGGCCAGCGTTGTGGCATCTCTTGACACCAGCGTCAAGTAACAGTGCAGAAAAACTGGGTACAAGATCTTGGACAGCTCACCCTGCAGATGCAGCACAGATGTATCGCTAGTTGGCAGCTGTGCTGGTGTGCATACAACAGTAGTCCTGATGGGTGCCAAGTAAGCATGCCGTGCCATGCCATGCATGATGCATGCATACGCCATGTACACTGACCCTGAGCATGTCCAGCGAATTGTCCACCCAGACCGTGAGCTTGTCAAACGCATCCACATAAACTTTAGGATCGCTCTCCACCGTGAAGGTGGTGACCAGGTGCTCCACAACACCCTTATGCACATCTAGCAAATCCGACAACGACATGTCTTCATCCTTAACCTTGGAGTTCAGCCTGAACGCTGTTTCCGATTCCTTGTAGCTGTAAATGAAAAACAGGGCCAGATCAGACATCACTACACGCCGCAAGAGCAAGGTACATACTGAGCCTTTCGCTTACCCTTTATCTTTTAGATAGCAAAGAATAAGGCGTTCCCAGTCCTGCTGGTTCATGTTCGAGCTCAGAGAAGGCACCTATGTTTGGTTTAGAGCATGTTTGAGAATTTCAAGTCATTTGGGAGCGCGTAAATTTGAGCTAGCCACCCTATGTCGTGCCCAGCCCCTGTCCAGTTCCGCGCAAGTGCTATAAACAAGCGCATAAGATCGTGAATATCAACCACAACGCAGATGCAGAGTGAGAACCATTCTTATCATATGGTGAAATGAAACCAGCGTGCACGCAGTTCTTACACACCATTCACAACTATTACCAAAATGCATCTTATTAATGTCAGTGCGAACTTATCATGTGTTGTGTTCAGCGTGCAAGCATGGTTGTTGTGGACATGCCGCATCAGCAGTAAACAGCAGGAATGCATCATGGCCTTCAGGATCCAATGAAGCAGCAGCAGCTCACCAGACATTGTGTTTGTAGCCCACGCCAAGGGCCTGTTGTGTACCAGCCATGCATGGCGCCAGCGCGCATGCACAGGACCACATGTGCGAGCCGCGGCTCCCCAGGTCCTGCTGCACCAGAAAATACTCATGGCAAGGTGATCAGTGTACGCAAGCCAGCAACACAGCCAGGCTCAGGCGGGTTGCCTGCTTGGGCATGGGCCATGGTATCACGCCTCGCAGAGGTGTTGCTGCCTTCTGGTGCTGCCGTGCAGCCCAGCCTAGGAGCCTTGCTCACTGCAGAGTTTGAGCAGCTAACAGATGGCATGCAGGCACAGGCTGCAAACCTGCCACCGGGCCGCAAGGAGTACTGGCAGGCATTCTGTGCTGCGTGGGCAACACTTCAAGATCAGTACTACCTGGCCTCACGAGCATGTGCAACAGAAGGCATTGCTGCCATAAGCGCTGCCAACCCCATGTCAGGCGTGCTGCCTGACCCTCGGTCCTTGGCAGCTGCTCCTGAGCTGTCAGGGACGGGAAGGCGCGGCACGTCTTTTGCACAATGGTTGGCAGGGCCCGATGACATCAGCAGTGTTGAGGTGCAGCATGCATTTGTGATGCAACAGGTGGTGCAGCTTGTGTTGCAGCCAGGCACGGAGCGGCGGGTCACTCCATATCCTCCCACGCCATATCATGGCTGGGTAGGGGTCGTGGCGCAGCAGCTGATGGGTGTGCATGCTGTAGTTGGCCAGCTGCCAGCTGCCAGCACAGTATCACAGCTTGGTGATGCAGGCTGTGCGTTCTTGAAGGCCTCTGTCTACATGCCAGTCAAGGACCTTGTCCCATTGGTGCGTGTGCTGACTGACGTCCTTAGTTGCGCCGCGGCTGCCACCAGCACCATGTGCACTCATGCAAGGGCCTGCAACCAAGTCTGCATTCCTCCCTCCTCCCTTGAATCTGCCTCCATCATACACTACTTTTGGTCCCTCATTCACCACCTCTTGTCTTTAATCTGACTTTGCGTTCAGGCACCACAGCCAACGTCTATGCTGACTGCTGCATGGTTGCACCAGCTCATTGCTGCCACAGGTGGGGTGCTGCCAGCTGCGCTGCCAGGCTAACCGTTAATGCGTGAAGGGTTGCGACACAGCTTGCAGCGGGGCTCCTCTTGGTTGGCGCATGGCTGCCCCATGGTGCTTACATGTGTTCATAAGCAGCCCACGCACCCCGTCAGGTGCCTTTGCCAAGGTTCTGACTCCCTCCCTTGCTGCTCTGGTGGCGCAGGGGTGCTCTTCATGAGCAACACAGTTGGCAACACGCCAGACCGTCTGATCGTCTGCTCAGCCGTGATGTATGACATGTTTGTGAGCCTCAGGGCATTCAAGGGTCAGCTACCTCTGGCTGAGCCCATGTTGATATACCTGGCAGCTCAGGTTGTTGGCATCGGAATGGAGTTGCATGAGCTTGGTACTGACCTGGAGGTGGGTCCATGATAATGCTTGGGACTTGCTTCTGTGAGGCATCACATGCTGCATCAATGTTGTGTGGTCGTGGGCCCGCAGGTTTGCGCACCACCAGTCTTGTCTTATCATTCTTTTCAGCTTTGACCGCCCCTTGACCGCCTTTCTGCGTTGTGCAGGAATTGCAAGAGGCTGCAACCTACCTTGCAGTGGCCCTGGAGGATGCACTCAGCCGCCCACCGAGCTCCAACAGCCACCTCACGTCATCCCTGGTCATGTTTGATGCATGCAATAGGTAAGCTGTCTGCTGTGCGGTGTGACATGACGTCAGCTGGTGCACAGATTCCGGGGCAGGGATTGATGCAGCTTTGGTTTACTTGCCTGTGCAGACTTGGGGACCACCACTTGCGCGTGACTAAGGATTACAGCTCAGCATCACTGTGGCTGGAACGTGCCCTGCATGCCTTCCAGCTCCGTGAGACACGGACTTTGGATGGTTTCCAGGTAAGAGCTGGGGTTGCAAGCAGATGGCAAGGGATGTGTGTTACTGAAGGTGCACAGGTCATGTGGCCTGTGTCCCAAGAGTTGTTCTGTGCTTGCTGCACAGATGCTGTACAAGTGTTGTCCTGGCTGACTGAGCATTGGAAGCCGTGGTCTGTCTGTGCTGCCACAGGAGCTGTCAGATGACTTGACCATGTGCGCATTCTTCTCATACTGGCGGGATGTTGGTGATGAGCTGAGGTCCATACGCGCTGCACGTGGCCTTCCAGGAGCTGTGTACCTCCACAGGTGGGCCACTTTTGATGGGTCCATGACACCATCAACTCACACTCTCAGGCTGCTGCAACTGATCCGTGATACGTCCCCTTCAGATCATGATCGTGATGGCCATGCAGTGATCCATGTGGATTGCTTCTCGTGAAGGCATGGGCTGATGGCAGACTGCATCTGTACACCTGCAGGTGCCGAATGCGCTGCACACTGGACTTGCTGCTGGCGCGCATCTGGCAGCGGGAGGCACCCTTCGATCCCTTGTATACAGTGGCTGCAGCCAAGGGCTGTCTGCAGGCCCTGAGTGAACTCTTGGCCACCCTGGCGCAGCATCAACCGCAGCTTCAAGCCAGCAGCGTGCCTGGCTCTGATGTGCAGATGCTACAGCTGGCATCTGGGTACATCTGCTCCAGCCAGGCCATAGAGCTGATTGTGGAGAGATGGATGGCAGCTACTGGGACCAGGCTCACAACTAAGCAAGTGGCTGAGCTGACAGGGCCTGTGGTGGGTGCACACGGGTCAATTCGTCAGCTTGCACCTGCTGTGCACAGCAGCCATGCTAAGGCAGCAGCAGCACAGCAGCAGCAGGTGAGCAGCACGATGGCACTGTGTTGTGACGTGCTCAACCAGCAGCTGTCCGAGTTGACCAGCACATCACAACCCCTGGACATGCATTTCAAGCACATGGTGGAAGCAGGGTCTCAGGCAATGGCTGCCTGGTCCACACCCGGCAGAACTGCAGGCCTAGCCGCTCCCAGCAGCTGGTGCAATGCACTGGCCATGTCAGCATGGCTTGTTTCAGGCGCAACTGCTGCAGCAGGTGTCGCTCACACCAAGCCACAGCAATCGTCAATGGCTGCTCTTATCCTGGAGCCGGGGTGGCTGCTATTGGATACTGCACCCGATGCTGCTCTTGGTACACAGCCTGGAAATGCCGTGTGCTCACACCCATGCCTGCATGCGGCCCTCAAAGCGTGGAACCGGGGCGATGAGCTGAATGCGAGCATGCACACGGCGCACACTGGCATCGAGCACCTTGTGTCACTGGTGTCTCAGCTGCATGTGCTGGGTGCAGTACGCAGCGGCCTGCTGCCAACCAGCCGCTTGCAACAAGTGGCTGAGCTGCCTGTGACAGGCCTGGTCAGCCGGAATGCCATCACACTGGCAGCTGAGCTGGGCCTTGAGGAGACCATCGTCACTGCAATGACCAGCCTGCTCAACCTCCGGCACACAGCAGTAACACGTGAAGCACTGCAGCTGTGGCTAAGTCATGTGGCAGACACCGTGGCTGCTCTTGCCACCTGCAACAGCAGCAGCCCTGCGCCTGGCAGCGCAGCAGAACGTTGCATCAGCATGGTGCTGGGCGCAGCCACTGACAGCAGTTCAGGAGCAGATGGGTTAGCATTGCAGCAGGAGGTAGTGAGGGTCGTGCTCCTGTCCCCTGCACGCCACCTGCTTCCACCTTTGATGCACCAGCTCATCAACCCCGCACTAGCCCTGCAGCCAGGCCTTGCCGCCTTAGCCAAGTCAGATGCTCACGCCTGCCTCACATGGCTGCAGACCCTGGTCATAACCAGCAGCACTCCAATCACGTTGCCAGCAACTGGCCTGACACCCCTTGTGAAGGCTCTTCTGCAGGCTGGGGACACAGTGGCTGTGGACAGCTTGCTGTTGATGCTGTTGAAGCAGCGACATGACAGTGAGCAAGACAGCGGTACAGCCACACCCTGCACAGGGGTGATGCAGGTGGATTGCCTGGACCGGGTGCTGGATGCTGCTTGTTACTGGGCTGTACACTTTGGCAAGGAAGTGTGGCTGCTTGGGCACCTGTCACACTGGCTGATGTGTGGCTACACACTGGCAGCACCCAAGGGCACAGCAGTGTCTGCACAGGAAGCAGGCATTCCACTCACAGATCCTGCTCTTTTTCAGCTGATCGTTCAACAGGCGGCTGCCAGCGCAACACCACGAGCAGTCGCAGCCATCACATATGGTGTGCTGCTGGCCGAGTGCCCCGAAGCTGCAGCCTACACTGCAATAGCAGTTGAGGCGGCACTACAACACAATCAACTGGCAGTGGCGGCGGAGGTGAGGGGTTGCACTCATGCATGAGTGCCATATGGTGTGTACAGATCAGGTTATTTGCGTGGCTCCATTCTGAGACCCTACATCTGCGGTACATGGTGCAGGTGTTGCAGCATGTGCTCAATACGCAGCGCGGGCCCATCATCTCTGCCGTCACAGCGGTAGCTGCGTTCCAAGCAGCGCTCACGACGCGAGATGCTAAAACTCAAGATTTCCTGCTGGAGAACCTTCTGTTACTACTGCCGGCCTCAGAGCTGCCAGCCGCACTTGATCAGATGCTGCTTGTTGCTTTGCAGCAAGAAGACCTTCACTCCGTGATGTCTGTGTTCAAGCGCGCATGCACATGGCAGGGTACTTTGTGTGGTTATGTCAGTGGCAGCCGCCAGCTGCTGCAGACCAGCACATGTGTGCAGTTGCTGGACAGGCTGGCGCTCGACTCAGCAAGCAGCAAGCACAACGGCCGGAAGCAGGCACGGCTGGTGCAGGTGTATGAGCAGTGCCTGGCAGTGTGCTCATCGGTCCTGGCACATTCCCTGTCCACTGACACAGCCATGGCCGTGTGTTCTGCATACCTAAAGCAGGGCGGTGTGGCACCTGCCATGGCTGTGGCCCTGGCATCAGGAGATGCATCCCTGGCACGCAACATTGTTAAAGCACTGCAGTTGGGGTCAGACAATCCCAAGCAGTCGGTGGCATCATCAGGGGTCTACCTAGGGCTACTGCAGCTGCTGAACCAGCCTGGAGGTGCTGGCGATCTGTGCCAACTGTATGTGCAACGCTTGTTGGGCCGTGGTGTCCAGTTTGCCACGCAGCTGCTGAACTCCATGGGCGAAGATAGCTTTCTCAAACTGGTAAGCAATGTCATGAACTTCCCTGCCTGATACCTGCACTTGTTTTTATGGTTTGCATCAGCAGCATAGATTACACAGTATGAGGTGGCCGCCTGCAATGGCTTTTGTGTCGACCAATTTGACGAAATCATGCTCCGCTCTCACATGTACAGGAACTGTCGTTGCTCCAGGCCGGTGCCTTCACTGAGGCAGACAAACTGCTGGTCCTGGTGCTGCCTGGTGCTTCAGCTGCAGCTGTGAGCAGTAAAGGCTGTCGATGGCTGCTGTCAGAGGCTTCTAGCCAAACAATTCTGTCAAGCACAGTGGATGGACTAATCAAGGGGACAGCCCAAGACAACTGCGCGATAGCCGCTGCGTTGGCGTTGGTTCAGCGGCTGGTGCAGACACAAGCAGCATATCGACCAGCCCTGTTGACTGCGGCTGGTGGGGCCATCCTGCATGGCTACACCCAGGAGGCTGTGCTGGAGGCACTGGATGCCCTCAGATGGGAAAATGAGGATGCCGAGACTGCTGCAGGGTTTGAGGCGAGCCTGGCGTTCATCAATCGCACACTCGGCACACGCTCTGTGCGCCTGGCAGCTGACCCAGAGCTGGGGAAGCGCATCGCAGTTGTTGGCAGTGCACTGGTGTGCAGCCGTATCGCGTGTGGCCGCACAGCATGCCTGCAGCTCTCGGAGGCGGCACATCGCGCACTCATGGCACTCCTGTGCGGCCAGGGGCACAACGCGGCCGCGTTGCAGGCCATGCAGCTGTGGAAGCAGCATCGGAAAGCAAAGCTGTCGCCACAGCTGGCAGCCGCACTTAAGCTTGCTGCACAGACAGGAACATCATGAATCTGGCTTCCAGGCCTGATGCAATCACTTCTGCATGCCAACGGTTATGTTTCACCGCAGCATCGTGTAATTCACATGAACGGTCCAGACGCGCCAGATGCCCTTTACAGTGTCAGGACCGCTTGCACCTAGGTTATAACGAGCAGGTTTTAGTCGGGTTATAATGAGCAAAATAATCTAACAACAGGGATTCAATGAGAAAGTTGAGATAATTTTCGCAAAGCGTACTGGAGGCTCGTTGACAGAGGCACGTTGCGAGCATGTCTGACGCTGAGGTGAGCCTCAGGCCCATGGTCTTGCGCCCAGGCGCAGGGCCTGTGTCCAACCCTTTCGCAAGCTTTGGGAAGGGTGCTGGCTTCGCTATTCAGGCGAAAAAGGTAAGGCATTTGTTTTTTACTCCGCTGGCGACGGCAGCTAGACCAGGGGCAGATCACCATGTGATGGTGGCTGCGTGCAGGCGACTGCCTCAACGCAAGTTGCTGATGATGTCGCTACCAAGAGGAATGGAGAGCGTATCAAATACAGCCGCGAGTTCCTCATGGAGTTTATGGAGGTGCGGAGCATGACAGCAGGCTTTGTGGCCATCGATTTCGTTGATAGATTTTTAGCAATGATTCTCCTTCGTTGGCAACGATTTTAGATACCTGTACTGTCTGCTGGCCCTGCAGAAGCACACCAAGTGCCCGATTGAGGTGCAGCAGCTGGGCTTGACGGAGATTGTCATCTCTGAAGAGTCGGAGCGCGACCAGCAGCGTCAGGTCCTGCTGGTAAGCGACACAGTGGCTCGTTCGACTCCTGGGGAGGACAGGTTTCCAGTTATGTTCTATGAATGGATCCTACATTGCCATTGCCGTGGCTGCTGCGTTGCAACCATGTGGGTTCTTCGCATGCTCCGAGCATGGAACATGCACCATGCCTCCATGCGAGCAGAAAGTTGCCGAAGACATTGGTGGGCTCGACGACCGGGACTGGCGTGCACGCGAGCCCGCACCTGCTGCTGCTCCTGCCAAGCCGGCTCCCGAGCCTGCTAAGTGGGAGAAGAAGGAGCCCAGTCCAACCCAGCCCAGTACGGCCCCCCAGCCAAAGCAGGACGCACCCGCAGCACCACAGCCACCCACTGAGCAGGTAATGTATAGTAAGGTCTCTGTCACATCTTTGACTTGGCGGCTCAGATCGCTGATCCAAAAGATTGCAATGGTTGCCACGTTTTGACAGGTGACCAAAATCGCCAAGGCAGCGGACCAGGGCCTGCAGGCGTACAAGCCTGGCGCGGCGCTTTCTGCCGAGGAGCGGGTACGCTTAGCTGGATTTCACATCTAGGGCTGTTCATGCTGCACAGCCTGGTGCATGGCGCATGGTGCATGGTGCAAGGTGCATCTTGCGCAGTCGCACACACCAAGCATGGTGAGCACGCTACCACTCACAGCACCCACGCACACCTCGTCTCGGTCTCACGCAGGCCATCCGCCAAGTCAAGGGTGTCCTGAACAAGCTGACGCCCGAGAAGTTTGAGCGCCTGCTGCAGCAGCTGCTGGAGGTCATCACCACAGCTGACATCCTGAAGCAGACCATCACATTGGTGTTTGAGAACGCTGTGGAGCAGCCCACATACTGCGCCATGTATGCAGACCTGTGCCTGCACCTGTCCAAGGAGCTGCCCAGCTTCCCGCCCCCTGCGGGCAGTGACAAGCCTCTTGCGTTCCGCCAGATCCTGCTCAACACATGCCAGGACGAGTTTGAGGGGGCTGAGGTGGCACGCGAGGTGCGGCAGCAGGCTCCAGGACAGCACTGCTCAGACATGCATGTGGCGTTGCATGTCAGGGTCATGGCTCGTTGCATGCGGCAAGCACTGCTGTAATTGCCGAGGATGGCAGCCTGTGAAGTAGGTACCTGGCGAAGTTCGTGCTGATTATTGCGCTGCCAACACACATCGCGTGGTGCAGGCACTGGGCAAGATGGGCGACTCGGCAGCGCGTGAGGAGGCCGAGCGGAGTGTGAAGAAGCGTGTGATGGGCAACATGCGGCTCATCTCTGAGCTGTACAAGCTGGACATGGTCAAGGACTGGATCATGACCACTTGCATGGAGGAGCTGCTCAGCGCACCCAAGGGCAAGGTGCCCCCAGAAGACAGCATTGAGGTGCGTGGCAGGCGCATAGGGGGCTTGCACAGGGTGTTGGCAATGTGGAGGCATGTCAATGTGCATGTAGATGTTCTTCCTGCATGACATGCGGCCATACAGCATTGAGAGGGCTGGCAGTGTGTGCAGAGAAGCAGCGTGGCATTCAATGGTGCACATGCATCCGGCGGGCCGCTGACTCGCCTCCCTTGTGGGGCGCACACGCATGGGTTACTGGCAGGCGGCATGCGAGATGATCACGACGGCAGGCGGGCGGCTGAGCCGGAGCGAGCGCGCGGAGACGCGGAAGAAGCTGGATGACGTGATGAAGCGGCTAGAGGCGCTGGCGCAGGAGAAGGGCGTGGCACCACGCATCCGCTTCGTAATCAAGGATGTGCAGGACCTGAAGAAGAGCAACTGGGTGCCGCGGCGCGAGGTGTTCACGGCGAAGAAGCTGGATGAGGTCCGCGCGCAGGCGGAGGCCGAGCTGGGCATGATTTCATCTTCCATCGCTGCATCCCTGCCCACGCTGCCCGCCATGCAGCAGCGCATGGGTGGGGGACTGGTGGATGATGTGCCCCTCATCCCCCCGCTGCGCTCCGAGTCAGAGGGCTGGGGGCTGTTCCCACCCCTGCGCAGCCAGGCACCTGGCGGCAACGGCGGCATGTCGGCGCTCATTGGTGACTTTCAGCCACGCCCTGGGGCGCAGCAGGCAGCCAACGCAAGCAGGTGGGCCAGCATGCCAGGTCCAGAAGGCATGGGATGGGAAGGTTTGCTGGATTGGTTGGGTGGCGGCTGGGCACAGCGCCCTGTTGCATGGTTGGATGCACGCACCGTTTTCCACTCGGGAGGCTCCTCCATAGCCCACTGGGTCTACAGCGGTGCAAGAGCACACATGTGGGGGTATCAGCAGAGCCAAGGTTTGCACCGGCCTGCAGCACCAGCACGTGGCACATTTCTCTGGTTCCTCCCCCAGCATGCCTCTTGCATGGCTGTGCATGGCGCCCCATGCTTGACTATCTTGTATGCATCACCCATCTATCACACACAGTGGCGCACCAGCTGGCACGCTGTCAGAGGACGAGCTCAAGCGGAAGACTGAGTCACTGTTCCAGGAGTACACCAGCACACTGGATAAGGCAGAGGCACTCACATGCGTGCGCGAGCTGCAATCACCAGTAAGTGCAGCGCCCAGGTGTTGCGAGCATGGCATCCTCTGTATGGCAAGTCAACTCCACGCTGCTAGAGGGCTTGATATGTTTGGACCTACGTGCTGCTCTCATGTGGTGCACTGAATACTCGGACGCTTGGCACCAACCCAACCCATGCTGCTCTGCTTGGACGTGTCCCGCCACAGGCGTACATGCCTAAACTGGTGGAGGTGTGCTTGGAGCTGGTGCTCAACTCCACCAAGGAGAAGGAGCAGGCAGCGCTCTGCGACCTCCTCCTGCACCTCCATCAGCAGGGCGAAGTCAGTGGGACAGACATTGTGACTGGCCTGGCGACGTATACGGTGCAGCTGGAGGACCTCAGGTGGGTGCGGCGTGGGGGTTGGGTGGGTGGGGTGCCTGGGTTTGCGGGCCGTTGGCAACACTGTCCAGGATGTGAAGTTTGTTAGGATGAAACAAGGATGCAGGGACGGGTCCTGATGAGTTCGCATGCAATATCTGCGCAACCACACAGCCAGCCACAGGCATCTGCCTGTCCAAGCTTCAGTGTGCACATGTGTTGCTTTATGGGCTCATGTAACGCATGCACTGCCTTGTCTCCTGGGCCACAGCATGGACTTCCCCAAGGCACCACAGCAGCTGGGGCACTTTGTGGGCTTGGCAGTCAACGCGGGTGTGGTAGGGCTGGACGTGCTGGGGCAGCTGCTGGAGGGCGACGCGAGCGCGGAGCCCAAGCGCAACTTCGGCGCTGCAGCGCTTAAAGCAGTGAAGGCGGCGCAAGGGGGCGATGACAAGCTGGCGGCGGCGTGCCAGTCGGCGGGCTTCAGCGCTGAGGCCATTTTCAAGGCGGATCCTGAGTTTGACCAGGGGGCACCGAGTGTGCAGGAGTGGCTCAAGCAGGAAGGGCTGTCAGCAGTGCCGTTGTAAACACACACAGGGGGGACCGCATGAGGTTGTACGGGGCGCGCGGGGGTGCAGGAGGTTGGGGTTGGGGGTGGGGGTGGGGGCAGCGTAGAGTTGGGTGGAGGTTGGGAGGTCACGTGCAGGTGTTGCTATGTGAGCGTTGACAGGAGTGGAGACAGGTGCCAGCAGCCTGCCTCTAGGTTTTTGTTGAGGTAGAGCTGCGAGATGCTACACCCACACGACTCAAACCCGCTACAGTAACACAGCTTAGGTAGATGACTGTTGCAGTCTCGTCGCATTTTCCGCATCCAGGCCCATGCCACTCACAGCATTCTATCCAGCATTCTATCCAGCATCGTGCATTATGGCCTGTGGGCTCATGCTGTGGGGCAGGGCATGTCCCCTGAGCGCCAGTGCACAGCCAGGTCAGGCCTGGACTCCCTCAGCTCCCCGATCAGCGGGTGCAGCCCATCAACCTGGCACACAGGGTTGCTGCCCATCTCCAGGGATGTCAATGCTGCACCACGGCCCTTGCACAACTCATGGCACAGCGCAGTGAACCCAGGCAGCCCCATGCCAACTCCTGACACTCCCAGCTCCTGTAGGCTTGGGAACGCTTGAGCTTCTGACAGACATGTCGCCAGCGCCTGAATACCCGCGTCACCCAACTTGCAGCCCAACAGGGCCAGCTTGACCAGGCCTGTGGAGTATGTCAGGCACACCAATACAGGAATCCAATGAGGCAGGATGTGCAAAAGGTAAGAAAGGGCGTGTGTTGCACTCATGTCATCTATGCTGGGGTTAACGTGCAGGTTCATGGGCGTGGACCAGCTGGTACCCTGTGGTGCACCGCTCGCTGTCTTCTCTGCTTGGGACTAGGGTTTGGGCTCATGGTTGCAGTCAGAGTGTCACATCGTACCTGCAACGCCACCAAGCACAGGGATGCTTGCCCCGGTGATGCTTGTCTGCCCAAGCTGCAGGTCGGCTGGGCAGCTGGCGCTGGCGACTGATGCTAAATGGCTACAGAGTGAGTCTGTGATCCCGGTGTTGCCTTCCAGCACCAGCACCTCCATCCGCGCAGCACGCTTGGATAACCCATCGACCAGTGCACACCTGTTGCACAGGCAGGTTTATAATAATGCAGGTGCCTCACAAAGTGCGCCAAACTCGCCACACCCTGTAGACTCGCACACAGGTGTTGTGCAAGTGTGTGCTACAGGCAAGGGTCCTGGCAGGTTCAGGTGCCTCACCCGCCAACATCGGAGACACCGGCATGCCCCACACTGAGGATGCGCAGCGCCGGGCAATCTGTTGACAGAGCCCCAGCAAGCGCAGCCGCCCCCTCATCCCCCAGCGCCGTGTTGTCCAGGTGCAGGGTGTGCAGCTTGCTGGCTGCACGCAGCAGCTGTGATAGATGCTGGCCCACCTCGCCCCCGCTTAGCGTGTTGTTGGAGCAGTGAAGGGACACAAGGGCCGGCAGACCCGAACAAGTAGCCAGGGCTGCCAAGCCTGCGGCCCCAAACTTGCAGTCTGACAGGTCCAGCCGCTGCAGCACAGACCAAGGATGGGCACAGAACTTGGAGATGCCTGCGCGGTGCAAGCATTCATGATGTAGGTCATGAGTACCTTGTGAGTCTCTTATGGGCTGCTGCAGGCTTGTATCCGAGTTGCCAGAATAGTGCATAGGATGCATTGGTGCAGCACGGTGGCTGACCTGCGTCACCCAGAGGGTTGCTGCCAAGCATGATGCTGGTCACGGTCTTGCTTTGTGACAGCGCCAGACCCAGAGCGTCCGCGCCAGCTGCTCCGATGCCCTGCGGCGAGCATTGCGACAGCTACGCGTGGTGAAGCATCAGGAACAGGAAGCTGATTGATCCTCAGGGACCATGATGAGGGTGCCACAACCGAGTACTCAGCAGGCACAGGGCAGTGCAAGGCCCCAGGGCATGCAGTGATAAGTCACATGGCGGGAGCACTTGTTTCAAACGGGAGAGAGAGAGAAAGATAATGAACTGCATGTCTTCGTACACAGGCTCACCTTGTGCTCAGCATCCACTGTGGTGAGGCTGTTGCTGGCTCCAATGCCTGGGCTCAGTGCCACTTGCCCAGCATCCCCAAACGTGGAATCACCGATACCTGTAGCAGCACACAGCATGGCCATGCATGAGTTGCGAGTGAGACGGTGCAAGTAAAGCACATCAACTCCAGCAGGCAGCTACGCAGCCATCGCGGCACTTGCACTCACTGATGGTGGTCAGGGATGTATTGGTGCCAAGCATGCTTGCAACGGCTGCGGCTGACGCCTCCCCAAGGGGGTGTGATGCTAATGACAGCTCCTTGATGCATGTGTTCTTGGCCAGTGCTGCACACAGCTTCTCAACTTCCTGTGTTGGCCCAATGCATGTGGCAGCTTCAGTACGCAGAGCCCATCACAATGCTGGCGCGTAATCAGTGCGCCAACTTTATGCATCTTTTATGGAGGCTGCGGCATGCTCAGCACACCGCATGGATTCCACCGTCACCCATGCATGGAACTGTACTGACACCACCTACCTCATGCCCACACCGCCTTTGGCGCAGAATGTTCAATGCTGTCATCTTAGGGTCATTCCTGGCAATCCTTTCCACCAGGTCATCAACCCCTACACTCCCGCGTTGACCCCAAGCCATTGTGTTTTCTGTGCGCGCCTCCAATCAACAACACTGTACAAATGGTTACCTGACTCTGATGAATGGAATCACACCCGTTTGTACTGGGTTGTGCGCCTTTCGCCTTGCGCCTTTCGCCTCCAATCAACAACACTGTACAAATGGTTACCTGACTCTGATGAATGGAATCACACCCGTTTGTACTGGGTTGTGCGCCTTTTCCTATCGATTGTATGCAAGGGCAGGCCATGTTTCAGCATTATGTTATGGGGTGATGTTGAATCCATCGCTGCTTGGATGCACCAAACAGATGAGAACTGCATCATTCTTTTAAACGATGGTTATTTAGAGTTTTTCACTGCCTAGATCCAGAAGATGAGGGCCATGAGCCAGCGGTGTTCGCTTGGGACATGCTAAGCTGAGGGCCATGAATCCGTGCACACCAGCCAAAGTGATGTGATTGCACCCTCCAAAGCCCCGAATGCCTGCAAGTAAACCTATGCACGCATGCATCAGTGCATCCATGCATGGCATGCAGAGGCTTGCATGCGCAGTCAAGTTTACAGGTGCGGAGGGTCGTATGGTGCTGACCATGGCGCCTCCAGTGACATCTCGCATTGGGAATGTGTGAATAGGCTCGTGCACGCTTGTTGCCAACAGCAATAGCTCTGATCCATGTGCGCGTGGTCCACGCATGTTTGCTGATGGCCTGTAGCTGCTCCTGCACAGCTCTGATAACCATTACTGTGGGGCACACATTTTCAAGAAATGTCTGTCACTGGTCGCTGTCACTGTGGTAGTCTGTTCAGAACATTGCCAGCACCCCATGATAACGCTGAAGCTGTCTGTCTTGTTGCAAGCCGGTGTCATTCGTGTCGAAGAACATATGATCATTGATCATTTGAGCTTCCATGTGGCTTGGTGAACATGCGGGTCTGCTTTGGACATGCTTCGATAGTAGCAGTGCGTATGCACCAGAGTGGCAGTGCACCTGCTGTCTGCCATACTGCCAGCGCAATGGCTGCTGATGTATCCAACATTGGTGTGGTTTTTGATACGCTCACAGCCAAGCCTCCGAGTCGTTGCACGTTTCTTGTTGTTACATCTAGGGCAGAAACCCAGGGGCGGCTGCCCATCACCATCTTGAATGTCCTGACTAACTCATCCTGCAGTGCTCTTCAATGAAGCGCTCATATTGTCACGCTTTGAAGCACCCCTGTCAAGGGCAGCACGATGCAAGTAATACACATGTTGCGTTGGCGCTGGTGAGCATGCATACCAACGACTACAAACGTAGAGAGAAACTCAACACAGACCAGCCTCGTGGACCAGCCTGCTGTTCAACGATAATACCAACTACAGGATCTCAAGTTTGTGCAGCTTGCGAGCACCCCAAAATCTCTGTGCTTGGATCACCGAGCTGCATGGCTCACTGGGCACAAGGACACTTGTCAGCGCTTGATATTGTGAATATATGATGCCCATGGATGCTCATGCAGTCATGGACACCAAAAAACCCGTCTTTCTCGTATTCAAGTTGCCTTGCACCAGCGCAAGCACTTCGCACCAGGCTGTTCAGTTGGAAGCTAAATCCACTAAGGAGCTATGCAGGTTGTCACAAGGTACCCCACTGGATTTCATGCCAGACATGGCAAATCTCAGACATTCTGGCGCTTCAAAGTGCATGCAGCTGCTGGGTTGCACGCGTCGGTGCGCTTGGCAGGCAGTGCGCAGTGCTGCTGCTTGGCTGGTGTACCAGCCAGCATCTTGACCAGCATGCGTGCCTGGCGGTTGATGTGCGCGGGGCCACGCTCATGTGCGTACTGCGCAGCTGTCTTGCCCTCCCCAGAGCGCGCGATGAACCACTGGACAGGTGCATCTGGGCTGGCGCTCAGCAGGGTGGCCGCCATGGCACCCCCATCCTGCTGCATGGCTGCAATGTGCAGGGGAGACACACCTGCCGCACCGCAGCCAGCCATGTTGATGGACAGACCAGTGCTGCGGGCAATAGCCAGCAGCTCGCGCGCAGTGGCGGGGGAGCCTGACTGTGCTGCGCGATGCAGCGGGGTCAGCCCGTCTGACGACACACAGGAGGACAGCAGCGCCGCGTGTGACAGTGGCACCAGTTGTGTGACCGACAGCTGGTCCAGGGGCAGGTGTGACAGGGGTGCAGGGGGCACCAACGGCAGGCTGCTCAGTGCCTCCATCACCAGGGCCACCGTGCATGGCCACCCACAGTCGGCAGCAAACGCAAGCACACGCAGGCCCGCGGCCGCAATGGCTCCCCGCAGCTCAGGGGTGAAGGGGTCAGGGGTGGGTGCAGGCTCGGGGTCCTCGTGGGTGCGTGTGTTGACGGTCACAATGAGGTCCAGCGGTGTGTGTGGCTGGGCATCAGCAGTAGCAGGCAGAGAGGCAGCCAGGGCATCACCCCAGCGGCTGTGGGCAGGCCCCGTGTAGGAGCTGGAGGCCTCATCATGGGACGTGTGGAGCGCACGGGGCACCGGCATCGGCATGTGCGCCAGCAGCGTGGGGCGGTCAGCTGGGGCTGGCATAGTCATGCGGTGAGCCGCGTCGTGCTCGTCATCATCCGAGTCCTCGCCCTCCAGTGGCCAGCTCTGTGATTTCGGCAACGTAACATAAGTACAGCATACAGGTGGCCCGCCAGTCTCACTGAATCTTGTCTATCCGACAGCGCCAGCAGGCTGCTATCAAGCCACAACAAACAACTGCAGTGCGCTTGGGTGCATTGGTGCGAACTGCACGTTGTGGTACACTGCATGGTCCAGCACCCACACTCACCACCTCACTGCCCGCGTCCTCCTGCTCCACACCCCCTGCCTCCACCGCAGCCACCGCCTGCGCCTCGGCCGCGCTGCGCAGTGCCAGCAGCAGCCCCAGGTCTGTGAGGGCGGCCACCACGCGCTCAGGCATCACGGCCTGCATGTCGCCCAGGGCCGCCAGCTCACGTGTGACACCCGGGTCATCCACCACCACCACAGGCCGTGCGTTGGACAGCAACCGGCCCGCCTGGCACTCCACATGCACCAGCCCTGGGCGCAGCCTCGACGCGTCCACCCCCACGCGCCACGTGCCAGACACCGGGCCTGCCGCGCAGCTGGGCCCCGGCTCCTGGCTGCTGGTGCAGTCCTCCACCAACGTGGCGGCTCCAGTCTGACAGAACTCGCCATTGCTGCGCACAAACAGCTGCACGCGGCCGTCGGCCGCGTTGCTGCGGGAGCTCATGGCCAGGTGGTTGCCGGTGACCAGCAGCTCCTGGTCAGCCGCCCCCGCCAGTAGCACCACCGGGTGCACCGCGTGCACGGTGGGTAGGTTGGGGCGGGAGCGGTGGTCCAGGGGCGCGACTGACCACACGGCCTCGCCCTCCATCAGCACCAACTGTCTGGGGGACTGCAGCTCCACGATGGTGCAGGAGCTGAACAGCGTGGCCAGAGAGCGCGGCAACAGAGCCGCGCCTCCGCTCACGGCTGTGCCAGCGGCGTTGCCTGCATCCGCAGGAAGCAGTGCGGCTTGCAGGAACTCGTCCAGGCTGCTGTACATGCGCTGCGTGGAGGAGCCGGCCTTGCTGTGTGAGGACATCTGCATGCAGTCCAGCGTCAGGTGCACGCATCCGGGGCGGATGAAGCCCTGCAGCAGCCGAACGTCCGTAGCTGCCAGCCACTCCAGCAGTGCGGCACGCAGGTCGGGCGGCAGCGACTCGGGCGTCACACCGTGCAGCTTGATGGACAGGCGCGAGAGGGATGCTTCTGCCAGCATGTAGTTGGCCTGTGTCAGGCTGCGCGCCATGCGGTGGCTGCTCACCTGCTGCGCCATCATGTGGCCTGGCGGCATGCCCATCCCGCCCTGCTGCATCCCCATACCACTGCGCACCATGTCCATCCTGTGCGGCCGCTGCTGCATGGCCATGGAGGGACCGGCGCCATGCGGCATCGACATGCTGTCCCATGGCAGGTCCTTGTGAGCGCCCCAGCCAGGGAAGATGGGCTCATCAGGCACAGGCCACTGGATCCCCAGGGATGCTGCTGGGCCAGCTGGGGGAAAAGGGGAGTGGCCCAGATCCATGCTGGAGGGCCCATAGTTGCTGGACATGGTGCCAGGGCCCATGGAGCCTGACCGGTGCATGCCAACCCCGGTCCCCATACCCAAAGCTGTGCCAGGGTTGCCCTGGCCAACACTGAAAGCGTCCTGGGACATCATGTACCTCTCCTCGTGGGCATTCATGGGGCCGCTCATATGGCTGCCGTCCATGGCAGCTGCAGCAGCCAGGGATGAGCCCACATTCATGTGAGTGCTGTTCCAGCTGCCAAACAGGTTGCCGCCATGTTGGCGCATGGACCCGACAGGCATGGATGACATTTCCAGGCTGCTGCGGCTGTCCATGCGCATGATTGGCATGTGCATTGGCATGGTCGGGGGCATGCCCATCTGCTGCTGTGGCTGGCCGTAGCTGGGCTGCTCCATCATGGGTGGGGGTGCTGGCATTGCCGACACTGTAGGCATCACTGACTGCCCGCCTGACACCATGGACTGGCTGCGTGTCATCGTCATGTGGCTGCGTGCGGCAGAATGCTGCAGCGTCCCCGTCAGTGCTGGGCCGTCTGCGCCCGCCACCAGTGGCCGGCTGTCCGCCCGGAACGCAGCCAGCTTGTCAGACGACCCAAGCGCTTCCAGCACGCGGCTGGTTTGGGCCGCGTTGGGGGCGGCCCCCTGGGCGGGGCCATGCACAGATGAGTCGGCTGAGCGGGGCTGGGAGTTGTCAGCAAGGTGCTCCAGCATGTGGGGCAGGCCGCTGTGGGGCGAGGGCACGTGGGCAAATGAGCCACTGCCCGCTGTGCGCCCCAGCGTCTCCGACAGAGTGTCATCACTAAGGTCATCCTCCTCATCCTGCCAAACTGCCAGCAGCATCTGGGCCGCCTCGCTGACGCTCTGCGGGTCCTGCGCGCTGCCCAGCGTCATGTGCCCATCCTCTTGGTTCATGCACGCCAATGAGCCAAACAAGTCAGCGCCGTCCATGTGCGGCTGTGCCGAGTGCGTGCCAACCTCTGTGGGGCTAGCTGCCACTGCTGCAGCTGCAGCTGCTGCGTTGATGCAGGGCACTGTGGGGGAGCCTGGGGTGGGTGCTTCTGGGGACTCGGTCGCCAGGCCCAGCTCAGCCTCGGCACCTGCAGCTGCAGGTGAGGCTGTTGCAGCTGCCATGACCGCCTGCACAGCAGCTGCGAGGGCGGGGATCTCACCCAGGTCCACCGAAGACCCTGCAGGCACACACATATGTATGCAGCAGTCCCGCACAACGTGCATGTATGTGCGTGCAAGCATAGGGCGAGGTGCAGATGTCCAGACAGTGTCGGTCATTAGGTGCCTCAACCTCAGCTCTTCAAAGCTTGTACTTCAGACCCCGCTGCCATGCACTGCGGCTGCAGCCACAGTGCGTTGCTGCTCGCAGCCGCAGGGGCCCCTCCTTTACTCTTCAAAGCTACCAAGGCGTTGGGACCCGTAACTTCCGCTGACGCTCACCACTCTTGCGCAGCGTGGAATCCTTGAGCAGTGCTGCCAGTGCGTCCTGGAGAAGCCCAGCGCCATCACTCTTATCCACCATACCCATGTCCTCGCCCTCCTCCCCATCGGATGAGTCAGCGGTCTGCGCACCGCCCTTGCGCGCCTTGCGTCCCTTGCGGCGCGCGTTGTGTCGGTCCAGCTGGCGGCGGCAGCTGCGCTTGTCGCCGTCAAACTCGGACAGCAGCTCAAACTTTGCACACTGCTGGCAGAAGCGCGAGAGCTGGTCGTTGAAGATCATGCTGCTGGCACGGAAGTGCGCCTCACAGATCCTGTAACGCCGGTAGTAGGCACGTGACCCTGCCAGGTCGGCTGTGCAATCTGGCACCTGCAGATGCAGCACCATGCCCCTTCAAGATACATACAAAGAGCCCTCGACTGCGCACTCTTTGTTGTGTCAAGAACATACCATATGGCTGCCGCAGCTAAGATGCAAAGCAGTCATTGCCCACTGCCCATGGCCATAGCACTTGCAGGTGCTGCAGTGGCTGAAGCCATATTGCCGTGTACTGCTGTCAGTAAAGTGCATGGTTTGAACATTGCATGAGCGTACCTGGCAGCGTGCAGTGTGCCCGATTCGCGATTTGGGCGCCTTACCAGCTGCTGCCTTCTCGGCCTTGGCATCTGCATGTACAGTGTTGAAGAGGTAAGTCCACCACACGTCCGTTCGATAGCTACATACGCATATATAGCAGCACAAATCAGGGGCGCGCGCACCCGCCCTGTGCGCCTGCATTGCCACACCGTTCCATGCCCACTGATCCATGGTCCAGTGCTGAACCGCTGTCTCGGCCATGGTGGGCAGCGGTAGAGCTGCATGAGGTTTGCGATGGGGAGGTATAGGTAAGGGAGCAAGCCAGCCAGCATTTGTGGGGTTGTGGTTGATGCCCCGCTCAGCGGGACGAAATCAAGAAGTAGTCCTGATGCCTGAATGTATAGACGTTGCTCGGCAAGGTGAAGTGGGCGAGGCACATGAAAATCGCGACCACGTGATGCCCTAGGGAGGGGTCCCACATGCCCGCGAGAATCTGTGCAAACCCAAGCCCGCGACAATGCCTTAAGCAGATATGGTCGTTAATGCAAGCCCACCGTCTCCGCAAGCCCCACCACCTCGCTCCTGTACCCCGACCCCAGCAGAGCCCCACTGGCACCACCAAATCAGGGCCCATACAAAGCAAACGTCTCCCTTTATCGCCTCCTGCACACCTGGCCTCCCTGGAGCTGGGCACCGCCTTCTTGAGCTGCAGAGCGAAGTTTGCACGCCTGTACAGCGAAGCAGCTTCGCATCACCCCTGTGTGCTCAGGTGGGATCACTGCGCGAGCGGGCAAAGTGTATGGGATCTCATCGGGTGGGCAGTGATGCGCTAGCGCTTGTTAGGATGGCGGCGCGTGCGCCTGCGGTAGCGCAGAGCGCTTTGCGTCCCTGAAAAGGCCGTTCTGGTGTATTTGCTGGCCACATGGGCCCAGGTGTGGCAGTACGTGGAGCAGCTTTCATGAGCTGGTGTACCTAGCAGCACGTTCAGTGCATGCAGGCGGCTGCTGGTAATAGGAAGGGAGGAAAAGGCATCACTCTGCCCACTGTGCAGGCTGATTATTACAATCTGAAGCCAATGGGCTCATGCATCCTGTCAGCATGTGCATGCCTTCCACGTTCACTGTGCCAGCCGAATCTGTGTCACTGCCTGCAGCATGGCAGCCAGCATGGGCACACGCGCTAGCGTGCTTGCACTCCCAACCATTACCAGCTTGCTCTTGGCACGCGTGAGCGCCACGTTGATGCGCTGCCAGTTGGTCAGCAGCCTGCCTGTCTCCAGCTGTGCGTTTGCGCGCACGAAGGAAATGACCACACACTCCTTGTCCCGCCCCTGGCACTTGTCAATCGTCAACACCTCCACACCCCTGCCCCCTTCACCCCGCAACATCTGCTCCAGCAACTGAACCTGCGCACGGTATGGAGACACCACCCCAATGTCTCCCGCAGCAGCCCCAGCTGCCACCAGCTCCTGCACCACCTGCAGCACCACCTGCGCCTCCCCTGGGTTTGAAACTGCGTCATTCTGGACGAGGTCTGAGCAGCCTGGGGCACCGTCCGTGTCCACAAAGATGGCTTGGCTGCCTGGGTCCAGGACGGATGCCAGCCATGCCGGCCGAGCTACATCCTGCACCAGCCGCGGCAGCTGCATCCTGCGCCCTGCCACTGCATCTGACCCGCATTGCAGCGCGCCGTTGTACACCAGCATGTTGCTGAGGGCCATGATGGGGGCTGCCATGCGGTACTGCTGCCGCAGGGTGACCACTGCCCCGGGGTGTGCCTCACACAACCGCAGGAACAGGCTCTGCCCAAAGCCCTGTGCAGCTGCCAGCGGGCTCATGACCAGTGGAGGCAGCTGGTAGTGGTCCCCCACCAGCACAAAGGTGTCTGCCAGCGCCAGAGGGCCCAGACATGCAGGCAGGCTGACCTGGGACGCCTCATCCAGGACGCACACATCGAAGGTGCGGCGTGAAAGCAACGGGTGCTTCACGCCCAAGCATGTCTGCGAGGAGGGCCCGCACGCAAACGTGGCCTCAGCATGACCAAACATGGGTGCACCAGGGCGCTGTAACGAATGTTCCCACGTTGTGTGATGCACTGTACGGGCAGACGTCACCGTGAGGCTCATGGCATCACCTTCGCCATGCAGGCATGATGGGGATCTTGGTGCTTGCAACAGCCCCACGCACCACGGCTACGACGCGCACAGTGGCGATGATGTTGGTCAGACCGTTCATCGTGTTGCCGTCCGGGTACTTGTCCCCACCTGGGATGAATGGCCGAATGTCTGGGTGCACCGCCTGCTCGCTGCCACCTGGCACGCGCACAAACTCGATGCCTGCTGCCATCAGCTTCAGCGCAATGTTATCCACTGCGCTGTTGGTATATGCGGTCAGCAGGACCGTCTTGCCAGCTGCCAGCAGGCCACGGATTGCGTGCACGATTGTGCTGGTTTTGCCAGTGCCGGGCATGCCAAGGATGAGGGCGTAGTCACGCATCTGCAGCACAGCAGACACTGCATTGCGCTGGTCGTCATTCATCGTCGCATCCAGCTGCACCTGCGCAAAAGAGGCAGGCACCAACGACAGCCTCATTGCACAACATTCCTGACCACTGGCCAGCAGCTGCTCTGCAGCCCGAGGGGGCCCGGTGTGCAAGCTGCGACTCTCAAGCCCACCAGCATGTGCTGGAGTCCCGCTCACACAGATGCTGGTTGGAGCAGTGGTGGCACAAACTGGAAAAGTACTTGTTTTTTTTGTTGTTCCACTTGTTCCACCAGCCCCCCGCACCTGTGAGCAGGGCATCGGATTGACCTGCGGGGGCTCCAGGTCCACGATGCGGGCACGCTGCTTGGCCGCTGTGGGCTGGCCAGTGCCCATGAGCTCCACCAGGTTGGCGCGCATGGCGCTGAACGTGGACGTGGGGTTATCCTTGTCCAGCCGCCACCGGGCAATCAGTGGCTGCACACTGATGTTGCTGCTGCTACTCGCATGACTGCTCCCGCCTGTGCTACCGGGGTTGGTGTGCTGCTGTGCGGTTGCCACAAGGGCCTCGAGCTTGAGCTCCTTCTTGGACAACACGCGGATGATGTCCTGGAGTATGTGCAAGGCCAAGACACCCGCATACTCGCATACTGGCAGCGTTTGCATCAAAGCTTGGTTGCAAACTGTACACTGGATTGCTTAGGCACACAGGAGGTGCCGGCGTACGCAAGCTTGGGCATGTGCTGAGGCATCTCCGCACCCACAGGGCCAATGCACAGCTCGCACCTTGCCGACACTACCCACAACCACACGTGCTACGTTGGCGTGGTGCCCGTCAAGCCCCAGCAGCGCCATGTCACCCTCCGCAAAGATGGTCGGCCCGTCCTCCTGGCCGGCAACAGCACTGGCGGCCAGCGCAAACTCGTATGCATGCCGAGTCCCAGCGGACGCAGCAACGGGGCCACAGTAGCCCTGTGCAACCAGTACCAGGATACAATTGATTTCCAATCACGAAATGCATAAGCGTTGCGCCCAAAAGTGTGGCACGTGGCAAAATGGTGCAGCCAACGTCACCTCTGTTGTCTCCCTTAATCGGCTACGCTGTGCTGCAGATGGCACACCCCCCCACATCCTGCTGCACACACCTTGTACGAGAGGTTGGCCAGGCAGGAGCCTGCTGCCTCACGCTCCTCCCCAGATGCAGCCCACAGCTGGTTCTTGGCCTCACGGCTGCTTGCCTCCTCAGCCTCTACCAGCGCCATCCAGTGGGCAAAGAACGCGCAGTGCGCCTCAGACAGGTGCGAGGTGAGGCGTTGCCATTGTGCGGGGTCCAGTCCGCTGCTGGCGCCATCACCGCGCTCCACTGCCTGTGAAAGAAGGGCAGTACGAATGCACAGACGAGCCAGACATGTGATGCTCGACATGCATGTCACACCAGCCCATCAATAAGGCACGTTTCTTGTGCACATGTGCACCAAGCACACCCAGCACAAGGCAGTAGTCTGCGAGATGTGCAAGGTCAAGAGAATAGCCAAAGGCTGCCTGGCAATGGTGCACATACCTTGTGGTACAGAGCACATGTGGACTGCACATAGCACCGCCCACACTGCCAGCTGTCGTGCAGCATGGGTGGTGCTGTGCGCACCGTGCCCACCATATGCGCAGCCAAGCGGTTGCGGTGCATCATCAGCGCACCCAGCTCCCCCTGCACATGCTGCACAGCATGCATCATCGGGCCGTCGTTCGCATTCCACAGCACACCCATGTCGCAGGGCTGCCTGTACCTGTCCTCCATCAACAGCAGGTACAGCGAAACCTGTGGCATACGCACAGCGTGTGAGATGCACGCATGAGGAGCCTGCTGTGAAGACAGGTTCAGCTGTCCGGCATGTTGAGCCTGGTTCATGAGTAGAGTTACCAACAGGCTACGTGGCAGGTTCAATGCATGGACAATCAAGATACTGTGTGCCACGACCGTGATGCGCACGGCTGCCGCACCTGTGCACGGTGCGAATGGTGGTGCCGCCCGCTCTTGAACTCAAAGGGCACAACCATGGTGCGCCTGGTGCAACCTGAGGTCCGCATGGTGCCAGCTTCAGCACCTGGGTAAGACACACCAGCCGCCCATGAGTGCCGCACAGGCTGCACACCGCCTCCTGTGAGGTTCTTCACACGTGGCCCTGGGTCTGACATCCGGCCGCCACGCTGATCCCCACCCATGCTGCTTGCTGGTAGCTGCTCAAGGTCAACGTGCAGTGTTGCATCCAGCTGGCCTTTAAGCCCAAAGCGTGGCGCCCATATGTTCTCCTCAATGTCTGCGATGCCTGTGATGGCCAGCTTGGCAGGTTGCCCTGTGGAGGTGCATGAGATGGTGCTCAGCACAGCAGCACGCTGCCAACATCTGGTGCACTTGCCAAGTTATCCCATAAGTGTACCAACCCTTGCAGTGGGACATGTGCTGAGCTGGCGCCGTGTGGCACACGCGGACGAGCCGCACGCACCTTTGTAGTTGGGCCCAAACCGCACCTCCTTGCCCGCGCCAACACCGTGCCCAACATGTGCATGTAGCCAGTCGAGTATGGCGGGGATGCGGGATGTCAACTCAAAAAGCGCAGCACCCTCCGTCAGCCCCACCTCCAGCAGCTTCCCCGCGGAAGCCGCAACGATTGCGCGAGCCTGCAGCCGCACGCAGCACCAGCTAATCATCATCATCATCATCATTACACGGCTTTGCGCGGTCAAAACCGCGATGCTGCGGTTTGACACATAGCACCAGCTAATGTGCAGCTGTGTGACGACAATTTGCGCGGTCAACTACGGGCCTGCCATGTTTGTCTCACAACAGTGCAGTGCGTTCCTGGACCCACTGTTCCTACTGCGCCTCACCTGCTGCTCCAACTGTTGTGAGTCCAAGGCGGCTGCGCCCTGCTCCACCCCAGCTGCCAGTGCGTACTGCACCAACTCGTGCTGCAGCGTGCCCAGCACTGCTTTGTCACTGGAGCTGCCACCAAACAGCTCCTGCAGCCATGCCTTGCGCGAGCAGTCCATTGCGGATGTGATAGTCGTGCCTGTGATCAGAAGGCGGTTACCCACAGGTCAACAGCTCCAAGGAGATGGCGCTTGGAAGCAACTCACAATCATTATCTGTTGAGCTTTATTTCAAATGCTGTCACTCTTACATGGTGACAACCCCTGCCCCAGCTGAACTTGGCCGCACCTGACAGCAGCACATCAGGGTGCAGCACCACCATGCCCTGGTTGAATGTGCACTGCGCATGCACACTGCCGTCTGGGCGGGTAGTCAGGGGTGCGATCAGGTTCACTGTGTCCCCAGGCTGTACTGGCAGGTCCTGCCACAGGTCTTGTAGGTGTGCCCATACCTCTTGGCCCTGCAAGCCCACAAGGGACCCAGCCCTCTCAGCGCACACACTTTCACATGTCGCCGTGCATGGTAGCAAGACAACATCTAAAGAGATCTAAATGGACTTCAAGCTGCCAGCATACTGTGTACGCCCACCTTGTAATGGTTCATCAGCCGCACGACCTTTTCCTGCTGCATGTCCTGCACCTCAAGCACCACGTAGTGGATGTCTTCTCGCGAGCCCAGCAGCCCCACCTGACTGCCCCTTGCTGCACCTGATGCAGTGGATGCGGGTGCAGCTGCTGTCTGAAGTGGCTTGGCCGACGCAGCAGGGGCACCAGCAGTGGGTTGGATGTTCTGCACGTCCTGCAACACGCGGCGCCCGGCAATGCCATGCTGCGGGGCAGCCTGGACTGTGTTGGGTTGTGTTGGCAGCACAACCTGTGTGGGGAGGGGATGGCTTTGTTGTTGTTGTTGTTGTTGCTGCTGCTGCTGCTGAAGTGCCTGCGCTTCAACCATGTCCATGTCCAATGTGTCCAGGAAGTCCTCCAAGTCCTGCATGGAGTTGGCCAGAAGCTGCCCTGATTGGTTCCTGCATGCAATGGTCCCTCCTGCTGGGCTCTTTTGGCCCAGCGGCCCAGCTGCGCCTGATTCGCCAGTGACACCAGTAGGCTCAAGCACAGGCACAGCTGTCTGGCCAGCAGCAGCCGGGCTTCGCAGTTGTGCAGCACGGTGGCCAGGTCCCAGTGGAGACCTGCTGTGCTTGTCAACCAGCCCTTGCCGCCGCCCATGCAGACCCTTGCTGCCTGATGGGGGAGTTGCACCTGCACATGTCCCAGATGTGCTGGCCTGCTGATGCGAGTGGATGCGCTCGAGGTTGAATGGATCCGCAGCTGGCGCACTGTGCATGCGGCTCATGCCTGCCGCGCACAGGGCACGCCGCTTCTGTGCACTGTGCATGCCAGTAGGAGGCGCACTGCTGCCTGCCAAGGGTGCTGCTGGGCTGCCATCCTCGTCTGCTGCAGTCTCCCGTGCCTTAACCATCAGCTCCACCTGTAGGCAAAGGAGCAGTGGGTAGGTGCATGGCAAGCGCACATGTCAGTATGTATCCTGTGCTGAGATTCCAATGCCGTGAAAATTGCGGTACCAGCTGCGGTTGATTGCCAAATGTTTATGCGCCAGGTGTTCAACCACATTCCCCAGGCCCATTCTTGGATCTGCTGTATATCATCTGTCACCTGGTCCAGCAGCTCCAGCAGCACGCGGCGCTTTTGCCCAGATGTGTGACGTTCATTTGCTGCCAGTGGCCGCTTGTTGCGAGTGACGTGCCCTGTTGAGCGCTCTGCTGACCGTTTGCGTGTGCTGGTGCTTGCAGCACGGCGCAGCCTGCGAAGCACACATGAATTCAGCAGTGTAACCATCACGCTCTATGGAGTACCCCATGTCCCCATCACAGATTGATACTTGTTGTGCCTGGCATGCAGGAACTTAAGCAGCTGCGGGCGGACCTGGATCCCAGGACTCACTTCATGATGGTGTGCGGGCCAGGGGTCTTGACTGCATCCTTGGATTCTGCCAGCACCTTGTGCAGTACACCTTCATCAGAAAGCTGCCCTTCAAGGCAGTTCCCTACAGCTGGATCATGCCCTCCGCTGCCTGCACGCATGACCATGCCAGCCATGGCTGCAAACGCTGAGACTGGCATGCTGCGTGCTGGCAGCTTGGGAGGCGAGCCGGAGCAATCTGCCATGGGACGGTCAATGCCTGCGAGGATTTCCTCCAGCAGGTCCTGGCTGCCCTGGATCTGTGCAGGAGGAGTCTGTGCACCAGCATCGTCCTGAACTGGAGCAGCAGCCATCAGATCTACATCTGCCATTGCCACATCTCCTGCAGGCGCAGTCGTGCGCGGGGCCTTGACCATTTCAATCAAAGCCTTCTTCATCTCCTCCCGGCTGGTCTGTGAGCTGGGCATTGCTGCTGCAGCATCAGCCGCTGCCCCCATCTGAGAGCTGGATTCCTGCGGCTTGTTGGCAAGCCCCTGCCCCTGCAGGCATGATGAACTTGTAGACCTGCCTGCAGGCGTACATAGTTTTGACACAAATTATTGGTTTATTTGCTGCCGGGCAACATGGCAGACGCAGTGTGTGCGGTTGTTGCAGGATGTTTGCAGGAAGCACTTACACAGTTTCTCTGGTCCATTGCTTGTCTTTGATCCCGGCGAAGGGCACCACACCACCTCAAACCCGCTGTCATCCAGGTCCTGGCTCAGCAGAGACTGCATGCCGATGGTGTGTGTAGCAGTAACCGATTCAGCAGGGCACACAGCATATGGCAGCGAAAGGCTGAGGCCAGGGCAGGGGCACTTACATTGTCGAGATATGCCTTCCTCAATGCCCCCAGTGGCAGGGATCTTGCTGCTGGAAGGCCTGGACAAAGGGCACGAAATGACATGTGGATGAAGGTCACATGTTCATTATGCAAAACATTGTGATGTGCATGACATGTACATGTGATTGCATGTGTGGAAACACAAATCATAACATCGTTTCCATTCCATGGGAGCAGCAGCCATGCGCCTGCAGGATGTGTGGCCCCACCTCCAGGAGCAAGCGGTGGCAACTCATGACTGCCTCCAGATGCCTGCACTCACATGCATGCACGCATGTGGTGGAGTGAACAGGGGCGCTTGCAATCAGATTGCATGCTATGCCTGTCATGTCCCAAATCCTGAATGACCCACATTTGCCACGTTGTCACCACCCTTCTGGGCGCCTGGGGCCTTATTGAGATACTTGAGAATCCCCGCCCCTGCTTTGACTGGTTGTGGTTTGGGTTTCTGCGACAAGTAAGCTTCATGAGCGAGCGGGATGGGAGGTACATGAATAAAACTCTATTATTGGCAGTAATCGCACCGGCACTGTTGGCTTGCCCATACTCAATTGTGGTTCTGCATCTGTCAATTAACTTTAAGCGCGGCCATTGGCCTGATCTATTTCTAAGGCTTCAAACGCTGCTCCGCGCGACATCTGCCCGCTGTCAGGGCACCAAGCGCCAGCTGGTACATGCCGAAGGTCGATATCATCTGTCAGAATTTGCATTGCACATGCCGTAATCATCGCTGCATTGCGCGTAGCCCAGCACTGCAACTAAAATCGTGCATCACATACAGGGTTTGTGAGGGCTTGTTTCCTGCATCGTCTTGCGACGGCTATGCATGGCTATTGTTGGGTTTGGTAAGGAATAACGTGCCGACACGTTGTTGCTTCTGTTCCTGGGCTTGTGCCCTCCAAGGCGCCATGGCTTTGGTGCGCATACATAAATATGCTGCTGCTTGTTTGAATTTTACGTGATTGCCTGCTTTGTGATGATCTAACCAACACTGAGTTGGTGATCCATGAAGCTTTGGTTTATTCTGTGTGTTCTCAGCTGAAGGATTTCATCAACTACCCCAGCCCAATGCTGGTGTTTGCGTTTGTGCTGCTGTCCTACTTCATCGTCACTGCGGGCATCGCCTACGACATTATCAATGTGCGTGTTTGACTTGCGATTTCTGATCTGCATCGTCCTCCGGCTCTTGCTGACAAGCATACATGTGCATGGGCTTGCATGCTCCTCGCAGGAGCCTCCCGCTGTGGGGGGTGTACCTGACCCTGCAACTGGTAAGCCATGACAGGGCAAAGCTGCGAACATGCTGCAAGTGCAGATGCTGCCACAAGTACTATGAAACATGCAAGGGCTCATCTATACCTGCTCTGTACCATGTCAATGCTGCAGGCAAGATCAAGCCCCAGGCGTTCATGCCATACCGGATCAACGGGCAATATATCATGGAGGGCCTGTGCGGTGGCATGTTCTACACGCTTGGGGGTGTGGGCTTGGTGCTGCTGGATCAGGCACAGGACACCAAGAAGGATAAGATGATGCGCAACCTGTGCAGATACCTGTGAGCACTGACATATGACCTAGATTAGGGAATGAGCACATGACCGCTGGCATGCTGGCAATTTCTGCACAGCCAGCTGCGCGAGCTGCCTTTGGTGGTTGCTTTTCACCCATTACGAATGTCTTTGCAGGGGCTCCGCTCTGACCCTCATCTCCTTCAGCACATGCATGATGTTCATCCGGATCAAGATGCCTGGTGAGGCTAATGTGTAGCTTCCATTCCCATGTTCGTCCGTGGTCATGCAATCGCGTTCTTGGCTGCAGTGCTTGGGCCCTCGTCTTTTCATTCTGTCTAGTCTGTGCATAAGAGCTACTTGGGAATGCCTGTGCCTCACTTGCAGGTTACATGCGGTAAACATCTGCAACCAGTAGTTGCCCAGCTTGTGGTCTGGATGCAAGGGGCAGCGCCATGCAAGGGTTGACTATGAGGCCACAGTCAGCTGCCATGCTCCAAAAGTGTCATTGCTGAAGATTGCACGCAACACAACAGACACAACCAAGGCATGCCTGCGAGTTTATTGAAATGAGGGATCTGTGTGTAACGTGTGAGCTCTCCAACTGTCTAACTACCTATAGTATTGCGCGGCGGCTCTTGTGCCGTGCTGGCAGGGCCCCCACAACCGACAGGTTGGACAGCACTGGCTCCATAGCTGTCAGAGGCTGCAGAGAAACATGCTTGGCTGGTGCAGTGTCCAGCGCAGGAGCATCTGCAGGGCAATGACAGGTCAATGAATTGAGCAGTACATGAGCAGGTGTATCAGCAACATGTCCTTGAATATGAACCACGCTGCGCTTGGTGCAACTGGCACGATGCTCCCTGCCGCATTTGTAGCTCACCTGCGGCGGCACCTCCACCCGCCCCTGATCCTGAGTATTTGCGGAACATGCGCTTGGCAGCAGGGACAGGCTGGAGGGACGCTGCTGAAGGCATCTGGTTGGGGTTGACATGCTGCTGCGCCCAGCCCTGTGCAACAAGCACTGACACTGCCGCCAACTCTGGGCTGAGCTCGTCTGCCGAGGTGTCCATGGCCTGTGGAGATGTGCCATCTGCTGCACCGTCCTTGCTGCGTCTGAACCCCCGTGCCAGGACCACTTCTGGTGATGGTGCACGCGCCACATGGTCTTGCCCATGACCTTGCAACAGTGCACTGCCAGGTGCCCCCTGGTCATCCACGCCGAACACCGCTTCTTTGCTGGCTCTGCTTGACAGCCGCCCAGGTGTGCACATGGGGGAGGCTGCAAGCGGTGCAACAGCAGCTGTTTCAGCCACGCTGATGCGCATGGAGTTGGGGTTGGTGCGTGGGGCCTTGGGGATGCCGCTGGGTCTGGTCGGCATGGACCAGCTGCGTGGTAGGTCAGGGCCTGACGACGGCTCTGAGACCTTTGATGCTGCACCAGCCACAGATGGCAGGAACGACTGTGGGTGGGACTGGCTGTGTCCCACTGCCTGCCCTGTGTCGCTGGCCCGGGTGCTCTGCTGCCGTGGTATCCGCGACTCCGCAGCTGCGGACGCAGGCACTGGGGTCCGCTGGTCCCGTGTGTCCTGCAGCTGCGTGCGGTCCTTGTAGAACTGTGCAAAGCTGACTGAGGGGCTGGAGCCGCGTCTGAGGCTGGAGGAAGGTGTGAGGCTGACGCTGGGTGTAAGAGAGGAGGAGGGAGCCAGGCTGGTGGCTGAGCTGTTATGGCTGACATTACCAGACCCCACTGCACTGCTGGAGTCTGTGGCTGTAGCAGGAGCACTGGACTTGGCATACCCACGATACACAAAGCTGCGGCGCACCGCAGAGTTGGTGCGCTGCAGGCTGGAGGGTCTGTCCTGTGCAGTTGCAGTACTGCTGATGGCTGTGGGCAGTACGGACAGGAGTGACTCCACGCTGGCTTCTGAAAGGGAGGGCAGGTTCTGTGTGCGCACGTCAGACGGCGCGCGCAGGCTGGTGAGCAGCCACTGCTTGATGCCATCCAGATTGCGGTACTCTGAGTTGGGCAGGCGGCTCCAGGGGTTTGCATTCTTGAGGTCCAGGGCAGCTACCAGAAATGCACGCCCCACTGACTGCAGCAGCCCTGCTGTGAACTTGGGAGGAAAGCGTTTGGAGTTTGGGGGTGACGCGCGGCCCCCATGGTCCCCATTTGCAGGGGGCACGATGTTGAGGACACGTGCGGTGTTGTAGTTGGCCTCAACGGTGTACAGGTGTGTGAGCCCTGTCTCCCTGAACAGCGCCACACGGCCCGCACCTTCCCTGGAGCTGCCATCCTGTGTTGCACGGATTCGTGTGTGTGAGTGCATGTGTGCAGAGTGCACTGCACCTGACCACGGCGGTGGACTGCACCAGCAGTCTGAATCCAGGCATATGACTAACATGATGCAAGTGCACACCTTGTCAGCACGCGTCATGTTCTTCTCCGTGAAGTTGCATGTCTGGAAATCAAAGATGGGGTTGTTGAGCGCGACAAGGCGCGAGTACATCAGGCTCTGCACTGCCGCCTCTCCTTCCAATGCATTGCCAAAGATGAACACACCCTTTTTGTTGGCATGTGCCTGCATCATTGCACAGAGCCCGATAAGCCAATTATGTACGCAAGCTCAGGTTTGCTTGTCCTTTGCATGTAGCCTCAGCGACAGGTAAACAAGCAGGCAAACAAGCAAGTGTCAGTCCCGTGTGCGGACTGCCAGCCCCAATGCTCACATGCAGGTCCAAGTAGAACTCGAGCGAGCCCTGCTTTGCGTACTGCATCAGCATCTGCTTGATAGCCCACACACTGGGCTGTAAGACACGATCAGGGTTGCCCAGGTAGAAGCGGTTGAGGTTCTGGCCCAAGGTGTCCGTGCGGTAGAAGCCATTGTACACACCATCTGAGCAGACACAGTGACGAGTGACGGCATCATACAAGCTAAACACGACGAATCAAATCATGTCAACCAGACCAGGTCAGGTTAGGCAATGCATGACTGAGAAGCTCCTTGCAACCTTCAGATCATACAAAAACTGCGCAGTGCTCTGTGCAGAACAGGCACAGCCAGCTGCAGGACACTTGAAATCACTGAAGCCACCAACATCCCAGCCCATGGTCATCAGACCCAGTGAGCAGCCCACACCTGGGTTGACCATGGGCACCAACTTGAACACGAACATGCGCCGAAGTGCAGCCGCGCGCGCATCATGTAGCCGCAGCAGAAACGCCAGCACACCATTGAACATGTGGCTGGCAGGTGTCTCGCCCGGGTGCACGCGTGCAGAAATGAAAAAGATCTGCAGATGGTGTGTGCAACGAGCCCGTTTTTCCTTTTGCCTTGGCTGCTGCACCGCTGCGGACCACACAGCTCACTACAGCGCACCTGGTGCCAAGCAAAGCATCCCAATGCACAGCACAGGCCTCACAGCAGCACACCTTTTTCCCAGGAAAGCGCACGGCTGGTTGCGCAGCCTCCAACTCTTCAAGATCATCTTCCATGCTTCGGGGAGCAGGCTGTGGTGTGCTGGGGACTGCTTCATACAGCTCAGGGCATGCACCATGGCAGTCAGTGATGGTGATGAGGTCGATGCGCCGGCCCTCCAGAGAACGTGCCAGCAGCTGCCTGTGGTAGTAGAGCCGGTAAGGGGAAGCCATGTCTGCTGTCTTAGCTTTGGCAGCTCCAGCCCCACTGCAGGATCGTGAGACGCCTGGCGATGGGGGCTGCCCTGGCAAGGTGCTGCTACTCTGAGTTGCTGTGCCTGTATCTGACTCATGGGGGATGCGCTGGAAGTGCTGGTGCATGTGGCCGATGTGCTTCAGCAATGTCTGCAATACACACATATCACGCACAGCATGCCGCTCATGTTAGTAATGCCAGGTTGGATACCACTCCTTGACCCTGTATGCCGCCCTGTATGTACACCACAGGATTCATTACAGGATTGATGTCTGACCTGCACTCAAATGTTACCTGAGCCTCCCGATAGCTATGTGGGATGGCGAATGCAAAGAATGTCTCCTCAGGTGACTCAAACCTGCGCATAACACTTCAACACATACAGTCAGCCAAACGCCTTGCATCATGCCCAGACGCAGCATGACCCTGTGTGTGTTTATGCTCGTTCTTGGGCCCACACACAAAATGCTCATGGTTCAACAGTCTCAACACCCACTTGTAGCTGAACCGCAGCAGGAAATCATCGCCATCGCGCTTGTATGCCACTTTCGTGCTGCGAGAACGTGCAGTGAAGCACAGCACTTATCAGCAACCCTGCACATGGTCAGCACCAGGTCCAGCACAAGGATGCAGCAGCACTCGTCCCATGCTTGAGATCAGGTGCAACAGCTCCACTTACACCTGGATACCTGCACTTATGCACTCATCCTGCATCCGCACCCTGTGCACACCTGAGAGGCAGCCATTCTGCCATGCGCGCGTTCCAGAAGAACGGGCGGTAATCCTGGCTGAACAGCCGCCCTTGCTTATTCAGGTTCATGACATTGAAGATGGCGAACGCGCCACCTGATCCATCTGCTGGGCCCTCCACTCCAAAGTAGAACCAGCTGCGTGTGCCCCGCTCATTATCTGTGTCCTGGCAGTCCCGCCTTGTCCACAGTTGGAACTCCTGCAACATGAAACGATTTGTGCCGCATGCAGCAATGTGCGCGTGAGCTGAAAAGGGCGTGCAGAGCATGTGTCATGTGCGTAATGTTGAGGTGCATGCGCATGTCACTTGCAAGCATGGCGCCTGGGGCACCGTAGGACGCCCACGCCACAAGGCTGCATAGCTGGTGCCGTGCTCAATTCCAGTGTGCAAGTATCTGTGCCTGTTGACCTTCCGGGAGAAGGGTTTATCAACACCCACATTTGCAGAGCCCCCTTGCTGCACGTGCGACAAGTTGCCGCTGTCAAAATTACTGCGAAATCGCCATTTCCCGCATATCCAGACATGCTCCTCGCGGCCTGGCTCTGCTACAGGCACTTCTAGTGGTGGAAAAATGTTGATGTCAGCGTCTCCCATCCCCCAAAATTATCCACTATGAGTTGTTGTGGTTGTGCCCATGTGTCCTCGTCCTCCTTAACCTGGGGCGAGGCGCATCTTTGGATAGTTACTATCCCGTGCCCTGTGCAGATGCACGCGCTGTGCTCCCGGGCGCTGTTGCGGTTACAGGTATTGTTTACAGTACATCCAGTACATTTGCATGGCGCTTGTACACTCGTTGTGAACCAGTTCAAGCTCCATGCACTCTGGACCAACTGGAGCTGTGTATGGCTCTTACGACACCAGCAGTGCCAGCCATTGTTGCTCAAGCACAAGGTCAAATGCTGCCATCCTGGGTGCAGAGTCTGCTCGCTCATTGACAAATCTTTTCCCTGCGTGCTCTCTTCACATCCTCAGAGTCATGCCTGCTAGTGGTACCGTTGGGGATTCTGCATTTCTGCCTCCACACAAGTCTGCAACCTGCAGCATCTCTGAAACAGTTGCGCAGCTGCACTGCTGGGCGTGCTTCTTGTGCGTTATGAACGAATCGTGGATGCCATCATAAAAACGAACAACAAAGTGACCCAGTCTCTCAGCATCGCTTCTCTTGTGCTTCACTCAGCTGTTGAGCTGTATGTTGGCATAGACGGTGACCCCAACAATGAGCACGAGCCACGCAACACGCACGTACCATTTGTCCGGGATAAAGGATGCAGGAGGCATGTCCCAGCTGACCTGCATGGGCATATCCATGAAGATTTGCATCAGCTCTAGCTCGATTGTGCATGCAGAAACTTGCAGGAGTGTAAACGAGTGTAAACGACACTGCATGAACACCAACGCGATTCTCCGCTTCACCTCGCATCCAATGCTAGCAGTGTACACTGTCAGGGTATGCCCCAGCACGTACCGAGTCCCAGTAAGACGTCTTCTTAGGTGCGGCCTTGGTGGCAATTTTGGGGGCATACCCAGTTTTGCGTCTGGATTGCGAAACATACATGGATGAATGTGAGTCAATGACTACCGTATCAATCAATAAGCATCCACAACAAGCAGCGACAAGCACAACACAGGCAGCAGGTCAATGGTGGTGTTATAACCATGATAGTGTGAGCTCGATGTCTGCATAACGTGGGCATCGGTGCTGCAGGGCACTCACTCCTTCTGCCGCCATGTGTCACTCTGTATCAATGGGATCTGGACACGCTCATCTTCACTCAGTGCAAGCTTTGGTGCCTCCATGATGTAGCGCTGCGTACAAGGCAGTATTGAACATGTTTGCTTGTTCCTGTTACGAATGTGGACATCATGGAGCAACATCCAGGGCGTGCCAGATGAATGTGCGCACCAAGTCGTAGGCCTGCTTCCTAATCTTGGCCACAGGGTGCTCCTGCTCAATCTTCTTGTACAAGTTTATGCAGTCCTGCTCACGTGCAGTTGCCTGTGGCCGCATGACAGCAGCACATAACCAGCATACCAAATGAAGAACATGATAAGAGCATCAGGCAGGATGCCAGGTCAACAAATTGCTGCGCTTGGATGCTTGCATGTTGGACATGCAACAGCCAAGGTCCCTAATTGACTCATGAGTCGATGAGTGAACCATTCACCAATACTCTCTTGGACGTGCCCTTCGCACCTGATATGACAGCGCCAGCCATAGCTGCGCCTCTCCGCCCATCATCGTGTTGGGCCCCAGCTCTTCAACAGCGACTTCCAGCAGCTTGACAGCAGCTACATACTCGCCACATGAATATGCCTCCTGTGATGCAGCTTGCTTCCCGTCAATCTGTCAGTGGCATGATACCGTCCGACCCAATGCTGGTTGGACAAGGACAAGCGGCACGAATGTACACATGGCTCACTAATCCCCAGCCCCATACCTTGCCCAGTACAAAATTCTTTGACAGTCTTTTGCGCGCCTCCTCATCCTCCTTCTTCAGCTCAAACACGCGCTGTGCGTCACACGCATACATGCGAGGTGCAGCTCAGTGTCTGCTAACCACCTAATCAATTCGTCCAAATCCATTACTGTATCTTCTCATTAAATGCCTCTATCAACTCACGGGACAAGCTAACTGCATTTTCCACTTCACATGTGTCCAGTTACAGTGTTGCACCAGACAGCAGCCCACCCACCATCAACAGCTTCTCCTTGACCTTGTCCTTGTACCTCCGTTGCACCTCAGTGAGTTCACTAACATCTGCCGCACCCAGCTCCATGGCCACCAGGTAGTCCTCATCCAGCCCTTGTTCCAACCCTGTACCATGCACACCATGCAGCGTGTGCCAGCACATCCTGAAGTGAAGATACATCATCTTGTGTACAAGCCCTATCTTGCCGACCCTACCTGCAGTGAACCTGCGGGCAGCCTCATCAAGTGCCTTCTTATTGGACAGCCTAGCAAAGACAGCTAGGGCCTGGTCATCTCCAGCTCTGCAGATCAATCGGCTCCTGCTGATGATGGCTGGGCGCCCCACTAAACTCCGTGCACCAACAACATCAGCAGATCGCGCCCGCAAACTTCGATCACTTAACCGATTACTGTAAAGCATATCTAAAATGCATGTGCAGTTCAAAACAGCGCAATTTGCTCAAGTTGTGAGGGAAGTGTGAACAATGTATATGCAGAAGCGGTTTCGTTTTCATCCTAGGGAGGAATGAAGCTATTTTGCTTGGCGCTTTGTGCGCTCGCCGTGGCACATGTTGTTACGGCGGAGCTGAAGGTCCAGAGCGTGGAGCGCAAGGTGCCTGTATTTCTTACAATGCATTCTGTAACCAAGAAAGTGTATCAACTTTCTCTCTCAATCAATGCATGTTGCGCAGATCAACCTCGCCTCCCAGTTTGCTCGGATCACGGAGACGATCAAGGTCAAGAACACTGGCGATCACGCGGTTAAGAGCGTCGTGCTGTGCCATGCTCGCCAGGCGACTGGCGTTGTGGCATATCACAAGGTGAGCCAGGTGTCCCATGATCTAGCCCCTCCTTGTCCGCAACGCGTATCTTATTTAACACACATGTAATGTGTTTTTTATCTGCAGATTACCCAGGGCAAGGACGAGCTGAAGGTGAGGAAAGTCGTATGTTTGTTGTGTGTGCGTCGTGCTGTGGGCGCCCATATCACGCAGGATTATCTTTTATGGCATGCAGTTCAAAGCAACGGCCGCGGAGGGTGCGCCTGCTGAGGCGAACTGCTTGGAGGTGCAGCTGTCTGAGGCTATTGGTGCAGGAGCAGTTGGCACCCTCGACAGCTTTGCAGTTTACGGGGATGTGCAGACGCCATACCCCGTGGAGATTGGGCAGGGCGAACCACAGTTGATGCTGTACCTCGATAACGTTTATGTGCTGTCGCCATACCAAGTTTCCACCCAGACCACGGAGGTGAGGCAGGAGGTTCAGCTGATGCACTGGGAACACAGTTTCTGGAGCTGCTGCCATGCAGTATGCATGTGACCATGCAAGCTGTGTGCATGCATGTATGCATGCATGCACCCCCTCACGCTGCTGCGTATGTGCTGCCGCTGTAGGTTGTGCTGCCGTCCTCCAATGTCAAGTCATACACAGAGACTGAGAAGCCTGTGTCCAAGAGCGAGTCCAAAATCAGGTTTGGCAAGTATGACCTGGTCAAGCCTTGGTCGGTCAAGGAGCTGCGTGTGCACTACGAGAACCCCAAGGAGTTCAAGAAGGTGTGTGCTGGGACGTGTACTGATGTGAGGTGATGGCATAGCTTGGGTGTGCCAGGAGCTGCCAGAGAAAAGTTCATGCTTGGCACTGGCATGCAGGCACTGTCTCTCGTGCGGGAAATCGAGGTATCTCACTGGGGCAACATCTACGTGGTGGAGCAGTACGAGCTGGTACGCAGTTTTGGGGCTCAGGCAGATGAAATGGACATTGTGTGGGCATTTACAAGCTCTGTGCTTGCATGGTGCTAGGCCAGCAGCTTGCCATGCGCAGTGAGAACTGTGTGTTGTGCGTACATGGTGCTGCACTTGCAACATGTAGTGGATGTGCTGGTAATTGTCCCTGGCAAACTGCAGAAGAACGGTGGCGCACACCACAAGGGCTCGTTCTCGCGCCTGAAGTATGCGCACAGCTACAACGGCAAGGGCAACTCTTTCAGGGTGAGCGTGTCCACTGTCATGTCTCCACAACCAGGGTTTGTGATACAGTGCAGGGCCTGCTGCAGGGTCCACAACTGGGGGTGCAGGGACGTGGCACGCAATCCAACTGCACAGGTTGAATAGCCACTCGTGTCAAGATGGACTTGGCACTCATGCGTCGCTGCTGGCTGCATCCTGAACAATCTGCGCAGGACCTGAAGGCACGCCTGCCTGCATCCGCACACTCCCTCTACTATGTGGACATCATTGGCAATATCTCGTCCTCCAACACACGCAAGACATCTACGGAGGTACGAACATGCATGGCTTACAGAGGCACGGCTACAGCAGTAAGCTGGGAAGTTTGTTCACCCATGGGAGTGTGCAAACGTCTGTCGTAGTGTGACAGCAGTGAGGCATGACCCATTGGTTATCAGCACGTGCCTGACATGACGCCTGCGGCAACCTAATGCTGCAGACCATCCTGGACTTCGAGACACGCTACCCCCTGATGGGCGGTTGGAAGGTGGACTTCAAGCTTGGTGCGTGAGGCGAGCAGCGTGTACCTGGCAGGAACCGAGGTTCTAAACACAGCTCCACACAGCCCAGCCAGCAGACCGCTGCATGTTTTCTGGGTACTGTTGAATGTTGTATGGCTGAATGATGCTTGCATGCTGCGGGCTCCTGCAGGCTACAGCGTGCCTCTGAAGGGCTTCCTGTTTTCCAAGAAGTCAGATGGCAAGCGCCGCCTCACTATGGATTTCAGCACCCCGCTGGAAGACGTGTATGTTGAGGATTTGACCGTGAAGGTGGGGATGGCGCGTGGAGGGACTGAAAGAGGTGGAGCAGTAGAAGTCAGGCATCTGAGGCAAACCATTAGGGGCGCCTGGGGAAGGGGGGCTCGTCGTTCCACTCAGGTTTCATCCCCCACGTACAGGCACAGGTGTTTGAGTCCAGCGTGTTTCAGAAGCACAGCACAGGTCACACATGCCAGTGCATGCTGCCATCCCAGTGCTATGACGCGACCCACCAACCGCCACAACACTCGCACCCCCAGGTGGTGCTGCCGGAGGGTGCGTCCGCCATCACGGCGTCCCTGCCCTTTGAGGTGGAGCAGGGCATGGATGTGAAGTTCACGTACCTGGATGTCACAGGGCGCCCGGTCATCGTGCTGCACAAGAAGCACGTGGTGCCTGAGCATGCCACCAAGTTCAGCGTGGATTACGCGTTTTCCGCGTCCTCCAACTACCGCGAGCCGCTGCTGCTCATCACAGGTGTGTGCAGGTGCCCGCTGCACAAACTGCACAATTGTACTGACACTCACTGCGAGGGTGACATACCGCGGGATACTGTGTTGAGAGGAGTGGGGAGCGGTGGGCCGTGTGTGTGGCCATGGGGCGGTCGCAGGGCAGGGCCTGCGTTGGCCGGCTGGTGTCAAACTTTTTATCATCAACTGGAGGCATGTGGTCAACGACCCTCCATATATTGCTGGTGAACGCAGCTTTCGCGGCACTGTTTGCCGCCGCCATCGTGTACAACCGTCTGGAGTTCACCATCTCCCGTGACGAGAAGTGGCAGGCAGCGCAGCAGGCGGAGAAGATCGCGATCGTGATGCAGCACATCAACGCGATCCTGGATGAGCAGGACGAGGTGCTGGACTCCCTTGCCAAGCTGGTGTGGAACGTGCGCACAGCTGATGACGCAGACAGCAGCCAGAAGGAGAAGGCGCAACTGGAGGCGGCATTCACGCAGCTGGAAAACAAGGTGTGCGGGGCATGGGTGTGGCCTGCCGCTGGATGATGGTGAAGTACCGTACCAGGGCTAGGTAGTGACTGGTGCCAAACAGTTGGGGTTACACGTGCCTTTGCTGACCGCGTGTGTGGGCGTTTGTTGATTTCCTCGGGGTGTGGGAGGCACAAGGTCAGGAAGATTGGCATGATGGTTGGCATGATGGCATGTATTGGTGGTGCCCTGACAGCACACACCAGTCCAGTGCCTTGCGCCCTTGCTCTGCACCTCACGCAGGCCAAGGTGCTGGTGGCTGACGTGGCCACCACCCAGCCGCGCGTGGCCGACAAAGTGCGTGACTTGCAGGAGAAGGCACGCGCTCTGCAGCAGCGCTTTGTGAAGCAGCTGTCGGAGCGCAGGTATGTGGGGACCGTCGACAGCCTGTGCTATGCAAGGTATCCGTGCGGTTTTTTCTCCTCTACCCCCATTATTATTCCTTCCATGCATGCTCTAGACACTGTCAAGCACATACCAAACATTGATGCTTCGCCGGCTTGTGTGTGCGCCTGCAGCGACCTGGTACGCAAGAACACCCCTACCTTGGAGGTGAACAAGAAGACAACTATGGCAATGAACGCACTTCAAGAGTCCCGAAACGAGCTGGCTAAATCAGTGGAGGCGCTGTTTGCCCCCTACTAAGCTAGCAGCCTGTGGTTACAAGAGCCACTGTGACTTGTGAAGAGAGGGCATCTGGGCTTGGACAGAGGGGCGGGCATGCACAGCACAGTTGCATCAGTGCAAACACGTGTGAGGAGTAGGATTCTATCAAAATACATCAACGATTAAACGCTCCAGAAGCCCAACTGTGAAGTTGTGGTCCTGTTTCTGCCCAAACATGTACTGCTGTACCATCACAGAGACCAACCGTGCACGCGGATTTCTGATCCATGCGCTTTGTGAAAGTGTCATTTTGCCTTGTCGGGCTGTCCTCAAGCGAAGAATAATATATCAAGTTGCCGACAGGAAGCTCCATCCACCTTTCAACACCAGGCAGCATATCAACATTCAACCCACTAGCTGGCGAGCTCGGATGATGCTAGAAGACTGCGACGATGCATGCCGCATTTGCCTGGACCCAACGACACCCTCTCAGCTCGTTTCTGGGGAGGCCATCAAGCTAGGATGCAAGTGAGCGCTGGTGGCCACTACACGGGCTCAAATCCGTGTTTTCATGCTTTCTGAGTGCAGGTTCGGGGGTAGGGAGCCACTTGTGACAGGTCCATCCAGTGCCCATGCACCCCTATGCCAACCTTTTCACGTGCACGCCAGCAGGTGCTCACTGGATGTACTGCACCTGCAATGTGCCAAGGATTGGTTTGGCCTGAAGCGCAGCTGTGTGTGCGAGGTCTGTGCATGCCCTGTGGCGCACGACGTGGTGGTGGCGCATGTCAGGTGCGCGGGTGCTGGGACTGCTGTGCAACAGGGCAAAACAAAACCAGTCTACAAGTTGTATTCGCGTTTGATCAGCCCTGATTGTTATTGCGCTGTGCTGACTGCAGGAGCCTGCAGGCCGCAGCAGCTGCTGCGGCGCAAGGCGGTGACCCAGCAGCCAACAACACGGATGATGGGGAGGTGTGCTGCTGGCAGTGGATCCGGCCCCCCACACCCCCCTTCACCAGCCTGGGTACCTACATTGCCGCTTATGCCAGCTGCTGCCTGCTGCCGGGCATGCTCTGCTCCCTAGCCACACTGTTCTTCACGTGGCAGGTCATGCAGGCGAACGCGGGGCTCACTATGGCAGCTGCAGTGACGTTATCGTCAATCACCATTCTGAACTGGGTGTATAACTGCAACAGGTAGGGGTGAGATTCTCCTCTCGTATGTTTTCCTTGGGTCATTGTGAGCATTCGGTCCAAGGATGGAGTGGCAGGCGGGCAGAAGAGCAGCTGCAACACAGTAATGCACATGACCTGCATTTCCTGATATTCAGCCAACTTGGATTGAATGAAGCTGCATTACGTGCGCAACTGCTTTGCAAGTTCTGACCCACTTACACCAAACCTGTGCACGCATGTCCGCAGGCCGCTGGAGCATATGGTGTTCGTGTGCGGCATGATCGGCATTAGCATCGGCAGCATGCTGGGCTTCCGGCAGCTGCTATGGTGGTGGGTTGCAGAGCAGGTGGTGGCGCTGGCAGTGGGGGCCAGCATACCTATCCAGTTTGTTGTACACTATGGGCTGGTGGTTCCCCTCATGAGGCATGCAGCAGCAGTAGCAGCAAGTGCTGGTGCCGCCACGCCACAAGGTGGATGGCCTCAGAGCACACAGCGCATGGCGATTGCAGGGCCTGGTCTGTCGCTGTCTGTGTTTGTGCAATGAAGGGTCATAGGCACAGGACTGGTGGTACTGTAGGGAGCACTGTCATATCCGCTGTGCTGTGCATCGATGAGAGAACCGTGCAGCTTGGAATGATGATCCTTGCCCTGCAGGGCACATCAGGTACAAGCACGAGGCACAAGGTTACAGTATTTGATAATAATAACATGACGTTTCACAAGGTTACAATGTATTTAAGCGCTGTGATGATCCCTTCAGTAAGTAACGTCGGTGTGGGCGGTGTTCATACAATTGTATGGTGTGCTGACTGTCAGTTGTAGGCAACAATGGGCACACAGACTCTGGGCAGATGCCGCCACAGCAGATTATCAACAGTTTCACATGCCTCGGTGAACTGCGCCGTCAGCAACAGGAGTAGTGGTTGTAACGCGCGTACCGCCTGTTGTGCTCAACTCAGCTGGAGCCGGTGAGGGCCCCTTCACACAAGTGGAGTGGAGCTCTTCAGCATGATGTCATAAGCTGCACAAACATAGGCCACCACTCTGATTTCAGCGTGCCATCAATTGCAAAACAGTGCTGCTGATGGGGTGTTAGCACCCTCCAAGACACCGGGCCCTGTTGCAAGGGCTGATGCAGACCCTCATCAAGGGGGTGGCTGGGGTGGCCAATGTCACCTCCAGCACACTGAAGCACTTCACCAGCAGTGAAGGTGTGGCTTGGAAGCAGTGCGACAGGTTGGGCACCACACATCATGCACCTGTCTCAGCCTCACCATTACAAATGCAAACGAGCACAGTTCAAGCTGAATGACACGATGCAGTATGTCAGCAGTTAGGGCACTGTGTTGTTGCTGCAGCAAGGGGCTGGCCCTTGTCACGTGAACCCCCATGATGGTCATGCACTTGTCATGAGGTGGCACAGTGCTGCGCTGCAGCTCACACAGACTGGCCCCTCGGCTGCTGGCTAGCCTGCCGGCCGACCCATGCACTCCGTCCTCTTTGTGATGCCATGCCACGTGCTGACATGCAGAGACTGAGGCGGGCGGCAAGCTCACCAACTTCCTTACCACCCTCGTCACCTACCCCTCCTTCTACCTGTCAGCCACGGGGTTGCCAGCCACAGATGGTCTGGGCCCCAGCGTCACCCCAGTGTCAACCCTAGGTGGGACAGCTGCTGCTGCAGCCCGCAGGGTGGCCACAGGCAGCCGCGTGAACCACCTGCGCGGCCGGTCAGGGGTCCCTGTGGCAGCGGCTGTTGCGGCTGAGCTACGGGCCCAGCTGACGGACTTCCCTGAGGGGCGCGCCATCAGCACACTGGAGCGGTGAGTTAGGTGCATGAACGCAGGCATGGCTGCATGGTGTGCATGTCCTCGCCTGCTGTGACGGTGCACAACCTTAATGCGCGACTGTGCATGCTAGGCCCGTCGGCCGTCTCTGAGTTCTGGGTTCCTCAGAAGCACACCAGGGCTTTGTGTGCGGTGCAACGTGGTTTCAGGTGGTGCCAAGATCCCGTGTCTGTGGGTATCACCACCGAGTTTGCATACAAACTGCGGGACCACATGCGGGGGCTGTTGGCCTGGTACCAAGTGCATGCACCACATCTCCAGGCTGAGGCTGAGGGTGATCGCACATGGCTGGGCCGCGCCAAGGGCATGTGAGCAGGCTTTGTGTTTCACTGCTTGCCGCACTTTGCGCCTGGTTGGACACGGCTGTGCATGTGTTGGGACATCAACCAAGGATCACGCCATGCTTTGGCTTTGCAATGCTGATGCACATACAGGCTGCAGAATGGTGCTGTGACTGTGGTGGGCTTCACTGCAACAGGGCTGGACGTGTACCTGGGCCCCGCACCACCAGAGCTATCCCTGCCAGAGGTATTGCGTGCATTAATAATAATAATAATAACATTGCGTGCATTGCTCAGGTACAATACAGCTTACTTGACACAAACTGACGAAGACAGGTCTGCAAGATGGATGCCACAGCAGTCGGATTGTGGGGGAACGGGCGGGTGACCCTAGGCAGGTGCTTTGTCAGTGGGTGGAGCTGACA
>QAXD01000160.1:77537-94788 GCA_004335575.1 Haematococcus sp. NG2 | reverse complement strand
CAGGTGCATGGGGCCACCTGACTCAACGTGTTGCTGTGGGGTACCTGTTGTACCGCCACAGGATCTGTAAGTTGCACGTACAGACACAGTGGGTCGTTCCCATTGGCCCGTGCAGGTTGTATCATCCAAGTGCCTGGCCTCTGGTGCAGCTCTGGAGGGGCATGCAAGCCCGGTGCAGCTGGTGGCAAGTTCTGTGGGCCCCAACCTACACTTCATCCAGGTACAGCCCTGCAGCATGTCATACCGTGATGTCATACTTGCATAATAATAATGTCATACTTGCAGGCGGCGCGTTGCCTGCTTCGCAGCGCCAACATGTACGAGCTGAGCTGTGTCTGGAACGCAAATGGCATTCACTGCCTCGCATTCGGCTCATGCTCCTGGTGCACAGGGCCAGCTGCAGCACCGCTACGTCCTACAGCGCGGTCGCACCTGGTTCGAGTACATGCTGGTGCGCCCACAATTGTTCTGCATGGCGACGGTGCACGCAAGGCATGGAGCAGGCCAGCAAGGTGTCGCGTGGCAGCACCGGCCATGTCGCTTCAAGTTCATACCAAATGCCTGTGCAGGGAACACACCTGTGGATGTGTCTGCCATGCGATTGCCCGTACTGCAGATGCTGCTGAGCATTGTACGGCTGTGGCTGGGCTGGGTGTCTAGCGGTTTCTTTGTGGGCGCCACACTCCTGCGCATCCTGGGCAATGGTCTGAGCGCACTCGGTGGCTTGGTGGCGTTCACAGTCGTGTTCAGGTGCGCAGCAGATCAGCGGCAGCGCATGTGGTACGACTGTGGTGTGTCCACTGGTCAGGTGTGAGCTCAGCTGCTTAGCCTGCTTTGCATGGCATGTTACCCATGCCCTTACACAGGACGGTAACATGTGGCACATGGCCTGGATCATGATCATAATTGCCCAATAGCCCCATCGATGGGCCAACTGGATGGTACTCAGACTACTCACATGTCCCATGCGCTGTGCATGCCTGTGGCGCAGCGTGGCCATTTCAGTGCTGTCCGCGCTCACCTTCCTGGCCGCGTCTGCGTGTGATGCAACGGGTGCATTCATCCAATACCTCTCACGGTGTGCCAGATCGCTTCCTTTTGCACTGGCCAAGCTCTGCCTACCATACATGTGATGCGTGGAACTCATCTGCCCTGTTTGTACTCGGGCACAACATGGTTGGTGGACAGTGGTGATCTGAGCACCTGGTGTGGCATCATGACAACGCAGGTTCACAGATGTTGCGCGCCGGCGCAGCGCACGAGCGCGCCAGGCCACCATGGCTGCCGCTGCCGAGCAGGATGCCCTGTCACGGCTGGGGCCTCTAACTGTTGGGCCCGCATCATTTGAGGAGGTCAAGCTGCTGAAATCGCTTGCTTAGGGTGGCACGTTGCTTCTTGCCTGTGGACTTGCACCAACCCCAACACATGGTTTGTTCCTTTACAAGTGCGTCACCAGCCGTGGGTGTGTGTCAACTCAAGCACCATATTTTCTGTGTGTGTGCAGCTGGAGGAGTTTCTGACACGCCAGCTGCCGCCTTCCAGCATGTCAGGTGTCATACGCAGCCGCCCTGATGTGCCACGCCTCGCACACGACACGCTTGCTGTGCGCTGCTATGACCTGCAGGTATGTGGTGTCTGATTTGCAACGCAGGGACGAGTGTTGATCGTCTCTGAAAACGCAGGGGCATGCAGCTGCAGGTCTGAGCTGGCAGCCACCCACCCGCTTTGCCAAGCATTGTATGTGTGATCGCATCATGCTTGCAGCTGGTAGACAGCTCAGGCAACGTGCTGCCAGGCGTCCTGCCAGAAGACGTGGCAGCACACTGGGACCCCGCTGGCTTCTTTGCCTATGCATCTCCTGCTGTGCGCAAGGTGAGGCACGGCACGGCTGCAGGCCTGTCAAGGTCCATGGCGCTGTCTGGTGTGCTCTGGTCGCCGTGGCATGCTGATAGATATGGAGTGGCTGTGCTGTTAGCCATTTCCTGCTCCCATCCATGCCTGCAGGGTGCAGCCGTGCTGCTGCTGCGTCTGCTGGCCTGGCGCTGCATCGCGTCCATCATGTCACCAGTGCCGGCAGCGGGCGTCGCCGGAACCGGAGAGATGGATGAGGCCCTGCGCTACGTGTGGATCATGGGCGTGCCGGGTGCGGGTGCAACCACGCTGTACCGTGCACTGGTGGGCCTGCCACCTGAGTACAAGGTGCGACGGACAGCAGAGACTACCAGGGATAGTGCTGGGCTGTGATCACGCATCGGTGTGGCGTGGGGGAGGGCCTGGGTGGACTTCAGGAACACAATGGATGGCGGGGGTGGCAGGAAGCCCAGCGACACTTGTGACAGCTGCCCGGTCTGCACTCATGTGCGGCTGCCAGGTGGCGGGCACGAAGCAAGCGTCTGAGATCCGCGCACTGCAGCGGCACCGCAACGCGTATGCGGTGCTGGCGCGGCCGGGCTCGCCCGCATCCTGGATGACTGATCTGTCACATGGTGAGCTTTCTCTGCAGTCATGGTGCTGTGCTGGTGAAGCCAAGGCCGTACTAAACAACTGATCATACATGGAGCAATCACGTGCCTGGTTTTGCGGGGGCCCTCGCACCGCGCTGTGCACCGCTCTGACATGATGTTAGTGTGTGTTGCTCATCTGTGCACGCTCGTCGTGCAGGTGTCGTGTCGTGCCTGGTGTTCCTGGTGAGTGTGGAGGCAGACCCGGAGCAGGTGGTGGGCAGTGGTGGTGGTGCTGCTGCCAGTGCCGCTGCGGAGGGTGGAGCAGTGATGCATGGCGCTGCCGAGGAGGCTGCCAACGAGGAAGAAGGAGGAAGCAAAGCCAAGGAGGGCGGTGTGATGGAGCCTGTGTGGCAGGCCCTGGAGCTGCGCCGGCCCGTGCTGTTTGCAGTCAACAAGGCGTTCAAGTGCCAGGAACAGCTGGTGGTGGGTGCACTGCCGTGGAGCATTTCCCAACTTCACTGGTGTGGCCCATGTTCTCACGTTGCGCATGCCCCGTGGGTTGCATGCACCACTGCTGACATGCGGGGCACATCCATGCAGGCTGAGCCTGGGCGAACCAGCGAGACGCTGGCCGGCAAATGGACGCTGGTGAGTGCCCCAGCATGCGCTGTCATACATGCGCCAGTCCCTCCTGTGTATACATCATCTTGTCTTGAAGACATGATCCCAGGCATATCACAGGTACACATGCACGCCAGAAAGATGGTGCTCACTTGTATCGTTGACACGGTTGCATGAGCATGCAGCGCCTGGCCGAGGAGGCGAATAGGCGTGGTCTGGAGCCTGAGCTGCTCACAGTGGCGCTGACAGAGCTCCTGGACGTGCCACCCCCTGGAACTGCTGGTGCGCATGTGTGCCGCTGCACTGCTGCAGTGCTTCCTTATTGAAGTGGGCAGTGGCAACCCCATGGCGTACCCACCATGATACACCGCCCGCAGGCGTGCTGCAAGTACAAGAATGGCTGTCATATGCCATTTCATCAGCACCGCAACAGCGTTGAACTGTGCGGCTCTCCTTTGCGCGGGCTGCATGTGTGCAGTGCGTGCAGCACAAGCAGCATGAGGTATAGGCTCTACTGCAGTGTTGAAGCAGGCCACAGTTGTGTGTTGGCTGGCTTGTTACTGGCTTGTTACTTGGATTAGAAAACGCCTCTGAGCCTTCACGAGCAGCTGTCACGTCCGCTCACGAGGTTCGGCACTAGCACTGTAACCTGACGTTTGTGCGCGAACTAGGACTAGAAATCGTGGCATCTCACTCGAAACTGTGATGATTGTGGACACTGGCATTGCGCTCAAAATGAGCTGAGCTGATGGGTTCTACTTGCAACACTTGGACTCTGGAACTCTAGTGTCAAACTGCTGCGCCCATGCCACAGGGGGGTGGAGCAGCAGCGTTGTGGTGGTTCGGGAGCAAATGAGCTATTAAGTATCGCTTTCTGAACAAGGTACGCCACTCGTTGATCGCAAGCACTGACTCTAGCAGCGCGCCAAAGTTTTGCGCACCAGCTATGCCAAGATTTGCACAGAGAACACGATGTTTTTACAAGCATAACGGTGGAGCTGTTAAATGAAGCCGATCATCTTGGCAAGGCAGGCGACTTCATACACTGACGCATCCACATGCGTAGTGCTAAGACAAATATACATTCTTTGCTTTGCAATTGCTTACGATTAAGCTCGCACCCTGGTATTTGTTTTGACAAGTCTGCAGGAACACCGTTCTTTAAGATGGGCAACGGCATCCAATAGGTATGTGGATGGACGGACGGGTTTTTAACATGTTTCCACAAGAACATTCATCGCTGAATGCTCAAAGATTGCCTACAAGCCTGAGGTTTCTTGACCGATTGGCTCAATCGCAGCATATGGCCCAGCCAGAAGAGCTTGAGGCGCTTGGGGCGCTTGGTGCCCTAGCGGAGAGTGCTGCCAGGTGTGTTTTGCAGCGACACTGGGGAGCAAAGATGCAAATGTTCTTATGATGAAATTCAAGCGACGTCCAGCTCATGTTGCGGTGCTGCATCATGGGGAGGTTTCCCAACATGGTCAAGCATGGAGGGGCATGGCAGATCTCACGCTGGACTTTTATTTTATGGCTACAGGGACGAGGCAGCATTTGAGGCACAGCAGGAGCCAACAGCGCCAGCACAAGCCTTTGATGGTGCTGCCCCCGACGAACACCACGACAGAGCGCTGCTGGATAAATGGGTTCAATGCAGCAGCTGCTTGAAGTGGCGCAAGGTGTGCAATTGTGCATTCCTCCCCAGTTTAGTTTTTGACAGTGCTGCCAAAGCAATCATGCTAATAGCGAATTTGTTTCATTGCAGGTCCCGCACAGCGTACGCGACGAGGAGCTTTTTGATGCCTGGCAATGCAAGGACAACACCTGGGATGCATCTTACGCATCGTGCGATGTGCCGCAGGAGACTTCAAACGACCAGAATGATGACGCAGCTATGCTGCAGGTGAGATAGGTCATGCAGCACACTGCCTGCCATGGCAATGCACATACATCTCCGTGCGCTAAACACCCCAGCATGCAGGGTTGTGAAGGACATGCTAAAGTGTGGTGGCAGCCTGCATGCATGTTGTCATGCATGTTGACCGGACTCACTACAATGGTAACCCACGTGTGCGTGTACTGCAGCAGCAGCAGCAGCAGCAGCAGGAGGCGGAGGCAGCAGCTGCAGAGGCGCTGGTTGCTGACGAGCAGTTTGATGATGGGGATGGTGATTACGATGACGCGGAGGGGTGGGTGTTGCATCATTCTACTGTGCATGCCGAAATACATGGCGCGCTCCTGGCGCATGATACATCATCACATCAACTGCTGGGGCACAGAACTGGTGCATGATATGCATTGCAAATGCATTTGTGGTCTGAAATGACACAGCTTGCTCATATGGTGTGGCAGGTACGACGAGGGCGATGACATGGACGATGATGGAGATGATGCAGACTATGATGATGAGGATGGCCGCGGCAAGCGCCGGGGCAGGCGCTACGAGTCTGACAGTGGGTATGCACCTGGGTCGCCAGGGCGTGGGCGCGGCAGGGGGCGGCGCGGCCGTGGCCGGCGGGGTGGCCGCTCCATCATGCTGCCCCCGCTGCCCAGTTCAGCCATGCCACAGCCAGCGCGGCGAGGCAGCCGGGGCAGCCGAGGCGGGCGGCCCCGTGGCAGCGGTTCCCGTGGATTTGGCCGTGGTGCTTTCGGGCGTGGTGGGCTGGATGAGGCGGCTGAGGCACTTATTGGCCTCACTGGCACGGGCCCAGAGCCGGTGTACCACGAGCCCATGGAGGTGAGCAAGCAGCACCAATGTACTGTGCATCAGTGTGGCTTGCAGACATGAACTACGACCAACCAACTGATGTTTTCAGCGATGGTCTGTGAATGCATGCATGAACATCATGTGTGGTGTGGCACGTTGTGCAGATGCACCAGATGCCACCCATGGATTACATGGACCCTGATGGCCACATGGCCATGATGGAGCGGCCAGAGTACCCCTTCCCCAAGTCCACCATTGCACCGGGGAAGGTGGTGTGGGCAAAGGTGGAGGGCCATGAGTGGTGGCCTGCCAAAGTGGTGCGGCGGCGTGCAGTGCCAAAGGAGGTGGGCCCTCCACCTGGCGGGCCTACCTTTGTGCTCATGTACATCCCTGTTGTGTTCTTCACTGCACGTGGCATCCCCGGGGAGGTGGATGAGCGGCTGGACACTGCTGAGGGCATCATGGCAGCCAGCATGCGCTCCATCAGGTTGGGGAGTGGTGAGCTGGCGGGTGTCTCCAGTGGCGGCTCAGAGGGTGGGAACGATACGGACGAGGCGGAATATGCATGGCTGCCCCTGGACTGCCTGAAGCCTTTCCACTCTGGTGATGAGCTGGTCACAGCAGCCATGAGCAGTGGCGACACAGCTCTCATTGCCTCCGTGGCGGCAGCTGAAGCGATACTGGCGTCGGGGGCCGCAGCAGCCATGCACATGGACATGGACAGCGACTCGGATGGTGGCTGGGGCATGTCAGTGCACCGCGTGCCAAGCATGAATTTCCGCATGCGGGGGCGTGGGCGGGGGCGCGGTGCCGCAGCGGGCGGCGCGGGCGTGGGCGGGGCCGGGGCTCGTACGATGATGACTACTCAGATGGGGAGGGCACTGACAACGTCAGCCCTGTCAACATGGGTGAGATGCTCATGGCTGGCGCTGCCAGCAAAACACCTGTTGTAGAGAACATCCTGGGCTGGCGGCACCCGCTCACAGAGCAAGAGCGCGAGGCTGAACGTGTGCGCCAGAACTCACTCAATGCAGAACGCGTCAAGATGCTGGAGAGCATGCGCAAGGGCACGCCTGGCACCGGTGTGGTGCCAAGCCCCAGGGCAGCCAGCGCTGCAGCACGTGCTGCTTCTGCTCCTGCAGCTGCACCATCGGTGCCACCTGGGCCTGTGCCAGCTGCAGCGCCGGCAGCTGCGCCAACGGCCACTGCTGCTGCCGAGATGGATGTGGATGTGCCAGCACCTGCTCCTGCGCCAGCTCCAACAGATGCGACAGCGGTTGCTGAGCCAGCTCCTGTTCCTGCAACTGCGTCAGAGGTCAAGCAAGAGCCAACTGCGCCTGCAGCTTCTGCGGCACCTGCTGCAGATGCCCCTGAGCCAAAGGAACCACCAGCGGCGGCCACAGCACCAGCAGGGCTGAGTACAGACAATGCAACAGATGCAGCTGCACTGGCCTCTTCAGCAGCTGCAGGTCCTGCGCAGATCACACTGCCCTCTGGGCTCAGCAGCCTGCTGGGGGACATCAATGCCATGGCAGAAGCTGCAAATGAGCATGCAACAGGTGCCCCGCTCATGCTGGGCATGGATTTGCAGGCTGCGGGCCTGCCGGGGGCAGACCTGGCAGGTGGCATGCCCATGGCTGATCCCAATGAGCCAGAGTTCCTGGTCAAGTGGAGCGGCAAGAGCCATGTGCATAATGAGTGGATGAAGGAGAGTGTGCTTATGAGCATGGCACGCCGCAAGCTGACCAACTTCAAGAAGAAGCATGGAGATACGCCCTGCAACTTCCAGCTGCCCGAGTGGACGGTCCCTGAGCGCTTTGTTGCGCGGCGGCCTTCCCCCACGGGGCCTGGGTGGGAGGTGCTGGTGAAGTGGAGTGGCCTGGGTTATGAGCACGCCACGTGGGAAGTGAGTAGGGCATGGCAGCGGCATGCACTGAATGGCTGGTGGCGCTAGTTTGGGCTGGTCTTGACATGCGCTGGCACCACGCTGGGCAACAATGCGCCCTCAGCCTGCTCACCACCTGCTGCACTGTTGCTTCGCGTGCTTGCAGTCGGAGGGTCAGGGCGTGCTCATCCAGCCTGAGTTTATGCACCTGCACAAGGAGATGTGGGCACGGCAGGCCAAGGCGATACAGCGCGTGTCGCAGCAGGCTCAACACCAGGCAAACGAGCTGCGTATGCAGGCAGCCAGGTCACTGCCTGAGCTGCAGCACCAGCCACGCTTTGTCACGGGCGCACGCCTGTACCCCCACCAGCTAGCGGGGGTCAATTGGCTGCGCGGCATGTGGGCAGCAGGCCAGCATGCCATCATGGCAGATGATATGGGGCTGGGCAAGACTGCGACAGTCATTGCGTACCTGCAGTGCCTGCTGTAAGTGTTCACCGTAGTCAAAGCTGTTGCTGGCAGTGTTGGCTTGACGATGCTCGGCATCTTGGGCATCTTCAATGTCTTAATTGTGGACTGAATCGTCTCGCTGCTGCCCTGCAGGCATGAGTTTCGCGCAGCCAGTCCCTTGCTGGTCATTGCGCCTTCTGTGCTGCTGGACTTCTGGGATGGCGAATGGAAGTTTTGGGCTGAACACAAGGCAGGCAGTGTCTCGCAGCCGCCGGTAAATGCCATTGTGTACAGCGGATCCACTGCAGCACGCGTCATCTTGCACGACCACGAGCTGTGGTTCAACCCTTCATCCATGGACAGCAAGATGAACGTGAGTGGAAGCATGTGGCACCTCATTGCGCACCTCTCCTGTGGTTGTACTGGCCCACGGCATAGCTGTGGGACTGCTGTGTAACGGGCAGAGCCCAATGCACAAATGTGTACTGAGCGCACACTTGGTTTTCGTCTCACCCTGCAGCAAGTGCGGCAACGCCATGGCCTTGACGGCGCACCTCCGCCAAACAGATTGCCAAAGCCCGATGTGGTGCTTGCCAGCTATGAGGCAGTTGCTTCAGACCTGCCCATGCTGAGGTCAATCTTCTGGGAATCAATCGTGTTGGACATGCGGCAGAGGTGAGCATGTGCAGCTGTATGCGCAAAGTTAAAGAACGATCTGTGCTTGGTACACTGAGGCAGTGGGATTGCCTGTGCAAATGTGCAAAGGCACTGGTTCCAATCGTGTATGCATGGTGCAAGGAGAATCAGTTGCGGTTTGTCTTGTGCCCTGTGCAGGGTTCGGGGCGCACATGTGACCAAGGCACACTCGCTGCTATCGGAGCTGCCATGCCGCCAGCGTGTGGTGCTGCTGAACACAGCACTGCCCTCCTTTGGGCCGTCAGATGAGCTTCTGGCCATGCATGCAGTCATGCAGCCAAGCCCACCAATGGGCATGAACCTCAACACGCAGCTGGACTTGAACGAGGTGCTCGGGGAGGGGGCGGAGGAGCTGTCAGAAGCGGAGGCATGCAACCGGCTGCGCGCGCTGCTGGAGCCACACTGCTGCCGCCGCTTGGGCCGGCAGGTGCACCCTGCGCCACCCCTGGAGCATGAGGTCCTGCTGCCAGTGGAGCTGAGCAAAGCGCAGGCAGAGGCGTACTGCACTGTCCTGGCACGCAGCTTTGATGTGCTCGCGGACCCCAAACCGCCTCGCCACTCAGGCCACCGTGCTGCCCAGCTGAAGCACGTGGTCAACGAGCTGCGCAAGGTGTGCAACCACCCGTCGCTGCTCGAGTACGAGCCCCTGCGGCCAGAGTCCCTCATGAGCCCCTCCGCCAGGACGCGCGCTGGTGATGCCCCACCCGCCATTGGCGAGGATGCCCCTGGGATGGGGCCCACAGCTGATGTCAAGCCGCCTGCCCCTCAGGAGCCAGTCACAGCATTAGAGCTGGTGGCCAGCAGCGGCAAGCTGCAGGTGCTGGACCAGCTCCTGGGCATGCTGCTGGCCAAGAAGACGCGCACCCTCATCCTTGCACAGTCGCCCAAGTCCCTTGATGTCCTGGAGAGCTGGGCACATGAGCGGTTTGGGAAGGAGGCGGTGGCACGTGTGGATGCACACACCCCCAGCTCCACCCGGCATGCAGTGGTGGAGGCGCTGCGGCAGCCTGACTGCCCCGTGCACCTGCTGCTCATGACGACACGGTCGTGTGGCTTGGGCACGGACCTGCCTGCTGTCGGTGCCGTGGTCCTGCTGGACAGCGACTGGCACCCGCAGCTGGACATCCAGGCGCTGCGTCGCGCGCACTGCCTGGGCCCACTCCCTGGCAAGCTGCCCGTGTTCCGCCTCTTCTCGCGCGGGACCGTGGAGGAGAAGCTGATGCAGATGGTGGACAAGCGCGGCGCAGCGCGTGCGTTGGGCACTGTGTTCCAGACGGGCACGGGCCCCGCACACCGCGGCATGTCTGCTGCTGTGCGGCTGCTGGAGGAGGTGCTGCGCTGGGGAGCCCACCAGCTGTTGGCCAAGGACGCGCAGCGCCAGGCAGCTGCAGCCACCTCTGCACCTGCACCTGGTGAACAGCCAGCTGCTCCCGCTGCTGGTGGTGCAGAGGGCATGGATGTGGATGGTGCAGGCAAGCCGGCAGGGGACATGGCAGCACCTGCTGCCCCTGTCACCCAGTACACGCAGGAACAGCTGGAGAGCATCATCTCTTTGGCAGTGCAACACTGTCAGCCGCAGCAAAAGCCGCTGCCCAACGCAGTGGCTGCAGGGGCATCTGCCAGCATAGCACAGCTCTTCACTGATGCATCTGCCACTGGCACACCCTTGGAGTCTGTGGCGCTGCGGTCATGGGCCCCCACCGAGCTGCGCTCCCCTGAAGAGGACGATGATGATGGCGAGGGTGGGGACGATGAGGACGGGCAAGCAGGGGCCGACGCAGACATGGACGGGCACCATGAGGAGGGAGACATGGGTCCACCCTCTGTGAGCGCTGCTGCCCGCAGTGAGGCCGCTCTGGCTGCAGCCAGCTGGTGGGATGGCCTGCTGCGTGAGCGCTGGCGCATGCTGGTCAAGGATGAAGGGGAGGAGCTGGTGCTAGGGTTTGCCAAGGGCTCGGCACTTGGCAGCTTGCGGGGGGATCGCAGTGATGGGGAGCCCATTGCGGATCGTGACATGGATGCAGAGGAGGGGCCCTCTGGTGACCGGGAGGCCGGGTACAGTGAAGGTGATGAGGAGGAGGAAGGGCCTGCAGCGCGAAGCGGCAGCCTGCGCGCGCATGGCAGCGGCGGCATGTCGCTAGGCGCAGCAGACGGCAGCATGGGCAGCTATGGGCAGGACGATTCAGTCAGTGGCCGCGGTCGTGGTCGGGGCCGTGGTGGGCGTGGGCGCGGCGTGGGCGCGGCGGGCGTGGCCGGGGCCGGGGCCGCAAGCGAGCCGAGGAGGAGGAGATGTATGGTCCAGTCCCTGGTGGCTACAACCATGGCTACCCGCCCTATGGCATGCCACCCCATGGACCTGGTGGCATGTACGGGATGCCCATGGGCGGCCACATGGGCCACATGGACGACCGCCCCGTCAAGCGGCGGAGGCGGGGCCCCGGGGAAGAGGACGGCTACCCGCATGGGCCTCACGGTGGACCACCTGGCCACCCGGGAGGGCCGTACGGCATGCACCCGCGCGCCATGCGCGACATCCTCATGCGCGAGGTGTCCCGCATGGAAGCTGTGCGCGCGCTCATCTCCGACTCGTACACAGTCGAGCACGCGGTGGCGCAGCGCGCATACGCACGACTTCGCACCGTGGCCTCTGAGCTGGAGGTGCCCGCCGAAGCTGTGGCTGGCATCACTGACATGGCGCGCCAGGTGGCAGACATCCTGCTCATGATGCGCACGGATGATGAGCCGCCATCAGACTTCCAGGAGTATACGCTGGTGGCCATCATTGCGGTTGCTGCTCACTTGATGAAGGCAGGCTTGGGAGAGGACTATGGGCTGCACCGGCTGGCTGAGCGGTACGGCCAGGACCTTGCCGCACTGGACCAGGTCTTCTGGCACATACTCACGCGGCTCTCCTATTATCGCGAGCTTCACGTGCGGTCGCAGCAAATTGCAGAGGTGAGCAGAGGGGGCCTCCGTGGAGGAGCTTTTTGAAGGCCCTTTTTTTGATCACGCCAGAGAGATGATGCAGCTGGAAATCCAGGTGGAGTCAGCCAGCAAGCTCTCGGGATCTGTAGTCTGACCTATGCCTGCCCCTCCTCGTTGCTGTGCACATCTGCAGGAGGCTGGCGGGCAGTCGCTGCCCAACACGCCACATGGTGGTGAGCGCAAAGAAGGGCCTATGGTGCAGCAAATGGTGGTGTCCGAGGTGGACAGCTTTTCCAACCGCCTGAACGCCATACTCAGCGCAGACATGTCACAGGTGTGCTGCTGGGTGCCGCAAGCGTTGTATGTGCCTTGTCTGCCTCATGCTGCCTTGAAGCACTTGCTGCAGACACACGGAGTCCATGGCGCATGGGTAACTGCATCTCCCCTATGATGACACTCACAGTCACACACACACAACACTCAATGATAAAGATGATTACCTATTCTGCAAGTATGAGGGGCACGTAAGACCTGTGCAACATACAGGGTTCCATGTATTGCAGTATGGCATGAGCATGGAAAGCACATCTGCTGCAGCTGGTGCTGCAGCGCAGACTTGCATGCAATTGACTGGTTGCTGTGTGTATGCTCGTTGCGTGCCCGCAGCTGGTGTATGCCCAGGTCAGCCAGGAGAACATCCCCTTGGGTGCGCTGGGCACACTGATGCCCCTGCTGCAGATGGCAGGCCTGCTGAATGAGCCCGCGATCAAGAATGGGCTTAAGGGCGTGCGTGAGTGCCAGGAGCAGCTGGTGGTGCTGGATCGCAGCCACAGCATCAAGGTGCAGCACATCCAGAAGGAGTACCAGGATTTCATGGAAAAGGTGCGCGCCAAGGCACAGTCCGCGATCGACACCGCCAATCGCGACTTCCAGAATGCCAAAGCGCTGCTGTCCTCCAAGATGAATATCATGGTGGAGTTCCTGCAGCAGCAGCTGCCCCTGCAGCAGTTGCAGCACGCTGCGCAGCAGATCCAGCGTGCAGCGCAGGCGGCACAGGCATCACAGCAGCCACAGGCAGCCGCCACACAACCGGCGGCAGCAGCAGCGCCGACTGCCGCAGCTGCTGCTGCAGCTGTCATCCAGGCGGCAGCGAGCCAGCTGCATGCAGCCGCTGCTGCTGAGGCTGAGGGCAACGCCTCAGCTGCTGCCGCGGCTGCTGCAGCTGCTGCGGCCCTCAAAGCTGGGTTAGACCCCAATGCACTTGCAGCGTTGGCGGCAGCAGCAGCTGCTGTTGGTAGTGCTGTCGATCGGGCCGCACCTTCAGCCAATTCAGCAGCTGCCACCACTTCACCAGCAGCACCAGCAGCGACGGCAACAGCACCAGCAGCCCCAGCAGCAGCACCCGCAACTGAGCAGGCAGGGTCGGCCCCCCAGGATGTGGGCAAGGCTGCTGCCACACAAGCAGCTGCACCTGTTGCAGCCGCTAGCGCTTCTGGTGCAGGAGCTGCTGGCACCAGCGGTGGACCGACCATCAATGACCTTGTGCGTGCCATTGCGCTGGGCCAAGTGTCCCTCGAGTCCATCCCTGAGCCTCTGCGAAGCCAGATCGCGCTGGTGTTCAACCCCTCAGCTGGAGGTGGTGCCCGAATGTTGGGCTTTGCTGCTGCTGAGCAGATGATGGCTGCTGCTATGACAGCTTCACAAGCGGCCGCAACAACCGGCACGACCCCTGCCGCTGCTGCCACTGCAGCGGCTGCTGCGGCTGCTGCAGCTGCTGCTGCGGCAGCTCGCCCTGCAGCACCTCCCACACAGCCTGCTGCGACACCATCTGCTGCTGCTGCAGTGGCCGCTGCAGCAGCAGCGGCAGCGGCGGCAGCGGCTGGGGCTGCGAAGCCACCAGCAAAGCCGGCTGTGCCGCCAGCTGCCCCTGCTGCTGGCGTGCCTGCCGCTGCAGCTGCACGCAAGCCTGCTGCTTTGCCCGCCGGCAAGGCATCTGTGGCACCTCCAACCTTACCACCAGTTCAAGCTGCAGCACAAGCTGCTGCAGCACTGCAGTCCCCTGCTTTAGCTGCTGCGATGGCCTACCAGGCCATGTTGGCTCAAAGGTCACAAGCATCTCCAGGAGGTGAGCTGTTTGGGGGAGGTCGCAGTCATCCAGCACACGACGCCCTGCTTCTTTTAGTCATTCTTGGCATGGCTCTTGATTTCATTTGCTGCATTCATTGATACCGTGCAGGTGACGCCGCGGCTGCTGCGAAAAAGGCAGCGGATGCTCCGCTGCTAGATGCAGCACGTGCAGCAGCAGCGGCAGCTGTGGGTGGCGGTGCCAGTTCCCAGGCACTGCCAGCAGTGGCGGCCCCTACAGGAGTTGCAGGCTTCCGGCCACCTGCTGCACCGCCTTCGCTCCCCGTGAGCACGGCAGCTGCTGTGCGAGGGCCAGCAACAGCATCTGCTGTGCGCCCCCCGGCAGCCACAGTGACCACTGGCCCCAGCCCCAGCGGCATCATCGTGACGACAGCGCAGCAGAGCACTAATGCAGCTGCGAGCACAGGTGCAGCAACCCCCTTGAGCCACCCTGCACCTGAGACTTCTAGCATGGAGCGACAGTCATCAGGCGTAGTGGTGACAGGTGGGCCGCTGCCCCCTCTGCCAGTTGAGGCTGCTGCAAGTAAGCAGGTTGAGGAAGCACCAGCACCAACAGCTGAAGCTGCTGCGGCTCTTCCTCCACCTGCCTCTGTGGAAGTGCCACCACCTGCACCTCAACAAGCCACACCACCATTACCACCGGCACCAGTGGCTGTGGTGCCGCCAGCAGACGCTGCTGCCCCTGCCCCTGCCCCTGTCCCAATTGTGGAGCCTGGTGCTGCAGCTGAGGCAGTGCCTGCTGCTGAGCCTGATAAGGCACGAGCAATGTCGGCTCCGGAGGTGTCCGCATCTGTAGCACCTGTTGTGGCTAACGAGCATGTGCCCCAGTCAAAGGAGCCCGCACCTCAACCAGCACCAGAGCCACAAGTGCCAACAACTGTGGCCGCGCCCTTCGATTCTAGCGCACATGTACCTGCGCACGCAGATATGCACATGGCAGATGCATCTGCGGTGGTAGAGCCTGCACCACAGGCGGTACATGTGGATGAGGGTGTGCATAGCGGGGAGATGGACATGGATGCTGAAATGGAAGAGCAGATCCTTGCGGCGGCTGCGGCAGCGGCTGCAGCAGTGGTTGCAAGTGAGGAGCCACCTGCCGCATGATTGTCCGCATGAAGTGTGTAGCGTTATAGCACATATTGATGCCAAGGTGCGAGCATTCTTAGATGCTCGTTGTTCACTTTCTTGGTAGAACTCGCGGCACATGCCATGCACAGCACTGACTCTGTGATGTGTAACATTCTGGTTCTCAATCCCAGACTATACCAGGTGTGATTTTGGCATTTGGTTAGAACGCCGTGCCCTGTCAGCGCCTGTGGCTGCCACGTTGCAAGCAGGATGATTTCCCACAAGCTCGCTCTGCAACCATGCCAAGTATCAACTGTTAAGCCGGCAGCTGTGCCCCGCATGTCTATTGCGCTGCGGCCCCAGCCGATGGGCTTGGTGCTATCAACCCCAGTACTGCCACAGCGTGCTGCCGTGGCGACCAGCGTGCGTGCTCTGCCTATTGAGGGTGAGAATTCGGCAGGATCTTCGGATCGCTGCATAATCGTCAATCTCACCAACCTCGCATGGTCACTGGTTGCAGCTAGCGAGCTGGCAAGCGCAGTGCCGCTATTCGAGATGGCTGAGGGCCTGGAGACGCCGATCCAGGCGATGTACCTGGTCACATTGCTGGGATTTCTTGCTGTGGGTGCATTCCTGGTTGTGCGCCAGGTGCTCATTCGACGTGAGCTGGATGAGTCAGCAAAGTCTCTGGGCGAGCGGATCCGAACAGGGGAGGCATCATGCGAGGTAGGCCCATGCCAATCCATGCTTTACTGCATCATGTACAGCATGCAGTTGACCACGGCAGTGACTGCAGGAGACCACCTACACCTCCAACACCGCTGTAAGTGCACCCCTCCAGCTGTAACTGGCGGTCCTGTCATTCCAACTGTGTACAGGACTATTTTGAGCTCGGCGTGATTCTCACTCGCAAGAAGCTGTTCACACAAGCTACCAAGAACCTCGAGAAGGCCAAGAAACTGTGGGATGGTGACGAGTCGGAGCTTGCACAGGTGCAGTGGCAGATTCAAAGCACATGAGCTTGGAGGTGCTGCTATGAGGTCACGTATGCCTGCATGTATGGCAGGGGACTCAGTGCTCATCCAGCCATGCAAGTGCACATTTGATGGTTGGTTAGATGCGTCATGCGCACAGGTGCACAATGCACTCGGCTTCTGCTACTTCAACATGGAGCGGGTGAGGCATGTGCCATCAGGAACGGATGCAGCCACGTTTGCTGCCCCTCAATGGGCTAGTGCGTCTACGTGTTCTGTCTTAAAGCTGGTTGCCAGCGCAGCTGGCCACACATGCTGTATGCTGAGCCCTGCATTTGCTTGGCCCAACCTGCTCATCTAAATGCAGCATGACCTAGCCGTGGCGGAGTACAAGCAGGCAGTTACACTGCAGCCAGGCTATGTGACCGCATGGAACAACCTGGGGGATTCATATGAGAAGCTAAAGCAATGGAGGTGAGCATATCCAGCATGCTCACCATATCATGCATACGAGTTTAGGTTGATGTGCTAGCATGAAGGCGTGCTCATGCCATAAGGTTGCGCGCAATTGCATGCGGTGCCAAGAGATCAAGGGCTGCCGCCAGTTTAATGCTGTGAGCCCTGTTCGTGTATGCATGCAGGGAGGCATTGAACGCATACCAAGAGTCCCTCTCATACGCGCCCAACAACGAGGTGGCATTACAGCGCAGCGATTTCTGCAGGCAGAAACTGGAGCGTCTGACCACGACATCCCTGTAAACTGAGTAGGGCATCCGCTGAGCCACTGCGTGTGACAAGGCAGTATGAGTGGCGCAGTGTGGCTGGGGATGGTTGTGCCTTGAAATAAACAAAGCTGAGTTCCTATGATGAATTTATGACACTGTTAGATGTCAGAACCTGGATGTGCACGAGTGAGGTGATGATCTGGTTCTGTAATTAAGCAATGGCCAATCATCATGAGGCCATCGTGCTTCCATGTCACCAGGGCAGGGGCAGCAGAGGGCCGCTGTACAGAATCGATGAGCTGTTTATCTTGAGGATGTATAGTGCCTGAACATGTGACAACTGCATCTGAGCAGCATGACAGTACTCTGGCTACACAACAGCAAAGGTAAACACATGCGCAAGCAGTGAGGTATTGATTGGGCATGTCCGATCCAGAGCATGTCCGATCCAGAGCAGTTGCAGCTGGTGGTGTTTAAAAACACCGAATTTTGTTTGTTTTTTGTTGTAGATATGGATGGAGGCAGGGGCAGCACCAGGCAGCCAGCTGCTTTAGACAGAGGCAGAGGCATCATCCTTCTTGGACTTCTTGGGCAGCAGCACGGAGTGGATGTTG
>QAXD01000160.1:58326-74487 GCA_004335575.1 Haematococcus sp. NG2 | reverse complement strand
GCCTTGCCACCGGTGGACTTGCGGGCAGTCTGCTTGGTGCGGGCCATTTCTGATGCTGGGGTCTCGAACGTCGGCGACTTCGATGCTGTCTCAGGATGAAGCCCGAGGTATTTGTAGCGTGGCAAGAAGCATAACCAAGGCTGGCAGGGTGGGCAGCCTGCATGTCCTGCTGATCTGCACCTAGGATCAGCAGGACAACCCACGTGCTCCTTCTCCAGCCGAGGCCTACAAAAGGCTGGGCTTGGGCCGGGCACTTCATCGAGTCAACCTCGTTTCACTACACTCCTCTACATCAAACATGTCCGGACGTGGCAAGGGCGGCAAGGGCCTGGGCAAGGGCGGCACCCTGTACGGCTTCGGCGGCTAAATCCTCTCAACCTTGGGCTTCTCAAGACCTCTCGTGTGCACTCTTGACAGTACACAAACCAACCGGTGTTTTTAAACACCACCATCTCTTATTATGGAGCCTTTGCAAATTCATGTGCCACCTGCCCCTGTATGGTATGACTTGCATGCCAGCTCACCTGCACAAGCTCTTTGGCATCAGGCCATGACAAAGCACGAGCTGATGTGTTCCTGCTGTCTACAGAGCAATTACTGAGGTATACATTCATATACTTACAGCAGGACTGCACACAAAGACGCCGTCCAGCCCGACTCCTTAGATTATATTCATGATGTCCACTGAAATGCGTACACAGCCCAAGCAATGCTGATTGTTGCCTTCTTGCCTTGACATTCACAGCACTCCGCTACCTGTTCCATCAGCAACTCTGCAGCGACTGTTGATAGCACACTGTCACTGCTCTGGTGCTGGGGGTGGTGGGGGGCTGCTGTACTGCAGCAGTGTACTGAATCTGTGATGACAGCTCGCATGTCTTCTCAGCTGCAGCAGAGTAAGTGTTTGTGTTTCAGACAAGGCTGCAGAGAAGGCTATACCGGTAATAAAATTCAAAACAAGCAGCCACTAACAGCCCTGTTCATGTTCATGTTCATGTTACATGAGCCTTCAGCCATGCATACTGTATAGAGCTCTGTGTACGTCCTGTAGTACATGCAAACCAAGCCACTGAAACTCGCAGCTTTGAAGAAGACACAGCGGTCTGGACTGGACCACAGCAGGCGTACAAGATCATCTGAGAGCAAACGATGCTTGCACATGGGCTGCCAGCAAGCCATTACCATTTCCCAAGTGGTGAGTTAACAATTGGCTGTCCCTTCCAGTCTGTGCAGATGCACTCCGCACACTGCACGCAGCTGCCACTGACAAAGCCGCCATCATAGCTCTGGTGTGCAATGCACCAGCATGCAGTGCTGCATTGCTGACTGGTGCACTCATGCAAGTAGCTTGGCCAGATCTTTGCGGCATGGTCCCAGGCATGCAGTAGCCAGCTGGTGTGCGTGTGAAAGAGTGCTGATCATGCACAAGTCGATCGTGCAGCTGCATGAGCTGGTCCAGCTGGTTGCACACTTGACGCCTCAGATGGTGCCTCAGTGCTTGTCTGATACAGCACAAGGGACTGGTTGACTAATATGGCTGGCGACTGCGTACCAGAAGCACGCGTGGGCTCTGCATACCAGCCTGGGGTCCGATAGCAACAAGCACCCCAGCAGCCAATCCACCGTCTATTCATGATCCGTGGTGTGACAGCACGGACTGACAATGTTGATGGTTAAACATCACAGATGAAGCATGTGCACGTCCTGCATATTGTAATGCATCTTGTGATGGTTGCATCAGGTGTGCATGCTGCAGTACACGCAGAAGTATTGCATGCTCCTGCTGTAAAAAAGAAAAACTCCTCCAGCGTGCATACGTGCATAAGCATGCTGCAGCAACTAAGCCCGCAAGAAACTGCAGTAGCTGTCCCGCTCACTCATGATGTCATGAAGTTGTATGCCAGCCATCCCAAGCTGCCTGCAACTCTCAGCCCTGTGCCACTCCCACCAGCACAGCCCTGCCCTTCAATTGGTTGTGCAACCATGCCCTGCATGTCCTGCAGGATATGCGAAGTGTTGTCCTGGGCACATGTGCCATCTCAAATACCATGCATGGGGGGCAAATCAATGACAGGGCACATGCAATCAAATGCATGCTCCTTGCATGTATGCACAGAGAACTGCATGCAGTCATACAGCACTGCATCAACACAGGAGAACCCACACAGGATGACACTTCTGTTCTGGGCACATGTGCTGTCTCAGATTGAATGCATGGGGGGACGATTCAATGACAGGGCACATGCAAATGAACGCTTGCCCCTTGCATGCATGCATGCAGCACTGCATCAGCACAGAAAAACCCATACAGGATGAGGTGGTGTTTAAAAACACCGTTTGTTTTCGTTGTGTGAACTTCTTTGCCAGCTTGCTGAAGATGCCTCCAAGCTAGGTTGAACAGCTTAGGCCTTGGGGGCTGCAGCAGCCTTCTTGGCCTTGGGGGTCTTGGGCTTCTTGGCAGCAGGCTTTGCAGCCTTGGGGGCCTTGGGCTTCTTGGCGGCAGCAGGCTTCTTAGGGGCGGCCTTGGCCTTCTTGGGGGTGGCCTTCGCCTTCTTCACGCCAGCAGGCTTCTTGGGGGCAGCAGCCTTCTTGGGCTTCTTCTCACCAGCAGCCTTCTTCTTGGGGGTAGCCTTCTTCTTGGGCTTCTCTGCGCCCTCAGCAGCCTCACCCTCAGCCTTGGGAGCCTTGGGCTTCTTGGTGGCAGCCTTCTTCTTGGGGGTCGTCTTGTCACCAGCAGCCTTCTTGGCAGCCTTGGGCTTCTTGGTGGCAGCCTTCTTGGCGGCCTCACCCAGCTTGTAGGACGCCTTGACCTTGACCAGCTTGCCGGCGTCGACCATGCGCTTCAGGGACATCAGCAGCAGCTTGTCGAAGCCCTTCGGCAGGTCCTTGCCATACTTAGCGGAGATCCACTTCTTGAGGGCGGGCAGAGAGGAGCCAGTGCGCTCCTTCAGCGCCACGATGGCCTCAGTCACCATCACGGCGAACTTGGGGTGCTTGGCGGGGGCCTTGGGCTTGCTGGCCTTCTTGGCCTTGGGGGCGGCAGGGGCAGGAGCGGGTGCAGCGTCAGACATTGTGTCGGGACTTGTTGTTGTGGGTTTCAGAGCCGGGAATGATTGAGGATGCTGTGGGCTGCACCCGGCAACGCTTATATAGCTGTGCGTTGCTGCGTTGAAAGGCAGCGTTGACGGTTCCCCGGATTGGCATGTCCTGCTGATCTTTGCGGGCCGGATCAGCAGGACATGGCCACTGGCATGCCTTGCTGCGTGCGTGACCTTCCAAGGTTTGCGACGTCGGATGCAAGGGCTGTGCACAATTTGGTGCTGCCGTGTGCCATGGATGGTGCTGTGATCCTGCAATGTCCACACAGGCACTGTACAAAAAGCTGGCACTACAGGCTGCTCAATTGTTTGGAACCTACTTCACTGTGAGGCCCTCTGACATATGTGGCCGTGCACCAGCATCTGCAAGCATACCACGCCCACTCATCCACTGTCCAGCGTAATTCGTTATCCCATACACATGTTCAACCAGATGGTCATCGGATCATCAGCATGCTGCATTTTGACTGGCCAGGAGCTTAAGCAGCTGCTCCCGCTCTGCATGCAATGCAGCTACGGCCCCTGTCTGTGTGCTGACATCACGGCACAACCCCTGCAACTCACGCAGCATGCCTTGATACAGCTCCTCCACATTTGTAACCTGCACACAATTCCACAAGGGGCACAACAACCAGAATGATGTAGAAACATGCACATCACACACTGGGCCTCATGGTGTCGCATGCACACAGTGCGCACAACTGCAACACAGCCGCTGCAAGCACTGCCACCTAGCTTACTAGCCTCGCTTCATGCGCACACGAAGCGCGCACAGCAACACAGCCGCTGTAAGCTCTGCCACCAACAGCTAGTCAGCATCACTTCATGGGGTTCATGCGCACCTGCTGCACCAGCGCATCTGCTGACTGCTCCAGCGAGCGTGCTCCCCCAGCTTGCCCACTCCACTTCACCACTGGCATGACTGGTTCAAATGAGCTGTAGCCTTCCTGCCCCAGACTGCGCGCCAGGTTGGCCACAGCTGTTGTGACCGGCATGAGCGCGATGCCAGGTTGCAGCCGCGTGCCTGGTGGTGCTGACTGGAATGTTCTGCGTGTAGTTGGCATGCATACAGGGCAGCAGGGCCTTGATTGCATGGCATGAGTTGTACCGCAGCAACCAGATACGATGCTGACCATCCCAAGCATCAAATGTTCATATCCTGCGCCCACCCAGCATGATAGTTGGTCACACCTGTACTGCATGGTGATCGTTGCGCCCTGATGGTCTGGTTGGCAGGTGAGCAGCATAAGAAAGGTGGGCACGGCCCGCCCTTGCTCTGCTGCAACATACGTCTGCATCTGTTGGGTGATAGCTGCCTCACGCATTGAGGGTTGCAGGGGAGTCCCCGGCCGCATTGACAGCCAGCCAATGAGTGGGTCCCGTTGTGATGGCAGCATGCTTTTCAACTGCCCTTCTGAGCAGCGAATGGTGCAAAGCAGCATTAGCGAAAGGTGGCTGGGCTGGACTGCGTACACTCCAGTGACCTTTCCATAGGCAACCCTCGATCAGCTGACCAAATTATCATGTTTGCAATTTCCACACGCGCACCTTGCAGCCGGCCTGCACCATCATAAAAGCTGCTAGAGGTCGCATTGGCCACATAGCCTGTGATGTACACATGGTGCTCCTCAATCGTTACAACGCCCACGTCATCATCCTGCATGCGGTGTACGCACACACATGCAGGCTTTGCATCAGTTTGGCTATCGTGCATGCCAACCTTTGCTCTCGTGTGCAGCACGTGAATGCCTGAGTCAAGTTTACCACCACCGCATTCATACACATCGGTACATGGACACCGCACACCTGATGCCTGACGATCTGCTTGGTGAAAAACTGGCCTGCAGCAATGAAGGCATCAGACAACACCGTCTGAATGCATGCGCATGCAGTGCCATAGATCAGCCCCCCACAAAGCATGTTGTGCATGGCGCAAGTACACGAGCACTACTGAACATAAGAACTAACCAAACAGCAGGCCATCAGCATCCTGGGTGGCAGTGGCGGCATCATGCAGCATCAAAGCCAAGGTTGGCCCATGCACGTGACAAGTGTGCACTTCAGTCATCCACGACTTGACAGCAGATGAAACTCATTAAAACAAATGAAATTATGAGCTGCTCACAAGTCAGCTGAGCAGGGTGTGAGCTTTTGTGACATGAATTAAGTTCGTTATCTCAGCGTCGTTATCTGGACACCTTCATAAAGCTCTTAACACTAGCGAATTCTTGAACACGAGAACATATATGCTGAACCCTAGTTGCCAAGATTTGCGTTGCGGGCTCATGGAACGGTGAAAACAACTCACAGATCTGCCACGCGCAGCATCCTTTTGTGGGAACTGTCTAGTCAGATGGACCTGCTGCTCCCGCATGGGATGATGCTGCGTGTGGAAGAGGGCCACACGCCCATGCTCGTGTCCTGCGAGGACGGCGGTGCAGCTCCGAGTCGTGTGGGAAGGTGGGGGCTGGTACAGGTTGCCAGTGTTGTGGATGCCAGCAATGCGCACAACCTCCCTCAACTTTTGCATGCCCTGCAGGCACGCTGCTGGCCTCGAAGCCCTGGCAGGCACAGAAGGTGGGGTAGCTGGCTGCCTGCACTGCACATTGAAGCACATGTGCTGTGCCAGGCTGCCAGCGCTTGGTGAATGTGTGCACCATGCTCCCACCCCTGGACCATACATGTGCTTTGTATGCTTTGCCTGGGCTGCTCAGGAGGCGGCGAGTTGTTATGTGTGAGCTCAGAGAGCAGTGAAGATGCACACGGCTTCTTCAGTGTAGGGACGCCCAGCGCAACTGAAGTCATCTTCGTGCGTGAGGGGGTATCTGTGCGGCCAAGGAAGAGCTACCGCATCCCTGGCCGCTTGTCCCTGGTGAGGTGCTGGGTGATGTCCAGGACTCTTGCTGCCCTCATGCTTGGCACTTGTTGCTTGCTGTTTATCCGTAATGCACATTTACACGGTGCCTTGCTGTTCTCCACCGTCCATGGACATGTAGCTGATGCCGCTGACCCTTTGGGCCGTGCAGGTGAAGCAGCATTGCGTGGTCTTCATGACATGGTGCGTCGGTGCTGTTGGCGTGCCCTGTGAGCTGTGACTGGCTAGGTCACAGCGGCAGAGACGGTGCGCGCCCATGCACGCTGGGTAGATTATACATGTTGGCTTCTTGCCTGTCCTGCTCTGCACCTGTTCGTGCCCTTACACTTGCAGGCTGCCATACAGCCATGGTGTGCTGCAAGAGGACGGCACGTTCCAGACCACGTCGCCCAGCTCACCAGGCGCAGGTGTGAAGTTATATGTCAATATGTGGCAGCTGCACTGAGCACGTGCAGCTGTGACGGTGGGAGTATGACCAGCGTAACACAAGCCAGAGTGCCACTGGCCGCTCTGCGCCGGCTCCCACACTCTGCAACACTGAACGCTTGCCCGCAGACCAGTGGCGGTACGCGATCCATCCCATCCCGGTGTCAGACATCCGTGCGCTGCGCAAGCATACACCACGCTTTGGGGGCCACTGGCTTGCGGTGACGCTGCTGTCAGGCATCACGCTGCCGCCGTTCCACTTCCAGGCCAAGGGCGGTGTGCACGCGCTGCTGGAGACACTGAGCAAGGTGCGCGGCTGAACAAGTGGTTGTGCCCTAGCACTGTTGAATGGATGGTGGCGCTGGGGCTCCCCACTACGCGCCGAGCTCCCTGACGTTCATGTTCATTAGCCCACAGACGGTTGGCTCCTCTGTGACTCATGTGCTCCCACATGTGGCCTGCAGCATGTGCCGCTGGTTCGCTCAAATGACCAGCCGTCCACCTATCTTGTGAATGATGTGGCGGACCCTGTGCCACGCACACTCACTCCGCTGGAGCTGGGGGATGTGCTTCTGGGTGGCCCACCAGCAGGCAACGCATCCTCCACCTTTGCCCCACCCCCTCCCTCCCATGTGGCCGCTGCACAGGTCTGTGAGTTCGTGCATGTGGGTGGCGGCAGTTGTGCCGCTCATGAGCGAGCATGCTGGCAGCGCTGCAGCACGCACGCCTGTGCATCTGTTGAGTTGGGGCCACTCACGGCCTGCAAGGGGCTGCAAGGATGGACACCAACACTCATGAGGTGCCTGCCCTGTGCACAGAGCCGGCCCCCGGGGAGCACCAGCACATGGGCTGGGTGGGCGGAGCATGCTGAGTGCGTGTGGGACCGTGACCAGGAGGAACCAGAGTCTGGCAGCAGCACCCTGGGCCCTGGGACTGGTGCTGGGGTTGGGGTCAGTGCCTGGTCACGCATCTACAGCACAGTGGAGGGGCTGGTGTCACGGCTGGCCCAGGAGTTTGCACCCCCTCTGTCCTCATCGCAGCAGTGGTTCAACCAGTGGTCGGCAGTGGGGCTGCACTGGGACAGCTTCAGTGAGGTGCAGGCGGGGGAGCTGATTGAGCGCACCAGCATCACCAGCCCCAGTGGCATTGGTCAAGGGGGGTGTGCCCAGGTGGATGGGGCAAGCAGCGCGGCAGGTGCGTCTGTTTCAAGTGAGCCAGCCTTAGCGCCGCTACCTGCGACGAGCACAGCAGATGCAGACAGCAGCGATGCATCTGTTGCACCACAGGCAGCAGCGTCAACCGAAGATGCTGCTGCTGAAGATTTTGAGCTGGTGAGGCGGAAGGTTTTGTTTGGGCACAGTCAACAGCTTGATACATGATGCCGCGTGCGCTCCTGTGGGGCAGCAGCAAAGCACAACGCTGCATGCACGGCAGCCTTGGTATGTGAGCATCGTACGTGGCAATTTCGGTGTCGTGCACGTCAGTTCGACTCTGTGGTGGGCATGCAGGTTGAGCTTGGGGAGGAGGAGCAGTGCCGTGTGCTGGGCAGCGTGACTGCGGCCCAGCAGCCCCCGCTGTCCATTGACGAGTGGCATGTGATGCATGATGCAGGTGTGCAACCTCATGGCGGGAGCACTTTCACAGACCTGCGAATGAATTGTGCTGTAGTGCCCGCTGTGATGACTTGGCATTGTGTACATCAAGTCCACGGGCTGTGGCTGATGGTGGTTGTGCTGGCTGCCCCGCCACCTGATGCAGAGGGGCGGCTGACATGTGCAGCAGACCTGTATGCGCGTGCATTCACCTCCGGCCTGAGCCATGATGTGCGGCGTGACGCGTGGCGCTACCTGCTGGGCCTGCATGCACCCTCATCCACCACAGAGCAGCGGCGGCGAGCAGCAGCCAGCAGGTAAAGTGTGCTGACCAGGCCTAGCTGACCGCGAGCGGAGGGTAGGGGGGCCGTGTGGTGCATGCGTATTACACATGTTGCAACTGCAGGGCTATGACGTTGCAGCAGGGAGTTGGCAAGGGCCATTTGGCGTGGGTATGCTGCCATTTGCCTGCAAACCATCCCCTGCAGCATGACCAAGGACTCAGGGCTGGCAGGCTGCAAGAACAGAGGGATGCTTGCTAGGGTGCCTCACAATAGCTCGCCATGCCGATGGCACAGTGCTTCGTTCGAAACTGACGGATTTGTGAGTTGTGCTGGTCAATGGCAGGCGTGCTGAGTACCAGGCGCTGCTCAAGCAATGGCAATCCATCGGCCCCACCCAGGCCGCGCGCCACAGCCACTGGTGTGCGTCTGTCCTGACCAGCAGCGTGCATGCTCATGTGTTGACAAGGGCACCAGCTGGTGCCCTGTGCACCTGCCTGTTCACCGTGCAGGCGTGCTTGGCATGCCTGTAGGCCGCTGCAGTTTGCACTGACGGTTTGGCTGCTGCCATGTGCACGCCAAGCACTGGCTTGGACCTCTAGGGATGGTGTTTTGGCTAATGACTGTCAGGCTCCAGCATGCAGAAACATCTGTGGATAGCCGTGTTGTTATTACTGTTTTGTGCACGTCAGGCGCGAGCGCAAGGTTCGGGTGGAGAAGGATGTGCGGCGGACTGACCGGTCGCACCCGTTTTTTGCAGCAGAAGGCGGCCCTGCCACTAAGGCACTACAGCGCATCCTGCTCACGTATGCTGGTGAGGGCCTGCTTGCTACCGCACCTGCATGCGATGGTTACACTGCTATGCAGGTGTATGTATGTTTGTGCTCACTGCTCTATTCAGGAGTGTGAGCCATACACCTTTTGTGCATTTGCATTTGTGATCCGACACCTTCACGCAGTCTACAACTTCGACCTGGGCTACTGCCAGGGCATGAGCGACATCGCAGCGCCCATGCTGGTGGTGCTGCGTGACGAGAGCGAGGCATTCTGGGCGTTTGCAGCACTCATGGAGCGCATGGGTGCCAACTTTGACTCAGACCAGGCAGCCATGCATGCACAGCTGCTGGCAGTCAAGCAGCTGATGCAGGTGGGTGGGGATCAAGTAGTGGATGGTGCGCAGCAGTCAGCGAAGGTTGCCGTGTGTGTGGGTGCAGCAGGCGTTGCATCTCATCCGACCGCACTATTTCCTCCGCATGCTGCCATCGGGTGGCTCCGTAAGCAGTCTATGCACACAGTGGCACTCACAGCATGGTGTGCGGCATCTCATGGTGACTGTGGCCTGGCTCGAACATTTGCTGATGGAACCGTGCTGCGCTGTGCTGCGCCTCGCTTGGCGGACAGCTGCTGGACCCGCAGTTGTACGCGCACCTGGAGCAGGCGGATGCACTGAGCTTCTTCTTCACCTTTCGCTGGTAGGTGGTGCCCATTGGCACTGGCCTGCTAGCTCCATGCAGCACTGCAGTGACTGCAGGCCATCAGTGTGGATCAGCAGTTTGTCAGGGTAGTTGCGAACACTTGGCCTTAAATCCAGGGGCTGGGCTGACAGGAGACTGCGCTGCTTGGGCACACAGCGTTGGGTGTGCATGGGAAGCCTCTGCGCATCTCTACCCAACACCTTGCCCGTGCCTGGATCATGCATGGCCTCAGGCTGCTCATTCACTTCAAACGCGAGTTTGCATTTGATGATGTGCTGCGACTGTGGGAGGCACTGTGGACAGCACCCACCACGCCCCACCTGCACCTATACATGTGCTGCGCCATCCTCATGCACCATCGCCGCGCCATTTTGCATGAGGTGTGTGGGCATTGGCAAGTGTGCCATTGCAGCTTCGTGAGGTGGAGCTTGGGTTGCGCATTGGCCCGCAAGGGCATGTTGGCCCATTGCTGAGTCATCATGGAATGGATCAGCATTGCATGCGCTTTCACAACAGGAGAATTAATGCTTCTTTTAATTGGCTTGGTATGCACGGGTGTTGCTGGAATTGGTAGCGTGCTGCTTGCTGGCGGTCATGCTGTGCAGGTGCATGACATGGACTCATGTATGCGCTTCTGCCTCAGCCTGTCAGGCCATCTGGAGCTAGGGTCACTGCTCAAACTGTCCACACTGCTGGCCCAGCGGGCAGGCGTGGCAGGTGCAGAGTGCTGCGACAAGCTGCCCGTCACCTGCCAGCAACCACCTGCCAGCCACGTCCCAGCAGGGGCTGGGGAGGAGCAGGTGGAAGAGGACTACTGACACGTGTATTATGTACCACGCCCGAGTCACGGGGCAAGGGTTTTGCGTGACATGCTCCAGTCTCAGGTCTTGTAACTGTGCATTAGCAGCAAGAATATTCAAGGTGGAGGCTGCAGAAGCACCTTCCTTGTCGCTTGTATCTTTGGTCGAAGCTTCCTTTCTGTTTTTGGGACGTCTGTTAGGACGTGCTGGTTTTTTTGTGCATGTTGTGAACTGTTCACAGTTGCAAAGGCCAGGTCACGCCACTCGTGCGCAGACCTGTTCGCTCGCTAGCCCAACCTCTCTGCTGGCTAGCCCTGTTGCAACCGGCTGCATGGCTGGAGGATTATGTTGGATATGGGTGTCAGGGTGACACCAACACACTGGGATGCAGCAGATGCTAGATGTACTAAGGCACGCAATGGAGCGTGCCATGTTGATCAGCCCGTGACTGGCTGAGGCTCGTGTAACATGAACATGAACATGAACAAGACGTGCAACGGAGCAAGCACTGCTGATCAGCCGCGACTGTCTGAAGGCTCGTGTAACATGAACACAGTTGCAAACTGTCAAACATGCAGTGCACAAGCTGGTACATCGATTTTTCCCTCTTGGCATGGCGATATGGAGACAGTGATATGCAGCAGCGAGCAGTGTAGAAGCCGTACACCTGACCTTGCTGCGTGCATCGTCAGTTATCATGCCGATCAAGTCCTGGTTATGGAACTATCCTGATTAGCCTGTGCCTAGTGTGACGCTGTGTTTGTATGGAACTGAACATTTGACAGTCCCAGCTAGGATCAGCCGCCAACTCAACCTCAGTTGCCCACGGCAGACACACATGAGTAGGCACAGTCTACAGTCACCCCACCAGCAGCCTTGAGCTCTAACCCGTGCATTGTTCGCTAGAATCTTAATCAATGCACCTGATGCATCCCACGTCCATACACAAGAGTGTGCGATATGCTGGTGTGCTAAAAGCGTTTCCATGCCTGCCCCAAGTGCTGTTGGCCCTGGTAAAGAATGCGCCATGCATGCCCCGCGTTGAAAACAATGTGATGCTAAATCTATCCTGACCAGCTATGTTTGCACCTACCCCAGCCACATCAACCATGGCTGCTGCACTCATGCAGGCGCTGGTGCTGTGCTTGGGGGTTGGGGAGGAGGGGGAGTGGGTGAAGGCCAAGGATATACTGTGATGGGTGACTCCCCGCGTGGCAGGCTCCCAGCGGGCACTGTCTTTTTCCTAAACAGGAAGATGAGGCCACCTGCACCGCGGCTCACACGTGTGTCCGCGTCCAGGTACGTTGTGCACCAGTCTGACAGCGTCTGGAACTGGGTGGGCACAGGCAGCACCACCTGGGGCAGGGATCGTGCATCAAAACCCAGAACGTGGCCATCAGGGCGCACACCAAACGACTCAAACCATGCCTGCGCGCACAGCCCGCCGCCGTTGTCACGCCACCCGCCCCGTGCAGTCACCTTCCATGCACCCAGGAACCCAAACCTGCACGTGCGGCCATGATGGGCATGGCAGGCTATTCTACCGTGAGCAGGCGATCGTGTTAGGTTCCACATCGCTGTTCTGGGATACACGTCCACATACACAATGCAAACATCAATCAGCTACCAAATTCGCACGCTCACGAGGCGCAAGTTGCAGTGCCACAGTGGTCAGAACATTGGACGGTGGCCTATGGGGGAGGTGGGAGGTGACTGCCAGCCCCGGTAGCATCTGTTGCCTAACGTGGCTCGATTGCAGGCTGGGTGTACCAGGCTGTACCCGGCATGCAGAAACATCTGTGAAACGCCGTGTTATTATAGTACTATTAATTTATTATGTACCACCTACCTGAATGTTGCGCTGTTCTCCACAAGGATCACACCCTTGCGCCCCGGGTCCACCCACAGCTTCTGGACCACGCCATCCATGCCAAACCCAGGGATGGAGCCGATGAGCTGCAGCGCATGCGCCCTGCGCGCATGGGCATGGCCGGGTGGCCCGCAGCACCATGGGATGCGTGCATGGGCCGGTGGTGCACGGGCACGTGCGTGTGCAGCTCAAGATGCTTGTGTGTGCAGCCCACAATGATTGCGCGTGCAGCTCGCGACGCCGGAACGGAATGCCGGACAGACATGAGCACACGGCAGATGAGGAATCGAGGCTTGCACCACACAATGGAACCAGTGCACTTACAGCAGGTTCGCTGACACTGATGCGGTGGTGGAGGGTGCTGTGAGGGATGACGAGGAAGGCCCATTGGATGCGTACTCCAGCTGCCACTCGCCCAACAGGTTGATGTCAGGTGCTGGGGTTGGTGGCCCAAGCGGGTTAACGGACCGGCGGTAACCTAACCCATCATCCACCTGCCCATTCACAGGTGGTGGGAGGGTGTGCAACATGGATCAGGCAGGTGCGACGTGAAGAGGTGATCTGCTTGCACCAGCTGCACCAGCCAGCGCAAGCAGCATGAGCATGCGCCAATGTAACCGTGCAGTCCTTGCACACATCCTGCCAGACTCAAGTGTCTGTGCGGCCCCACAACCTCGCTGCTTTGTTTCACATCAGTCGCATTTTTCCTCCAGGCATACAGGCAGTATCTAGCCATGCTGGCACCGCAGAGCAGGGGCTTGCCAGCGGCGGCGCACCTTGATGTTCAGTGGCTTGTCTGTGGGAGTCAGCGCCTCCAGCTTCACCAGCAGAGCATCTGCCTCTGTGCGGACAGGTTCCCCGCCTGGAATGACCGCCAGCACCGGCCCAAGGCCGCGTGCCACCCACCTCAGCCGGTCCTTGATGTCAGCAGCCTCACGTATCCGCTGCGCATTCGTCTGCACCATGCTGGCTGCGCGCTGCACCTCAGCAATGCGCGCGTCCGCTGCTGCCGCCACTGCAGCTGCCGCGACATTCGCTGATGTGGTGGTGAACTGGGCGGAGGCGGGGCCTGGGGAGAGTGAGGGTGAGGGTGAGGGCGAGCCGGCTGCTGGGGGAGAAGAAGCGGAGAAGGAGCTCTTGAACGCCTGCCATGCCTGCTGCACGCCGTTTGGCCGGCGCGTGGTGGGTTGTGGCTGCTGCTGAGGAGGCGCTGTCCACCAGTCCACGCTATCCAGAGAGGATGCTGTGGACGGTGTGGTGGCAGTGGTGGGGAGTGCACTTGCCGCACGCTGTACAGGAGTGGGTGAAGGGGAACGTGCGGCGGACCATTCCGCGTCCACTGTTGGGAACTGGGGGTTCAGTGGGTCTTTGTCCAGAGACTGTAAGCTTCTGCCCTTTGGGGTAAAGCCATCACTCTGGAGCACATCCACCCTGCCTCTGTCTAACTGGGGGTCTGTCTCACGGGGCCGGATCAGCAGCAGCACACCCAGAGCAGCTGTCATGTACGCAGCAACCTTAGTTGCTGGTGGCATGGGGCCCCAAGAGTCTGTGAATGCGTCCACCAAACCGTCACCCAGCCGCTTGATGCCTGCAGCCATTGGACAGAGGCACACCGCAGCTTTTGAGCTGGCCTGGCACACATGCAGCTGGAGTGTAGCTAGATCAGAGCTGATCAGCACCAGCACAATCTCAACAATGACAGCAGCAGCAACTCACCCACAAACACATCACGTAGCGCTGGGTTGGACACCAAAGCGTCGTGCAGTTTGCTGACGAGTGTGTGCAGCGGGTCTGCGTCGCCCATCAAGCTCACGCGCTTCTCTGCCACGTCAGCGAGCTTGGATGCAACTGTCCTCAGCGTGCCGACCACAGCGCTCTCCTGGTGCTCAAACATGCCCTGCTCAGGCTGCAACCATGCAGGCCGATGTACACCACACGGCACACATGGTTGGGAACAGGCCATGCACCAGGGGGTGGGGCCTCACAGTTCCCTTGACCACAACAACGTGCCAGGCGCATTGAGCGGGCCCCACCACCAAACAAGCATACCCCAGACTGCACACTCACCTTGATCTCCTCCACCAGCTGCTTCAGCGACTGACTGGCTGCCGCAAGGTCTTGTGCTGCGCGGCGCTCTGCGTACCCACTGGGGCTGCCGCCACCAATGAGCGCAGAGGCCGCGTCCTGGACACCTTCCACCACACGCTGTGCACCCTCCGCCACGTAGTTCCGGTAGCCATCCTCTGCATGGGCGCACATTCGGTGGTTACGCGGTCAACAAATACACTACTGGCCCGAGTTTTGCAGTACACCCGCCTTGTTACTTGCACTGCGTCTGTGCAGCATGGCGTTCGCCACGTGTGCATCATGATGTCTAGCAGTTGCGCATGTTTTGTGCATGCAGTACAGCTCGGTACTGAGCATTTGTGCCCCAGGGATCAGGACGAAAGCAGGGTGTTGGCTAGGCCTGAAGCAGCACTGCACAATGTGGACGTGTCAACTTATGCACCATTCCACAGCCCAGAGGCCCCAACCCATCACTCACTGTCATTGAGCTGCGCGTCCACCTGCTGCAGCTCAGGCCCATACACCTGCTGTGCCTTCAACATGGCCTGCTGCACACCACTGGGCATCGCAGCTGCTGCCGTCGTGCCGGCTGCTGGTGCCATTGACATAGTGCCTGCGGCAGCCGAGGTGGTGACCTTGGTTGTCGCTGTAACTGTGGTGGCTGCACTGGCTGCACCTGCAGCAGTAGCCTCTGCAGCTGTTTCAGCATGTGCTGCATCTGCCTGGCCTGCTGCAGTGTAACCCTTGAAAGCAAAGACGTGCTGAATGAACTCGTTGGGCTCGCCATGTGTAATGCCATACGCGGGGGGTGGTTGAGTGAGGGTTTCAGCAGCGTGTGCTGGGGGTGCTGCTGCTGCTGCAACACCAGCTGCAGTTGCTGACGCGCCTGTGGCAAGCTGGATGTTACTTTGTGCTGGTGGCGCTGGTGCTGCAGGTGCTTGCGGCGGCTGTGAAGCTGGCGACTTTTTTCTTGCCACCCCACGTTTCACCTGCATGCATGGTTCAGCATTTTGCGCCCCAGGCCGTGCATGTTACATAATGGCAAGTCACATGCCCAGCCACGCAGACATGCCATGACACGCAGCAGCCTGCGCCTTCGCAATGTGCGCACAAGTCATGCAAGCACACACACCTTCTCCTCATGCCAGTCCACAAACTGTGATTGCTTCTGGGGCTGGCCGTTAGAGAAAGGATTGATTGCGTTCTGCAAGAGCCACACACAGACATAATGCTAATTATACGTTCACGAGAGTGCGTGTTTGGCATTCTGCACACAAGGGTTGTTTTGCTTGGGATTTTCTGAACGCCTTACCACGCTCGCAGAGCGATAGGGGAGGTGCAACATAGGGCTGGAGATGTCCCCAGGGCCTCGCCCGCCAGGAAGCACTTGCGCCTTAGTGCGCCACAGCATGCTGGAAGGCATTGAGCTGTGCATGGCTTCTATATGATTGCCATTGTGAAGGCTTACAAAGCGACCTCAATGTGCGCTGTCGACGTATGAAGGTACGACAACAAAAGCCTGCTGCACAATATAAACTAAACGCTGCAACGGACTGCCATTCGGAATTTCATGTACCGACGTACTAACCACCTGATGGCCAACCACCTCTCCATCATGTTGTACGTGCAGATCTACATCTGAGCAGCTCCCAGCCGGCGTGCTGGTCTGGAGAGCTC
>QAXD01000160.1:46204-57812 GCA_004335575.1 Haematococcus sp. NG2 | reverse complement strand
GAGTTTGCTCACATGCCAAGAGGGCCTTGACTGGCGCCTACGGCTTCTGTAACAACAACCATCATGTTGAAGTTCCGACCCTATAATCTCAAAGTATATGACATTACACACAAGCTGATGTGTTTGTGCATCGCAATGCAATCCTGTCCCAAGTGATCCATTACAAGCCAACTGGGCACATGGGCTGTGTTCATCATCTGATATGTGCAGGTGCGGCAGGACCCATGCCGCGGTCTACACACACTGCACCGCATGGCACAGAGGTACAATTGTTTGTTTCTTTGCCGCTGTGCAACACCATACTCACATTGGGCTTCCAGGCGTACCAGCCCATGTGAGTGGTCTCCACAGTTGCTTGTTGCACAACATGCTGTGGTGACCATCACGAAAAGAGATTTGGCCAGCAGCACGTAGTAAGTTCAGCAGCTGCCCAAAATAATTGAAATGAATCAGCTGCAAACAGCAGCATGACTTGCGAGTGTCCTAACCTTGGACACGCAACCGCGTGTGCTGTACTCACTGCCCCATGACCAACAATGTTGTTAAATGTTCATCATAGTACCTTTAAATGCCAATCCTGTGTGTGTTTCAGTGCGTGCTGCGCTGTGCATCATGTGTTCCTACCGATCATGTCAGCAGGCGCTGCAGGAATGCTGACAAGCTCAGAGCTACGATGAAGGCTGACAATCCTGCGGGCAAGGGGCATCCCGCACACAATAGATGGTCGGGTGTCAGCACAATCAAAACACTCCTTAACACACTCAAACAAAGCATTGAGCCAGCTCGCATGCTGCAGAGGCACTGATGGTCCTGCAGGGCAGGCCAGCTACCAGGCAACCAACACGTCAATCCAGTGCCTGGCCAGCCAGGCGTCAAGCCAGCCATGCCGCACCTCTCTTCTGGACCACACAGCCCGTCTCCAGGTCCACCATGAAGCAGCGGAAGCCTGAGCCATCCTCTAGGATCCGCACTGCATCTACATCTCTCCCGCTGCCCATACTTGCTGGCTCATCCCCTAAACTTGGTGCGCCAGCAATCAGCACAGGGTGTGAGACACCCTGTGGTATGTCACCGCCACTGATGCTGGACATTGCCTGCTCCATGGCCTGCACGCGGGCAAGGCCATACTGGCCACTGACATGCACTGTCTCCCGTGATACCTCGCTCAGCATGAGCAGCCGCACATCTTCACAGAACCTCACCCCGCTGCTCGGTGCTTGCCCATTTCTGAACCTGTATAGCTCCCACACCTGCGCTTCCACAACACATGGTGCACAGAGTAGCTGCCATCATGCAGCCTGCTAAGCTGCTATTACACTGTGTCCTTCACAGGGCATCATGCGGCATCCACCAGCAGACTGATAGAAAATGCAACGAGTATCGAATGCGCAGGCAACAAAGCTGGTGAAGCAAGCCTGAGCACGGGAATCGATGCGGCATGTGCTTTGCCGGCTGCATACCTCCCAAGGCAGTGTGACACCCAGACGCTTTTCTGTCTCCCTGATAGCTTCAGGTGTTGCCCCTGCATGAGCATGAGCAGCAATAGTTGATTACTTTTCTCCCATGGCTCTTCCCCTTGTGCAAACCAGTGACTCGCGATAAAGGAAACCCCCATGTTCAGATGCTTGCATGATGCCTCTCACCTGCATTGAGGTTCATCTGACTGGCCCTTGACATGAAAGGCGTGTATAGCTTCAGGAAGCGCCTGCAACCAAACATCCACCGGGAGACCCAGGGAAGGGAAAGGCAAGGCAGCATAGGCCAAGTGGGGATTTCATCGTGCCAGCATAATGCTGTGAAATGCTCGTGCCTGCTGCAGCAGGCCATGTGTGACAATCTGCGCCGGCACCAAGTTGTACGCCGTCACTGCCACCTGCTGTGCTGCCATTGCTGTGGTGTGTGTGGCACCTCACCTGACTCGCCATCGCGTGGCCATCCGGGCACAATAGTACCAAAACCAACTGCTTTGTGGCCCCGCTGGGCTTGTGCTGTCTTTGCTGCAGGCATGACGAGCGGTTTGCTTGATCCCCCACAGCCATGTGGGGTCATGCATGGCAGCAAGCTGCTGAACATGATGCATTTTGACTCGCGCACCTCGTCCACCCACTTGCTGCGCAACGTGCCTGCCAATACCCATCTGCGTTTCCCTTGACAGCCTCATACACGTGTTTGCATGAGGTTGCAAACTTCAGGGCAGACCCAGGGTCCATCTGTTCAAGGATTAATCTGAGGACTTGTTGTTGCAGAATAGACATGCCCGCAGCGTCTGGTTCAGTTTGGGAATCCATTATTTACTCCTTAACAGGCACTGCACAAGCATCACGTCACAGTTTTCAAGGCCTCACTCGCTCACTGCACTAGGGCTTTGTGTAGGTTGATTTCTTTCCTTTCTTATTATTTGGTTATTAAACTTGCGTTCGCGATTATCATAAACCATGGCGTCGGATCCAGGACAAGCCCAGCGCCAGCAGCTGGGCAGGGCAGATCGCATGGATTTAGGATGGCTTGCAGGCAGCGCCATTCAACCTGGGAAAAGGAAAGAGATTGAAGGTGAAGGCACTCAACACATGCACACTCTACAGGGGTTGCATGAGGGGGACAGCGCCAGGACGCATATGCATGCGTGCAGCCCATGACCTGCCAGGTGTTGTTTGCGGCATGCAGGCTGTTGACAGCAACATGTTACATGAGGGATCATGCATGCACATGCACTGTTGGGCCTGCAGGCGTGAGTGCGACCAGCATCATGGATTTGCAAGCACAGCTGTACCAGGCCCAAGAGGCAGTCCGGCTGCGTAGGGAAGGGGTGGTAGATGTGAGCGAGAAGAATGCGCGCAAAGGTGGCGTGAGTGTTGCATCCATCATGGGCAAGAAGAATGCGGGTGTGGACGAGCGCAATAAGCGGGACATGCTGCACGTCAAGGTGCGTGCTAACAGGTGGCTGGTTGCTGTGGCTGCTGTGCTAGTATACATGCCTGTAGTGTCTGGTAGGCTCTGGCTCTGCTACATCGTGCTGATGTGCGGTGTGCAATGTTACTTCAACTTCCATGCGGCAGCTCTTTGTTGTTTGCGTTCTTACACGTGGCTCCGCTGTGTTTGCTTTGCAGAGCACAGCTGATCGTGCATCCGAGTGCTTTGCAGCGCTTGAGCGCAAGGCCGCTCTGTATGAAAAGCTTGGTGAGTGACGGCTGTGCGTCCAGTTCTGTCCGGTGTCATCCTGCCTCATACCTGTTTCTTGCCTGTTTCTGTGTGCCTGTGCGCTCCATTCAGCACGTGGTGACATTGATGACAACGATGAGAAGTACGAGGTGGACTTCCTCATGAAGGGTGGCTGGCTGGCGGAGAACAAGGCAGAGCGGGACCCCAGCATTCTGGATCCAACTTATGGCAGGGATGAGGCAGCTGGCAGAGGGAGAAGCACAGACAGGGAGCGTGATGCAAGGAGCAGGAGCAGAAGCAGGAGTAGAAGCAGGAGCAGAGATGGGGGCAGGCAGGCAGGGCCATCGGGAAGAGGCAATGAACCCATCGACACCATGGGGTTGGCCGTGAGTGGATCAGGTGCGGGGTTGAGATGACATCGGTTGTGATGACCACTGGACCAACAGCGTGCATGCAGCTCCTGTGACTGTGTTTTGATGTTCTAAGTGCGCATGGATGACCTGGGTGGGCTGGTGGATTTGCAGGTGCAATGATGACTGCAGACATGGCCACAGAGCGCCAGCGACGACAATGGGAGCAGGAGGAGAAGGCTCGCACGCAGGAAGAGCGGCTGGAGGAGGAGCGCAAAAGGCAGCACAAAGAGGTGTGTGTGTTGGGTGGACAGCTGGGGCTGGCAGGGCATTGTTGCATGCGGAACGTTGCATGCCTGTCTCAGGCGTATGGCTGCACCCATAAAGCTATGGACAAACACCTCACTGCGTACAATGCATGAAATCACTGATCACCACACACTGATTTTATACTTGCAGACCATCATGGAGCTGGCACAGCAAACACGAGACAGCAGACAACGGGCACTTGAGGTGAAGCAGCGCAAGGAGGACCAGGCCAAGCGTAAACTTGAAAGGTTAAAAGAGGAATTTCTACGGAAGCAAGCCAAGGCAATCCTGGCAGGGAAAGGCGGCAAGGGCAGCAGCACATCAGGGGGATCATGAATTCATGTTCCACATGGGTTGTTGAAGCTGCATCACATTGTTGTAATGGAGCAACTGAATAATGCCAGTGCAGCATGCAGCATAGGAGAACGCACACAACCCCCCACAGCCCACACACTGGCCACGCACCCTCACACGCAGTACAAGCAGTAGACGCATGTCGCAACGAACAGTTCCAGGTGGTGATTTCGTTGGTTGGCCTCAGAGGGTGCAGGGGCCCGCAGGATCGCGACATAATGCAGGGTCTCACGGCGCTGCTGCGCCAGGCGCAGGCCCCTGCAGTCACGCAGGGCCTGCGTGCCTTTGGCACTGCTGCTAAGGATGTGCTCGCCTCTAGCTCCAATCCTTTCCTGCGCTTCAGCACACCATACCCGAAGGCTATTGACCACTCCCCGCTTCTAGCCACTTTACCTGAGACCCAGGTGCGTAGCTATAGGTGCAATCAGCGGACTTGGTACAATGCAGGTCGAGACAGGTGCTTCATCACGCCTGATCTTGTGGGTTCTTCATTGTGTAGGTGACCACGCTGCCCAACGGCCTGCGCGTCGCTACCGAGCACATCCCGTTCGCGGAAACAACAACCGTGGGGGTGTGGATTAACTCCGGCAGCAGGTTTGAGACGGACGAGACCAATGGTGTTGCGCACTTCCTGGAACACATCCTGTTCAAGGGCACGAAGGTGGGGCTTTGATGCATGGGCATGGGTACAAACCCTGCATGCCCAGTTCATGCGCACGCGCATCACGTCATCGGGCCGCTGGCATGCTCTGATGACATATTTGTTTGGCGTCTGCAGAAGCGCACGGTCAAGGAGCTGGAAGTGGAGGTAGAGAACATGGGTGGGCAGCTGAATGCTTACACTGGACGCGAGCAGACTGCGTATTACGCAAAGGTGTTGGGCAAGGATGTGGGCAAGGCCGTGAACATCTTGTCCGATATCCTACTGAACTCCAACCTGGACGAGCGTGCCATTAACAAGGAGCGCGATGTGATCTTGCGCGAAATGGAGGAGGTGAGCGTTTCTCTGATTTTCAGGGTATTGGGTCCGCTGGGCTCGATCATGGGTGCTAATACGACCCATGGTGGACCTGCACATCCTGCAGGTGAACAAGCAGACGTCTGAGCTAGTGTTCGACCACCTGCACGCCACGGCATTCCAGTACAGCCCCCTGGGTCGCACCATTTTGGGTCCTGTGGAGAACATCAAGACCATCAACCGGGAGCAGCTCGTGTCATACATGAAGACCCACTACCGCGGCCCCCGCATGGTGTGCACGCTGGGCAGGTGTCATCACATGAGTGCGGAGCAGCATGGGTGGTGATGCAGCAAGCTTTGGGCCGCTACTGCATGTGCACATGGACCTGCAGCGAGCGGGCAGGGGGGCGGGGCGGGAAGGGATTACCAAGCATGCAAGCGGGAATCCCCTGCAGCACTGTATGCTGCTGGAGGCAGCTTCTTCAACGCTGCTTTTGGCAGAGTGTTGCACGTGCACATGCCTTGATTATGCGGTGCACGTGGACTGGTAACAGGTGCTGGCCGCTGCTGGTGCTGTGAACCACGATGAGCTTGTGAAGCTGGCGACTGACGCCTTTGGCGCCGTGCCAGATGAGGAGCCCGCCAACAGCGTCCGCACGCTGCTGACCAAGGTGCACATCAGGCAGCAGCAGTGCAGCAGTGCAGCGCGTCATGGGCTGCGTCTCATGTGTGTGCAGCATGCACATGATGGGGTTGCATGGACTACCACGCTACATGATGTGTGCATTGGAGCAGGCAGCAGGCAGGGGATTTAGTGCAGCAGCAGTAAAGCGCTCCGCATTTGCGGCGCAGCTCGAGCATGCACGTCAAGCCTGCACCAGTGCAGTTTTCACGCATGCTGCGTGTTGCGTGATCGCAGGAGCCCTCCAAGTTCACTGGGTCATATGTGCATGACCGCTTCCCTGACGCCACTGAGTGCGCAATGGCTGTGGCATTCAAGGGTGCTGCATGGACTGACCCCGACTCCATCCCCCTGATGGTCGCGCAGACCATGCTGGGTGAGTGGCACATGAGCAGGCAGCACAGCTGTTGCCGGAGACAGCATGTCGCTGAAGCGATGGGGCAGTGATCAGCTGGGGCATGCAGCAGGGTTGACAGGCACAGGGCCCACCGCCCCACACGCCGCAGCCTACTTACTGAGTATGTGCCTGCAGCATGTCGTCTGTGCACGGTTGCTGGACACAGATGTGGTGGCGTACTGATGGTGAGCTGCGTCACGTGGGTGTCTCATGTTGCAGGTGGCTGGGACAAGAACAGCACTGTGGGCAAGCACTCAAGCAGCCCACTGACTGCCACCGTGGCAATTGAGGGCCTGGCCGATGCATTCATGGCCTTCAACACCAACTATCATGACACTGGTCTGTTTGGCGTGTATGGTGTGACTGACCGCGACCGCTGCGAGGACTTTGCTTACCAAATCATGAATGAGATGACCAAGATGTGCTACGACGTCAGCGAGGCGGAAGTGGCACGCGCCAAGAACCAGCTGAAGGCGTCACTCATGTTCTTCCAGGACAGCACACACCGTGAGTCTTCGTCTTCGCTCATGTGTAGCTAGGTCGCGGCAGCATGTGGGCAGGGTCGTCAACAGGCATGGGACGGGCGTCAGGGGTGTTTTCATGCATTACCGGGCTTGCCGCTGACTGCACTGGAGGACTTCCAACCTCAGGGTTGTTGTGCCGGCGCGTTCCAGCCTGACGGCTGCTGCACACCTTTACCTATTTGTGCTCATACAGACGTGGCTGAGTCCATCGGCCGCGAGCTGCTGGTGTATGGCCGCCGTGTGCCCAAGGCAGAGATGTTTGCGCGCATTGATGCCGTCGATGCGTCCACCATCCGCGCTGTGGCTGACCGCTTCATCTATGACCAGGTGCGCGTAGTGCGCAGGTAGCTTAGGCACCTGCCACATTGCGTGTGGTGTGCTGCTCAGATGAGCAATGGGGTTGCATGTATGGTTTGGTTGGTACCATGGCATCAGCAAGAAATCGGAAGTGGGGAGGTGTGCACAAGCTCGTTTCTGGTCCTTGTACAGTTTTAGTGAAGGCTGTCTCCTCTGCTCACACAACGCTGTCTGTTGGCGGTTGGTCACCACCACTTGCAGGATATGGCAGTGGCGTCTGTGGGCGATGTGCAGTTCATGCCTGACTACAACTTCTTCCGCCGCCGCAGCTACTGGCTGCGCTACTAAGCGCCCAGCTATTAGCCAGCCTCTAGTGTTGTAGCTTGACTAGCTTGTTCAAATCTAGGATGATGTCAGGAACTTGCGTCGAGGGGATGCTTTAGGTAGTGGGACTCATGAGCGGGATCTGGTGTCAAGCAGTTGATACTGCACATGGCTTGTAACAAACTTGCAGCAAGCTCTGTTGTGGTTGTAGTTGCACAATTCAGCACACTTGAGGCATCGCGTCGGCTTGAACACCCACACATAACACACCCTCGCTGTAGACAGCACGATGTACCGGCTGCATCTCAAGAGCAGTCCAATTTTGCGATGTCAATCGAAATAACATGAAGCACGACTTGGCGAGCACGCACTGCATCTGCACCGAAGATGTAGACGAATATAGGCGAGCAATTAGTGTGTACATAAAACCAACAGATCGCTGCGTGGAACTTGGCTGCGCTGAAGGAATCACAACTGTGCACATCGCCAAGTATGCAAAGGAGGTAAGCAGTTGCATGCGGCGGGTCTGTTGCAGGGGGCAAGGGAACCCATTTTCACCTTGCTCTTGCATCATGCCATGGGGTGCAAGTCGTGTCATGGATGCCATGCAGGCCATCGGGGTGGACAAGAGCCCAGGCCAGGTAGCCCGGGCAAGGGCACGGCACCCTCACATTCAATTCATTTGCGCAGGTGAGGAACACAATGACCAGCATGCAGTCGGTTATGGTGTGGCAGGAGTGCCTCAGTCCGGTGGTGTGCCCTCAGAGGCTAGAGTGCTGCAGTTCTACGCTGAATGACAGCTTTTGTGCTCAACCGCAACTGATGTGCTTTTCAAAGATGCGATGGATGCTGGAGCTGTGTACAAGGAGCTCCAAGGCAGTATAGATGTCTTCTTCATCGATGTGCGTTCTGTTCTGTGTCCGCACACTTTGAATGCATGCTGTCATGGCTGCACTGCATACCTGATGCCTGTAGTCGCTGAATAAAGCTGAGATAGACATGCTGTTGCACTGAACCTCACTATACAGCCGCATGTGCCCATGAGGATGCACATCAAATGGTCGTTGACATGCATGCAAGCTAATGTCACCACTGCAGGTATCAGGCAATCGGGATGTGGCAGATGTTGTGAGGATCATTGACTCGTGAGTTGCAACATGGACTGACACTCTGTGGTTTTTCACCAGCCTCGATACCGTAACCAGGCTCCAGGATTGGGTTTAGGTACATTTGGTGGCTGCAATAGGCATGCCAACAGGAACTACACGCAAACTGCGACCTGTTTGCCCTGCGTTGCCCTGTAGGTATGGCAAGGTGTTTCGCCCACGTCTGTTCATCGCAAAATCTTTCAAGCTTAAGAGGCTGCTCGTCAACTGCACAGTATTTGAGCCACCCAAGGTTGTCAGTTTAGGTCCACGGTCACACCCCCTAGGTTGCAGTGAGGATGACCAGCTATAACAGCTGGTGTGGATGACATTTGTATGAAAGCATCCCGATTGTAAACTCCAGCTGGATGGTTTTAACACTTGAGTATTATAACTGTGCTGTGCAGTGTGCACAGTGCATGCAACTTCTCTTGACAAACACAGCTCATGACCATACTTTCACATACAGAAGATGCGAACATGGACGCACACTCTCGTCATCTGCGTGTAGCAGTGCACTAACGCAAAACAAATTCGAAATTTGTCATTCTCAAGACCTGCTCAAGCCGCACCAATCCAGTGTGATGCGTTGTTTGTGTTCGCAAAAGCACACAACACAGCATGCACAGCCTGTGATTGATCTGTGACTTGTGGCATGTGTCTGTATCACATACCACCCTCACATCATGCGCATGCCCCAGTTCTGTTGACATCCTGCACCACAGCAGGCATCAGTGATACATGACTGTTGCCGCCACACTCACAGCAGCCAGCAGGCCCCCCACCCCCCCAGCCCCCCCTACCCACAGATCATCCGCGCAACCATGCCAGAGCTGGTTGCACGTGGAGCTGAGATGTTCAGAGCTCAATCTCGCCTGTCTCCAACCGGAGGTACGGGTTGTTGGGCTGAGGGCGGAATTTGACTGCTGTCCACATGTAGAACGCAAGCGTGGCAAACTGCTCGGCTGCCTCGCTCACCCACGTGTACTCTGCAGTGCGGGGTCAGGGCAACAGAAAACCAGAGGCTCATTGCATCCAGCAAGCGTCTGGCACATGCAACCAAATATCGACGCACAGGCATGCACAAAACGCATGCACCGTTGCTCAGACTCAAATGGCCAAAGCAACAAACAGCACATGCCATTCAAAACCCATGCAGCATGGGTGCTGAAACCGCCTGCCAAGCATCCAACGCCGCACCTGGGTAGATGCTCATGGTCGACTTCAGCAGGTACACAACGATACGAGTGAAGTAGATGTAGACCACAACCATGACATAAAACTGACGGAAGAGCGTGAGCTTCTCCAGATTCCGGGCAGCTTTGCCATCGGTCTGGCTGGCCTCACGCAGGTGCTTTATGCTCCACACAATGGGGAACAGGATGGCGCAGCAGCAGATGATGTCTACCAGATGGAACACGTCACGCCACGTGAACCAGTCCTTGACGGATGGGCTCTCCTCCTCAGTGATGATGATTGCAATGTTGGCGAAGACTTGGAGGGGCACGACCACCATCAGAATGCGTTTCTCCTTGTCACCCAGGAACGGCTTCTGCAGACCAAGCAGGCACATGAGTACGTGAGTGCAGCAAGCCCTTTCGTGCTCCCGCCATGAATGCAGCTGCAGCCGCTGCCCCACTACTGAAGCACTGCCAACACAGCCCCACTGCCGCCCCACTGCAGTGCATGCCTCTTGCCGCTACTACCAGCTGTGCCACACCACCTGCATGAACGGCCCCACTGGAGCACTGGCACAATGAAAGTCTGACCAAGTGCCAAGAGCAACCTTGCATCCCAGTTGCCATGCCATAGGCTGCAAGTCAGGGGGAGAGCCAGCGCTCTGTCCTGGTGTACCATGCACACCCCGCATACGCATACATGCTTGCTGCTCCCCCCTGCACTGCGCACCATGTAGCTCCACCCGGTGCCGATGAGCACCACCACCGTGAAGAAGAGGATACCACGGCAGAAGGTGAAGATGTAGTAAGCGATGTTCCAGCCATCAGCATGGCCAGTGCGCTGGATGTAATGGTACATGCCTGCCTGAGACATGACAGTCAGAGCCTTGAAGAAGCACAGCGCACCCATGAGGTAATGAATGCGGTGCGAGTGCTGTCGGTTCTGCCAGACGAACCAGATCCAGACACCGCAGATGGAGGTGAACAGAGCGAACATGACCTGCACGCGCCATGGACAGCGAGGCAAATGTCAGGACAGGTCCCATGCAGCTGCTGCGCGTGTCTGGAGGTCGAGTTCCCGCTCACCCAGAACACTGCCTCCAGCTCCGTCTCCCCCACAGACAGGTAGTCGATTACGCCATTGTACTCGTTGTACATAATGATGGTGCTGTCAAAGGATACAGGGGTGTTGGGCTCGCAGTTGGCGAAATACAGGTAGAACAGACCCCCGTTCTCCAGCACAGCACTGAAGCTGAAGCTGGACCAGCGCTTCTCGATAACATTCCGCACGCCCGAGTCTGTGAACGTGAACAAGTAGCTGATTTCGTCCAGGATGCATTTGCTGTCGTCTGCTAGATCTTGCTCCAGGGTTGCATCTGCCTCCACCGGCGACAGAAAGAAGCCAAAGCGGTCCAGTTCATAATCATCCTTGTCGTGTTTGATGTAGAGCGCAATGTCCTTGATGGTGATGTTGATCCGACCTCCGTCCGCAAACCCAAACGCATCTGTCAACGGCACCAGCTTGCGGTCATCTGTATCTACTATGCTATGGTGAATTTTAGCATGGGCAGCCAGGAACGTTGATACGAGCAGCACTGCACACAGTGCAAGCTTGCTGACAGCCATGGCGCCGTGTCTGCAACAACGCTGCGTGCCTACGTTTTCATCCAAGCGGGCTTGCAGGGTTGCACGGTGCGCATGGCATTTTCAACCAATCACAGGTCCGTGAGCGTGCCTATCACTTTTTCAGTGCAATCTGTTGAGGCAGACCTTTGGTTGCACTGGAGCGTCCATTGGCAAGCGCATGCCGTGCTCACATTCAAATGCCCCTGCTTCCCCGATGCAGTGCTTGTAGCCGTACTCAAGCTGTTGGCTGGCAAGCAGGACCAGGCGTGACGGACCCCCTGATGAATCCCTAGCACACGTGAGGT
>QAXD01000160.1:25718-43382 GCA_004335575.1 Haematococcus sp. NG2 | reverse complement strand
CATCAGCACGCCGCTTCCATTCAGGCCACAAATAGCCCTAATCTTTCAAGGTGATCCCACATGAATGCGTGTGGTGGATCACAGCATGCGTGGACTGTGCACATGCAAGCACAGCATGCAGCATGCAGTGCAGACATGGACAGCTTTCTTCGGCACACTGTGCAACACGACACTCCAAGAAAGTTGCAAAGCTGCAGGCTGCATATGCTCGCCGGCACTGCCATCGGAATCAACGTTTCGACTCAGTCCAGCGCGTCGGCCCAGCAGCTGTGAGCGGGGTTCAAGAGATCGCACATGGCGCTAGCCTATGCAACGAGGACTTTGCCAAACACGTTTACTGGTGACGCTGCAGCCGGATCATCCACAGTTTTGCGCGGAGGCCACGAACAACCTGTTTCGAACAGTTTCGCAGCACTTGCAACACCGATTCAAGGCGCGGATCGCAAAAATCACACTTGACTCCACAGAGTGTCGTCCGGTCGTTGGCGCCCAACGACCACCGACCCGGCCCACTGGCAAGGTCCGTAATGTCATACGTTCAGTCCACTGTCACTGGCAGCATGAAGCCCAGCGCGAGCGAGTCATCATAAACCTGGTCTGTTGTTGCATCCCGGTACACAAACATGACGTGCACTAACGACTGGTCGTCCACAATGCCTGCAGGCGCAGGTGCAGGCATTCACACGCATAGTCCTGTGCAAGCCTGGTCAGCCTGCACGCGTATGTGGTACTGTAATGCAAGCACCTGCAGCATGCACCTGGACGTAAGCAGTGCACATCTGAGCACACACCAAAGAGCAATTGCGATGGTCCAGTCATGGCCTCTGCAGCCAGTGTCCGCACTAAGTGCTTGATGGGCAGATTCTGCAGCCATGCACAGTTTGCACCAAGGAATCACCATGTCAACTAATACCGAGCATCATCTGCCTGCTCAAAATGCAGAGTAGGGGTAATGTTGGATCCTCCCTCACCACTGCCACTGCAGTATGCTTGTCCAGGGCTTCCTGAAGCTGCTGTTCCGCAGATGTATTCCTGCAAACATACAGCAGGCCACAGTTGACCAGGATGTGCGCATGTTGCTTGCCTGCCAAGCTCATGAAGATGCGCACAGTTGCTGAGACACTCAGGGCTCATGGCAGCCAGACGGAGCAAAAGGCACACCTGTTGGGTGCCTCCACATCTTGAGGCGGGAACACTCGCATGTCTTGGAACTGTGTAGCCAGCATGACATTCACTGCAATGATTGCATACAGTGGTGGTTGTTGCAATCAGTCTGTGAGACGTATGAACGCACACAGTGGTCTACTCTGACTAGACAGGAAGCACCTTCCTAGCCCATTCAGGGTGACACTTACAGCCACTGACGTGCAGGTACAAATCTCCATGCTGCAAACACACACGAATGCAAAACACAGACAGCTCTCAGCTCCAATTGTGCTCTGGGAACAGAGATGCAGATCTGCTCCCATTTGCACTTCAATCCACGCGCAAGCAAGGCATGGAACATAACGTGCAGCTGCTCGCCCAAAGCAGGCCTGCACCTTGGTCACAGCCAGCATGACACCATCGCTGATGCTCTTCATCTTGTCCAGCATGCTTTGCAGCATGCTAGTGCACGGTTGGACATCCAGGTAATAGGAGCTCATGGCTGGTGGGTCCTTCTGCGCCACCAAAGTGTCCACTGCAGCAGGCGTGTAGGGCTTGCTGATGGGCAGCTCCTGCACCAGGTTGATGTTGTCACCCTGTGGCCGAGCAATCAGGACGTCCAAGACCAGCAGGTGTGACGCATGAAGGGATGATACATTTGTAAGCGATTTCAAACGACAACTGTGTGCGGCATGCATCCTGCAGATACTGTGCCCCTGCTGGCCCACCTTGCCCACAAAGCGCAGGATTGTTGTGTTGACGTCTGCCCCACCAGGTACAGGCGTGCGCTTCTGCGCCAGGCGCACGCTCAGCTGCGTCGCCTTGTTGGCACGCGCAGCACGCAGCACACCAAGGAGCAATGCAATGTCCACGCGGAAGGCAATCAGATTGTGATGTTTGCTGGCAATCACATAGTTGGCTTGGTCAAAGGTGCGCTCCTGTGCATATATAGGCAAGACGCAAGAGGATGAGGTTTGCAAAGCTGGGCCTTCTCACCATGACAGTGTCAACCTCATGAGGCAGCAAACAACTGCATCCAAGCAGCAACACTGGCTGAAGACAAGTGCCTTGATGCTAGACGAGGATGTACAAGGTGCGCAACACAGTGACTGCGCGGAGCACGCAGCTGGGCATTTGACAGCTGTGGCTACTAACCACAGTGAGCCGGGCTGTCACGTGAACACTGTCTGTGTCCTGAGGTGTCTGCATCATGATGAGCTCTTCTGGCCCCAACAGAATGCTGCATGTCTTGCCCTGCTTTTCCAAAGCTGGAAGGAAGCCTGCATGGGAATTGGAATGGCCATCCAAGATCGTTCTTAAGCACGCACTATGGTACGGAGCTGCAAATTCTTTGCATAAAGGCGTACCCTTTTCAAGGTGGCGCCACCCATACTCCGTCAGGTCCGCTGCGAACCTCATAGCTGCAAGTTCAGCTCATGTTTCTACTGGTTGGTTGGGAACAATACAATTTACCTCCTGTATGTATAAGCCTCAACACCGGGTCTTGTGCAGCGTACTGTGTACACTACATCCGGGCAGCCTCCTGATGATCAATCAGTTTACCAAGCAATTTTTCATGCGGAAATCGGCGCCCGTGTCGTGTGTGCGGTGGAGGTACAGATCACAGATGGTTGGCAGTACGGCGGCTCCCATGCATCAATTCAGCGCGTGGCCTTGAACAACAACGCTAGTGGCGGCTCAGAATGGAAGGCTTGAAGATTCACTTGATAGGGTGTGCGACCCCCAGCACTTAGATGGCCACGAGCCTGCACAAGCGTTTCTGGATTGTGTTGTGCATGCATACTTCCTGCAGTGTAGCCATAGCTGACCCAAATGCGCTTGCATTAACGTGTTCTGCGCCGACATGCAGCTGGGAGGATGGGCAGAGGGTGGAACGCGACGTGCAAGTCACAGACAGATGGGAGATCCATTCTGCTGAGGAAGTTGTGGTCACCATGGCTGACACGACCATTCACCTGAAGCAGCAGGTGAGCTATTCTCCACTGCAGGTGTACCAGGGCAAGCCTTCTGCAGCATCATTCACCTTGTGCTTTGGCCTCGATTTTGCATGCAGCCCAAGGCCTTGAATGCAACACGCATGGGCGTGGGTGCATGCGTTTGGGAAGGTGAATTGTTGCTGGCCGCTTACCTGTCAAGTCTACCCCGCCACCGATACATTGGAGCCAGGTGTTTGGACTTCAACGATTCTGCACATGCACTTCATCTCGCCTGCTCCTGCCTGGGCTTTCCAGCAGCAATACAGCTTGCAAGTAACTGCACTCATTTTAGATCTTTGATGCTTACTAGCAGTGAATAAACCAGCTAATAGTGCTGCTGGGAGATGCCCTACACTGGCTTGGCCATTGTGTAACACACCTACTGGATGCTCACACACAGTTGTGGTTGCTTTGGCTGCAGGGTGATTGAGCTGGGGTCAGGGCCAGGGCTGGCAGGGCTTTTGCTTGCTGCGATGGGAGCGAATGTGAGTGTATGCATCTGCTGTGTTGATTCAGACAATGCAAGAGTGGCGTTCTCATTGCACGTCGGGCATGTTGGCTGCCCAAATCTCTGCAGGTGCTTTTGACAGACATCCAGAAGGTCCTGCCACTCATCCAGGACAATGTAGACCACAACCAGCTCAGCAGAGAGCACCGTAAGGGCCAGGCATCAGGTTGGGCAGAGGTGGCCGAGCTGGAGTGGGGTGCGCCTGGCTACGAACAGGTGGTCTTGGGCCTGGCAGCACAGGGCCCGATTGATTGGGTCATCGCAGCGGACTGCACGTACATTGACAACGTGAGTGAACACCTTGCCAAATGAGCATGCTTGCTCCTTCCTCAAGGCTATGCAGCATGCAACTGGAGGATACTGCTGGCGCACGGCTTTCACCCGCAGGAAGGCCAATCACCATCCACAGAGCACTTCATCGCTACATGCGCCATGTTGTGCGCAAGCTCCAGCACGCGCTGTTTGGTCAGCTTTGAGTTACGCTCGTCAGAGGTCAAGCGCACATTCCTGGAGTCAGCTGAGAAGGCGTTCACTAAGGTAGCATCCATCATTTGACTGCATAGCTTCCAGACTATGGCTGCCTGCTGCACTGTCACCACCGCATATGCACATGTCAAGTTACTTAAGTATAGTATGCACGGCCATGAGTTCTGAAAGCAGTGCTGCGTCCCTCACCACAGGTGTACCGTGTGCCACGCTCTGCCTTGCCTAAGGGCTGCCAGGTGGACCACATCGAGTTGTATGAGCTGTCAGGGGTGAAACAACATGCTGGTTAAGGTTGCGCAGCAGCGATGTGCGAGCATGCTTCAGGTCTTGCATGTAGCCCAAGAGCCCACAAATACAGCATGGTATTACAATACAGCACTTGTACACTGACTCAAAAGCAGTTACCTCCCCAAGTCTGGCGTAGACCACAAGCCGAGCCCCTGCCCTACCTATGTTTGTCTTCGCTCCCAAACCAAAGCAGGCTGCAGCTGCACATGCAGAGCAGCTGATTGCTGCATGCCGCAAACAGCCGAGTGGGTGGTGGTTGCACTACTGCTATGCTGTGCAACCATGTACAGCATGGCACGCTCGCATGGAGCGATCATGGTAAACCCCATTCTGTCATGAACGTCCTTCAAGCGCCAGGTTCAGTAGCCAAGCTTCTTTTGAATGCCAGCCGTCACCTGTGCAGGGCATCAGCGACAGCATCAGGTTTGACATGGTTCGCCAAACCCGCATGCTGAGAAAGGCATCAGCACTTCATCACTGACCTCTTTAAGCGTAGGTGGCTGTGCTTGGTACGGTTGCTTCCGCTTGTCGTAAAATTGGGGAATGACAAGGGCAGATGTCACGGCTGCAGAGACAATACAAGAGAGGTTGTTGATGATTTATAATCAGTCGTAACTCATATCACAGCGTACTCGCCTGTGCCATACAGGCCAAGGGCCCAGACCAGGACAGTCTCCTTATAGACGGCCCTTGTGAAGGATTCCCACAACGCCATTTTTCCTGATCAGAACCACACGTCTGCCAACACCTGGGCAATGATATCAGTGCAGGTCATGGGTATGCAAGAAGTGTGGTTTGTTGTGCGCTTTTCCCTTCCTTTCCCTTTCCCTTGCTACTGTACTTATTCCGATGCCTCCTTGAGTCCTTGATCAGACTATTATTACAGGAGTAAACCCATGGTGTCCAGCATGCCTGCTGGCTGCAGCTGCAGGATGGATTTGATGGATGATGATGTATGGCAGGTGGGTATGAAGGCTGTGGGCATACCTCTGCATCTTGGTGGCTCAGTATGCATGTGTGCCGCCATCATGCACATGAGGAGTTGAGGACCATGCACTCCTGCCGCTGAGTTGCAGGTTGTGGCGCAGGCGTTGCCTCCGTACCATCAGGGCGTGCTGTCCACAACATGCAAACGATGGCGTGCGGTAAGAGCAGGCAGCAGTGTGGTGTACGCTCACACGAAGCCTGTCGCCCCATTGCGAACTGAACTGAGCACTGCATTTGTGCTGTGTGGCAGATCACACGAATGCTGCCAAGCCAACTGAGCCTGACACCACAAGCACTGCTGGACCGGCGAGGGATGCTTGCACGCTTGCAGCAGCGCTTTGCGCGTGCGGCTGCGTGCGCCACCCTAGTTCACAACCGGGTCCTGCATCCTAAGCTATTGAGACAAGCGTTTCGGAGCTTAGTGCAGGAAGGAAGGGGTGTCACACACCTGCAGTTACATGATGCAGTCAGCTGGTACGCTCCCATACAGTGCCTGGAGGAACTTCGTGGCCTGGAATCATTGGAGTGGCTGCTGCAAGGCTCTCAAGAGCTTGAGCCAGCGATTGTTGCCAGGCACGAGCAGTCCCTCAGCCACCTGTCAGTGCTGACCAGCCTGCACAAGCTATGCATGCGCTGGATGCTTGGGGACATGCCTTACTTTGACCTGCCACTCCTGGAGGCTCCATGGCTGCGCCACCTCACTGCACTCACCCACCTGGAGCTGGGATGGGTTCGCTACACTTCCCACAACAGCCTGCTGCAGGGTCTTGTGTCACTGCAATCACTGCGCACCCTTGTGATCTACGGTGAGCCCAGCATTCTTTAGAGGGGCTTCCAGGTTGGCAAAGTACGTACCTGCATTCTAGTTCACGATCTGTTCCACAGCGCTGACGAAGCAGATGCGGCTGTGCGGATGCGCGCAGGTGACCTGAGCCGCTTGTCCGCCTCATGCTTGGCACGCCTGCTGCTCACGGGTGCTCTGCCCAACCTTCACACCTGCGAGCTGGTGCACCGCTTCTCAGATGTGTACGTGAACATGGACGAGGCACAGATGCAGGTAGCAGCTGACCAGCGGCTGGCGGAGGTGATGGCAGATGTGCTGGATCCAAACCCCAGCACCAGCAACGGCTCCAGTGGCAGCCCATCCGCACATGGCACTGCTGCCTCGCCAACCGCAGCAAGCTCAGGCACAGATGCGGCAGCGGCCCTGCCATCATTGCGGCCAGGACAATCACTTCCGCCACTCGCACACCTCATGTTCCCTGTGGCGCCGCTGACGGTCGCTTTTGCGCCCTTCCTACCGCTGCTTCCACTGAATGAGCTGTATGTGCAGCACATTGAGGGCATTTCAGATGAGCCAACAATGCTGGGCTTGAAGGTGTGTATGCTTGCAGACCGCATTTGAACAGCGATTGGATGTTTGCGACACTAGCCCAGCTGCTAGAGTAGTGATAGTCAATATGGCGCTGCGTTGCACATAGTGCTGCCTGTACACGACACCACACTCACCAAGCTCGAGCTTGGAGCTGACCTGCCCACATGTGTGTGCCTCACTGTGCATTGCGAATGCAGGGACTCGCGCAACACCGCAGGCTGGCCAACCTGCAGCTAGATGCACTGCCCATCACACCTGCCCTGTGCACCACACTCACCGCGATGGCGCCAACTCTCACACGGCTGGTCTGCTTCAACAGCACGTGGCGGTGTGACCCATGGAGGGAGATGGCAGAGGCAGGTGACCCAATAGTGAGCGCTCCAGAATTGGGCATGCAGGAGGTGCCACCAGCCCTGCCTCCACTGGAAGATGCAGATGATGTTAGTGAGACAGATGGTGGAGACAGCTCGGATGTTGACATGGGGCTGGACGTGCCAGCTCCTGGTGGCAGCCAGCATGCAGCTCCTGCAGCGGCAGGGCTGGCCACAGGACAAGCCATGGACCTGCAGGCAGTGGTGCCAGCAGGCACCGGGGCTGGGGCAGCAGGGGCTGCTCACTCCGCTGCACAGCTGTTCCACTGGGCAGCTGCCAATCCGTTCCCCTCACAGGCAACACAGGCCAGCATTGCAAACCTCGTGGCCCACCTGGGTCTGCTGCCGCCTGACGTGCAAGGGCCAGTGCAGGCAGCAGTGGCAGCCGCGCAGCAGGCCACGGCAGAAGCCCAGGCTGCAGCACATGCGGCAGCAACCGCCGAAGCAGCGCTGCACATGATGCATCATGCGCTTCATGCAATTATGGCACACCAGCAACCGCACCCACCAGGAGCCCAGCCGCAGGGGCCAGCAGGTGGCGCCCCACTGCTGCCACCACCAGCACTGCCTGCGGCTGGGCCAGATACTCCTGCTGCCCCCCCTGTGGTGGTGTTGCAGCCTGGGGGGCCTCTGACCACCCTACACACCTTGCCAAGCACACCAGCCTCAAACGATGACATCACGCCATGCAAGTCTGCACTGGAGCACCTGGGCCAGCTGCACAACCTCAGGACGCTGTGCATTGACCTGGGAGAGCAGAGCACCGCAGTGCTGATGAATGCGCGGTGTGTGGAGCTGGGTCAATGCAATACCAGTTATACCACCCTCGTCAACCATGTGCATTTGCTTACTATCGTTGCGTCGGCGAATCCCTGAGGTGCTAACATGGGCATGGTTTGATGTGTGCTCTGACGGTTGTTGCATGGTATATGGACCGCAGGACACTTCATCCCTTAACTACCTTGACCGCCCTCACCAGCCTGCATCTCTCAAGTGCATGGCCCGTCGCCCCTGAGCCTCCCACCAAGTTTGATGTCTTTCCAGGACTGAGGTGCGGCCACAGACTTTCACTTTTCACTGAGGTCAGACTCGAAGAATCATGATCACATAAGTGCACATGGTTGAGACTGTTGTGCCATCAACCACTGCACCCAGCGCTCATGAACGGACTGCTTGCGGTCAATGCATGCAGGAGCCTATCCATCAGCACCAGCAGGACTCTGGCGTACCAGAAGGCCGGTGTCATGCCCCAGCCCTACGCTCTTGATGTGGCACATCTACCCAGGGGCCTCATGGCGCTGTGCCTGCATGGCGTGCACCTCGTGTGGCCATGCATATCTTGCGGCAGCCCTACCCTTAACGCCCAGATGCAGCAGTCGTGGCCGCAGTGGCTGCGCCACCTATGGCTGGCGCAGGCGTCGTTCCCTGGGTTCAGTGTGCAGCAGCTGGCAGCCAGCATCCCAGCAGAGCTGGAGACACTGGTGTTCAAGATGACCCCTCCCACAAGCACCACAGCTGCAGACGAGCAGCAGAACACATGGGTGCAGTGCCTGGGGCGCTTCAAGAGCCTGACAACGCTCGGCATCAGCGGCACTGCGTACCGTTCGGACCTGAAGCACGTGCGCAACATGCCGACGCTGCGCACACTGCTGTTGGGGTTTGATAACAGCCCACAGGAGCCAGAGCCGCACCTGTCCTCCAGATGGCTGGTGTTTATGGAGGTGCGCCCGTCTGTTGGTTTGTGGTGCCTATCTGTGTCTTGCTGCTGTCGTGCTTTCCCTGCGTCTTCAGACTCTGCCCCTGCATCCTCCACCTGCTCGGCTCAGGTTCATTTCCGCAGTTGCATATGCGGTGAGCTGGTGACGTGTAGTTGCTGAGTGGCCATCGACGCTTTGCCCTGTACCCCACCACCTTGACCCTCAGGAGCTCATGGAGTGCCTGAGCGACCCCAGTGCTATGCCGGGCCTGCGCACACTGATGATCCCAGCGCTAGCATGCACGCATCTGGACATGATCACGTGGCAGGCACAGCTGGCACAGGTCTGCCCTCTGGTGACCATCAGGACACTGCAGAATGACCACATCTGGAAGCTGCAGACACGTGAGTTCTGGCGCAGTGTGATCTTCCTTGTCTGCTTGTACCAATCATCCTGGCTGGCTGCTTGCAAGTATAGCCATCCTGGATACATAATGATGTGCTCGCACCCTTTGGCTGTTGCTTGCAGCTTGCGGTGTACCAGATATCCCGGAGTGCCTGGACTGGTGGAAGTTCCACTGCTATAACACGCTGTGAAACGGACCATGCGGCAGATGCAGCATGAGGAGGCGCGCTTTTATGGCAGCAGGGGCAAGCGATACAACCACATTCAAATGTGGCAGTGCGTGCAGCACTGGCTATGTCAGCGTTACGATGCCCAGTTTTGTGACAGCTTTTACGTTCTTGCTCATGTTCACAGGGCTGGCGTCATTAACTTATAAGCCCACACATGCTATTCTTTGGCGGCCCATGGCCTGGTTTGGACTGGCTGTGCATGTGCATTGTTGCATCGTCAATTTAATGATGACCATAGGAACCAACTGTGCTGGGTCATGTTCTTACAGCATGACTGCATGTGTGTTGCCTCCACAGATTCTTTTACATACATACTCCGTAGGTTGTCATGTCAATACTTGAACTTGACGCGTGGGTCCTTTGCCAGCTCATCGTGCACCATTTGCACAATCTCAGCTGCACGCACTGTCACATCCACTTGAAGGGACAGATACTTGCCACCCATGCGCGTGGTGGCCTGCGCAGGACGACAGCCCACCAAAGGCAGCGCGTCAAACATATGTAGTGCACGTCTTTTGTTGGGCTTGTATTAAGCATGCACACAGCCATGCAAGCAGGCACAAGTTTCCACACACACCGGCAGGAGGTTCTGCAGCTGGAAATTGACCTGCCGGCATGGGTTGCATCAGTCAGGCTCCACGCACTTTGACGTCTGCCTCTGCATCAATCGTGGTCTGGCACACACGTGCAATGGTAGACACTACATCCTCCTTGAAGCCAGCCTCTGCCTTGCCCACCACACTGAAGCAGTAGCGAGCTGGAAAGGTCATGAGCGCTGACAGAATGATGCCCGATGTGTGCTCTGTGTTCTCCACCCACGCGGGCGGGTCAAGCAGGCCGCGCATAGCGGACACGGCCACGTCAAACCGCGTCGCTCCAAGGCTGTTGACAACCTTGCCGGTTTTCTCTACATGGCACATGTCGACATGTGAGAGGATCATGCTGGTCACTCAAGCGCATGGCCTGAGTGGCGTGTCCGCGACAAACCACTGCAGCACCTCACCATCTATAAGCAGGCCCTCGTCATTGATACTCAGCCCTGCATGGTGGTGCACGTGGTGGAGGGATCACAGTTCACATGCATGAACATCGATGGTACCTGGCGATGGGCATGAAACAATGTACTGCGCGTGCACAAAGAACAATCTCGCAGCATGTTGTGCCACCTTGCAAGGCCTCAGGCAGCTCCTCGGGGTTCACAGGCTGCAGCTGCTGTTCACTGCTACTGCTGTCCGCTCCATGATCCTCATGTGTGGCTCTCAAGTGCCGTCTGATGAACAGTGTGCTAGTATTAGGAGCACAAACCGGAAATCTACTGGATAATTGTGATGGTACATTGTGCGTCCGGTAGGGTCTGTGTACGGGCAGCAATGGGCACGAATGCAAAAGCATGGTTGCGTTAAAATGACCAAATGACACGGTGCGTTAAGCCACCCGCCAGTCGATGGCTTGGCAGGCAGTACACATCATCGCTGGGGGGAGGTGGTAGGTTCGCGTTGCGACGTTGCTGGGCGCTCACAACAACAGTGCCATGCTACTGAACGGGCTGTCGAGGCCCCAGCTTGGGTGCAAAGCAAGTAGGGCTTCAACTAGCCCACTTGCAGTCAGCGCACCCGTGCGGACGTCTGTTGCACTAAATCATCAACAAAACTACGTGCAGCAACAATGCCTGTGGCAGGTTGGCAATGCCAGTGCCAGGAGGGGGAGTGTCCTGAGGGCAATCGCTTCACCCACATCGGCACCTCCACAGGCGAGTGATAGTGGAGTATGATCGCTTTCACGCTCCCAATCTTGACGTGGCAAAAAGATAAATTGTTTCAGTCTGAGCCTTGACCGCTCGTACGTTGGCCTACATTCGCTTGCAGATGCCGGAGCAGCCCAAGGTGGAGGTGGATGGCGAGGATGTGTACCAGCTGGCCCCACAAGTCAAGGTGCTGCGAGGGACATGCAGGAACAAACTGCGCATGGAGGTGGAGTACATGCAGAACCATGGCACCTCTGACAACAGCTACCTGATCGAGGCAAGTGCATGATGTGCATGGTTGCCATATATGCATGACATGTCAGCATGCAAACAGCTGGTTTTGGCTCCAAACTGCACCCTGTTGTTTCCAGAGCCCCTGGGAACAAGCCAGCATGGCATGCACACTATTGCGCAGGTGCCAGGCGCAAACGTCTTGATCGATGTCCCTTTCCTTGCATACGCCGAGAAGTTTGGTAGGTACAACCATCCCACTGAGCTTGCCATGAACCATGCACCAGCAGAGGACTTGTGACTGTGCACCAGCTGACAGTCCTTGCACCACGCACCGGCCGCTGGCGCTCTGATTGTCAGTACACGACCATCACCTGCTGTGGCACAACCTGCGACCCCGCCTTGCTGCCTGAGCTCTGCAACTCCCAACTGCCCACTGCGCGCAGCCGACGCGCTGGCCCGCACGGGCTGTGTATCCACCCTCACACACATCGTCATCACGCATCTGGATCCCAACCGCATCCCCTCCCTGGAGGCAGTGCTGCAGCGGCTGCAGGCAGCAGGCAGCAAGCCTCAGCTCATCCTATCCAACCCTGCCCTGCGCATCCTGCAGTCCTCCATCAGTGAGTGATGCCAGGCACAGGCCGCAGTAGCCAACAACAGAGCCATTGCTTGGAGGACCAGGGTGGAGGAGATTGGCTGCTGGTGCACAAGGGCTGGCACAGCTGCTAGTCAACCAGGCCCAATCGGATTCGTTCCTGGTCTTGCATGCACGTCCTGACCGTCACCCAACTGCTCATGACTGTAGGCGAGAAGCCTGACAAAGCTGGCCTACTGGAGGGCCTGACGGTCACAGCTGCTCGGAGTGACCAGGTGGGATAGCACTGGTGCTGATGTCCTTTGCTTGTCGCCATGCAAATCAATGGCATCACTGGTATATCGGGGATCCAGGGCCAATGATGAACACCACAGATATGGCCACCGCTATCGAACGTAAAGGCTGTGTCAGCAAGCCTGCGGCTGGTGACCCAAGCATTTGGGAGTGGGCGCAGGTGATCCAGCTTGGCTCCGACCCTGCCAACACGCTTGTCCTGGAGCTGACCCCCACACCCCGCTGGCCTGACCTCATGGTGGCCTACTTCCCCCCTGCTCGTATCCTGTTCTCCTCCAAGCTGTTCTCTGCACATGTGGCACCCCAAGAAGTGAGTGTTGGCGCACTGGTCGTTTAGCACTACTGCTGGGTCTGCATGTTGGACCACAAACAGTGCTCGGTGTCTGTGCCCCGCAGCATGTGTGTAGTTTGTATGGGTGCATGATCTCATCCATCCCAGTTATCCAGCCTTGTGCACCAGTGTTGCACATGTGCGAATGGTTTGCATTGCTGCAGGGGGAGGTGATGGACGTGGGCGGGTGGGAGGCGTTCAGTGATGACTGGCGCTACTTCTTTGACTGCATGCTAGCGCCCTCCCCGCGCCAGGCGGCTGCCGCACTGGATAAGATGAACATTGTGCCTGCTGCGGGTGGTGGTGCCGTCGGCCTGCCCTCGTGAGTGGTGCTTGGCTCGCTGGGTTGCTCCCTCCATTGCCGTGGTTGTGGCAGTGGACTGTTGTGATGAGACACACGATTGCAAGCAGACATGTATGTGTTGAAGCTGATTTGGGTGCAAGCACATCAAGTCAGGGGTGGGCCGTATGCATACCTTTTGATCTTTGCTCCATCATATGGCATCTGATGTCAGGGGTGGCAATGCATGCCGCAGCCTGGCTTTGAACATCTACATTGTTGTGCACATGCAGGTGGATCAAGCCGATTCGTGAGGAGTTTGCATGGCTGCGTGCACTCATTACTGGCAAGTCCGGCACAGCCCCAGCAACCACTGCGGCCACCCCTGGTGTAGCCACTCGCATGGACGTGGCGATGCTCGCCCCCATGCATGGCCCTGCGGTGTCGCGCGCGCTGACGCAGCTGCTACGCGAGTACCGCAGCTGGATCAATGACCAGGTCAAGGCCGCAGACATGGCCAAGGTGCTGGTGCTGTTTGCGTCCGCGTACGGCAACACGGCGAACCTGGCACAGGTGTGGGCATGCGTCTGTGCAGACTTGATACGTATACAGCGTGCAGGTTGGATGATGGTCATCATACATGACAACATGAGCTGTGCTTGATGTAACCCCTCCGCCAGCTCAACCCATCCTGCCGTTTTCCTGTGCATGGGATGCGGCTTCACGTTCAAGCTGCATGAGGGCTCGCAACCCGACCTGCTGCCTCTCTGCGTGCTGCAGGCCATTGCGCGCGGCGTGACCAAGGCAGGTGTGGGTGTGGAGACGCTGAACCTGGAGCTGGTGAGCAGTGACGAGGTGGCATCTGCCATCAAGAATGCGGATGGCTTCATCCTGGGCAGCCCCACATTGGGTGGCCACATGCCCACACAAGTGTCAGTCACATTGGGCACCATCATCCGTGAGCAACAGGCCAAGCAGTTGCCGTGCGGCGTGTTTGGCAGCTTTGGGTGCGTGGGGGAGATGGAGGGGGAGGGCATGAGGCTGGAGTGATGACAGCGGCGGTGAATTGTGTAGCCGAGTGGTACCTGCGCTCCAGTAAGAAGTGGTGCATGCCGCAGAATCACGATCATGAGGATGATGCCGACATGCATTGCGCATCATCATGTGCATGGTCATGGTCATGAGTGTGCCAAACGCATGTGTAGGTGGAGCGGTGAGGCAGTGGATGAAATGGAAAGCCGCCTGAAGGATGCCGGCTTCAAGTTTGCGTTCCCCGCCATCCGTGTGAAGTTCAAGCCCACGGCAAAGGTGCAGAAGCACATGGGGTTGGGGGCGTTGGAGACCTAGGGACGAAGGCTGATGTCAGGAGCTTCAAGGCTCCTGGCAGCAGGCTTGCGCACTGCATGTGTATGTCGAGCTGTGTGCGTTTCGTGCTGTGCACAGCAGCGAAGTAGCTCGCAGCATAAAGGAGGCACCATCCGCACTGACACCAAGGGGTGATGTGCATGCTGCTGCTCAGGACATCCTGTTGTGTGAGGATAGCGGCCGTGACCTGGCACTGGCCGTGAAGAAGAAGGCGCGCGCCAGGGAGGCAGCCGCCGCACCAGGTGTCAGGGCCGCTAACGTCACGTCTGGTCCTCAGCTGGCTGCCGGCCGCCTTGTGGGCTCGCTGTCCGTGCTGACAGCAACAAACGATGACGCCAGCTCAGCCATGCTTGCCAGCTGGATCTCGCAGGTGAGCTACTGCCACACTGTTCAGTGTTTAGATTGCGGATTCAGACCGTCCAGCCGCAGGGTGGCATGCTTTCCTTCAGCGGGTTTGGCACACATTCAAGAATACAACCTGGTGCAGGCAGCCACTGGGCAGGGTCCCGCCCTGTACTGCAGTATGACATGCATGCATGGTGCAGCTTAAGCACCGAACCTGCACTGCATCTGCCCCTCACATGTTGTTGTTAATACACCATAAGCCAGTGACGGATCTGCCCCTCACATGTGCACCCACACACGGGCGGTCACGAATGCTCACGTGGTGTGCATTCCACATTGCAGGCCAGCTTCGACCCACCTGGCTTGACAGTGGCCGTGAAGAAGGACCGTGCCATGGAGCCCCTGCTGCAGGTGGGCAACCGCTTCGCGATCAGCATGGTGCCGGATGGTGCAGAGAAGCAGATCATGCGCCAGCTGGCGCGCCCGTTTGCGCCGGGTGAAGATCGGTTGGCGGGTGTGGAGGTGGTCCCTGGCGAGCTCAGTGGGGCACCGCTGCTCAAGGTGGGTGTGGCAGCAGGGTGGGGCGTGAATCGGAAGTCGCACATGCATGGGCTCAGAGCAGTGTGTGAGGTGCACCTGAGGCTTGGTTGTAGTTTAAGATTAGGTAGCAATCAGGGTGGTGCCAGCATTGTACTGTTCTCCGCACAGGTGCACGCAGCATGCGCCGATGATTTTCTGGCTGTTGAGTGGTCATCATCTTGGATGCGTCTGTGCACGCAGGTCGCACACGCACATATGGAGTGCCAGGTAGCATCTCGCATGGAAGCAGGAGACCACTACGTTATCTACGCTACTGTCTTGTCTGGCAAGGTGACTGATGACAGCGCGCAGACCGCGGTACACCACCGCAAGGTTGCCAATCACTACTGAGAAGCTGATCGGATGGAGCGGACAGGCAAAGTGGCGAGAATGCATGAGGGACACTTCACATGTTGGCTGATGAGCTGCTGGAGGGCGTAACACCATGTCTGCCCTGAAGTAGCAGTGGACGGCTGGTATGAGAGCACGTTAGAGGCGACACAACTATTGCATGCACACGTTGAGTTCTCGTGCGTTTGAGTTGAAAGAAAAAGAATGTGAGGTACCGCACAGCATTTGTGGATGAATATGATCAACCCACCCCTGATGCCTGCGGTTTTCAAGATGCGCAAACATCAGGGTATTATGATGGCACATGGCCGTTGTGTTTTGAATGCTCAAGGCTGCAAGTCAAACGCATGGTGAGCGGCTGTATGTCCAAGGCGAGATGAGTGCTGATTTCCAAGAGGGCCGGTCTTGCAGCCATGCATCAGTTTTGACCTTTAATCTCTATGTCCAAACTCCTGGCAGACCACACCGAGCGTGTGCAGGTTACAGAATCCAGCAGGGTGAGACCAGGGTGAATCAGATCATGGTGATGCACAAATTGTTCTCTGAAAGCGCGCTACAAATTAAGCTCATGAGCAAGCGGTAATGGAGCTGTTGTCAGAACCTGCCCTCCCAGGAGCTGCACTAGCAGAAGAGCTGGACAAGAAGTTATTGATACAGCTACGAGACGGCCGGAAGATCTTGGGAATACTAAGGTCGTTTGATCAGTTTGCAAACTTAGTTCTTGAAGGTGCGGTGGAGCGCATCATCGTGGGAGAGCAGTATGGAGACATTCCACTGGGCCTACAGCTCATTCGTGGCGAGAACGTGGTTTTGCTTGGGGAAGTCGACCCTGAGCACGATGTACCCCCAGGGTTAACGCAGATCTCGGAGGCAGCTATACGGCAAGCGCAGCGGGCAGAAAAAGATTTGAACAAACTCAAGGCCACGCTAAGGTGGGTGCATGGTGCATCATGCGCGATACATCATGCTGTGCCCGCCAGCACAGTGCATGCACGGGCCAGCCCCATGCTGTACCTATTGTCAGGCACGGCGGTGTGTTGGCAGCACTGTCATGATTGAAGCAACATGTGATCAACACGTGCTCCCTCATGTATATTACATTGCACAGGGCACGCATGGATTTCCTGGACCTGGAGTAAGCAGCTTGGCACTTCAGCTCACCAGCATGGCGCCCCGACCCTTCTTCTGCACTAAATGCTTTTCAGAGGTACTCTCAGCATCGTCAGAGGAGGCAGCTGCGCAAGTGTATGCTGCAGGCAAACATGCACGCAAAGCTGATCCGTCATTTTTTTGACACGGGCTCAGCCTGACAAAATGACTGATGCAATGGACAATGGCAAATGCTCGGTAATTCATTTCTGCCTTGTACAGATAGTCTGTGCTTGCTGATTGCCTGCAGCACAGTGTAATACTGGCTTGCGAGGGGAGGTGCCACCGCTGCTGTTGCTGCCACTCTTCTCACCTTGTGACTGTGCGAATCACGATGTCAGTAACACTGTTCCAGTGTACGGCATGTGCCTATGACTCGTTGTTGCTCACCCGGCAACATGGGGTAGCATGATTTGAATTTTCAGTGCAAATGCTACCTGTGCTATGATATGCATCGATATGCATCGTCAGCCATTGCAAGTATCATATTGCATTGCAAAGAACAGGCTGGTCAACAATTCGGTCATACTATGTGGTCAGAGATTCAGGTGTTGAGCTGCCTGTTGAGCTCGTGCTCATACAGAACTTCCAGCACCAAAACATTGTCATAGGAAACCCAACAGGTTGAGGAGCACAGGCACACTGGGCTTTGATATCCACATGACCACAGTAAGTGGTGTTAAAAAACACCGTTTTGGTTTTGTTTTGGTTGTTGTTGTGAGATGTCAAGGTGTACGCATGCTGAGCAGCTGGGTGCACAGCGGACAGCAGGCCTTGTGTAGAGCAGGGCGTGCACAATGCTGCAGCCCCAAGAATGGATGTCAAGGAAGTCAGGTCAGGTAGAGCCAGCCACAACCGCTTAGGCAGAGGTGAACTTGGTGACGGCCTTGGTGCCCTCAGACACAGC
>QAXD01000160.1:11911-22429 GCA_004335575.1 Haematococcus sp. NG2 | reverse complement strand
CCCAAGGACATCCAGCTGGCCCGCCGCATCCGTGGCGAGCGCGCTTAAGCGCCTACGTCGCCTGTCATGTGTTTCCTCGCCTGACCCAACAAAACAAAAACGGTGTTTTTAAACACCACCTTTATCTTCATGCAATGGATTGGTCTGTTCCGTCTCGAAAAATTCATGTGACAGGTGCTGCATGCACACGACAGCTCATGCTGTGGCTCATGCAGCACACTGCATGACTGAGCACCAGCATGGGTTCAACTGCCAGTTTGGTTGGGCTTTTGTTGTACACAGGTAACTTGAACATCATGATTTCGCGTGGTGTGTGGCTGTGCTGGCACATGGCAAGTTCATGTGCTAAGGATGACATGAGGTGCACTGGTGCCAAGACACAGCTGTGGCACCTAACAGAAGGCACTCATTCCTGCTAGTACTGTGCCCTCCATCCTAAATGCAGTTTGTGGGTGCATGCAACACAAGAAGTGGTGGCAAGCGTGTGATGTGTGCTTGCAAACCACACCTGTCATACAGTAAGCAAACTCCATTGGCTGAGCAACATTTGGGATCCTGTCTCTATGGGATCTATAGTCTCCATGACAGAATCAGACATGTATGCATAACAGTTTATGCATGTGCTCACAGCACAGCGTGTGAAGGCACTGGCATTGTAGGTGTGCACTGGCATCGTAGGGACAAGGAATGACATGGGACCCATAGGGAAAAGGTCTGACATGGGACCCTGCTGTTCATCGTAGCCACAAACATATCAACAACCCCATTCACCTCAACATCAGTGGCCCTCACACTGCTCAGCCATCAACTGCCGGTGGTACAGTCCCACAGCTGAAGTGACCCCTCCTGCCGCTCACTCTGCGTGCTGTTTGAACATGCTGCTATCCCTTGCAGAGCTGCATAAGTTGCCGATAAGCCTGGCCATTACACATAGCAAATGCTTGCTGCAGTGTGCTCCTGTGAAGGTTTTGGCCTGCATCCCTCCATGCACCAGTCTTCATGCAGCACAGCGGCACATGCACAGGTCAGCAGAGCAGGGCGGGAAGGGAAGCTGGTATGGACGATCATGATGGTGCCACGGGCTACTTGCATCTGAAGAGTGTGTAATGTGTAACACTCAGGTGCAAGTCCCTTGCCGCGCCCAGCCTGAGCCTTCCAATTGCTGTCCAGTATGCAGAACGTCCATGAAAGCGCACGGCAATACCCTTTCAAGGCAAAACCTATGAACCATGCACTCGTCATGAGTGGCTGTGTTGCACACAACGTGCTGGCCACTCCCATCAATCATCATCAGCTGAGACCATCCATGTAGTTCAAACATGACCCTCCTGCACCTTTCTTACCAGCTCCTCATGGACTTATACAGCTCACCAGATGTCCATCTTTCTTTCCACCGGCTGGTTGCACATGGGACACGGCTGGCCAACGTCAACCTTGTCTGCACAGATCCTGCATGCGCACAAGTGCGCGCCGCTGCCATGCACAAAGCCCACCTGCCGCGGCCGCTCCAAGCAGATTGCACACATGTAGGCATCGTCATGCTGCTTGCTCTTGCCAGCCTTGGCTGCACGCGCAGCGGACGGCGTGCCTTGCTGGTCTTGGTCTTGGGTGCTGGGGCTGCCACTGGTGTGGGCATGGGGATCGGCATGGGAATCGGCACAGGCGATGTAGCAGCAGCTGGGTTGGGCATGGGGGCAGTGTTGTCTGCCAGGCTTGATGCTGAGGAGCACCGTGTGATGGTGGGTGTTACCAAGTCCTGTGCGGACGACACTGACAGCTGGGGGCTCAGGATGGGGCTCCTGTGCTCCTCATCGGCAGGAGAACTTTTGGTGCGTTTAGTGTTGGCTGCCGCAGCTGGAAGCGGCGGCAAGCCTTCCTGTGGTGAGTTGGTCTTGGGGCCCTTGGCCTTCACCTTTCTGACCTCACTCCAATCAGCACCTGATGCAGCAGCTGGCCTGGCGTTGGCGGCACGTGAAATGGTTGCAGCTGTGGCGCCACGTGTATTGGATGCGGCAGTGGCAATGCTTGTCTTGGTTGTGGCAGTGGCAGTATCTGCACTGGTTGTTGTTGCACTGATCTTGGTTACCTCCTTCATGCCTGCTGCGCCATTGGGTTTCTTTGCTGTGGGCGCACTGGCTTTACCTGTAGTTGGGGCTGGCGCTGAGGTGGATACTTTGGCCTCCTGCCCTTTAGCTGCAGGCACCGGCGATGGCTTGGTGTCCAGCGGTGCTGACGGTGGTGCAGGGGCAGCTTGAGACTTGGTGGCCTGATGGTGAGCTTGCTGTTGCTTGTTTTTGTGGCTGCCTTGCTTGGTGCCCTTGCCAGCAGCAGTAGCAGCACGTGGTTGCTGCGCCGGCTTTGCGGTCGAAGCTTCTGTTGATGCTGCAGCAGCTGTTGTGGCAGCGGTGACGCTGCAGTTAGAAATCTGTATGACAGGCTGTGGCAAGGGGGCAAACATGCAGTAGGCCGCCAGCATGAGAAAAGCGACAGTAGCGAGAGGGCTGATGAGAGTGCGCCACATCCAGAATACCAAGGCTTGTCCCAGCGGCACCTGCATGTGTGTGAAGAAGCCAGCCAAGCTGCATGCAGTATGTCATACTACGCACAAGCCATCTGACGAAAACCTGCTGCTCGATTGGTTCTGTTCGGCATCAGTGCTCTCTTTATACCATAAGAAAGCGCAGCACCCATAGAATAACAATGCACCATCGCTGGGCTACGTCAGGCTATACGCCTGCCACCACAAAAGGTGGGGCACCCACCTTGGGGCTTGGTGGCACTGCGGCCTCCAGCTTGGCCAGTGAAGTCTGCAGCAGGGTCATGTCCGGACCTAACTCATCTTCAAACTCCAGGTCCACACTACAGCCACCCACATCCTCGGCCTCGTGTTCCAGAGATTCCTTCCTGCTTGAGTACTTGCTGGTGGCGGGGCCAGCTGCTGCATGCCCACGTGCCGCTGGTGGTGGTGGTGGTGGCGGTGGCGGCGGTGATGCTGCTGGCGGTTTGCGCTGCTGCTGTGCTGGTGGGGCTGCTGGCACGGACCGTGGTTGCTTGGCTGGTGTAGCTGGTGGTGGTGGTGGTGGTGGCGGCGGTGGTCGTGGTGCAGCAGGTTGGTGTCGCTGCGGCGCATGTGGCCAATTTCTTGAAAAGTCAGTGAGCGCATCTCTCCATGTGTAGCTGCAGGTGACCTCCTTAATGGTTGGTATACGTGTGCGCCCTGAGGGCTTGTGTTTCTCCGCTGCCCCAGTTTGCACTTTCGGCGTTTGTGATGCAGCTTTCGTCGGACCCTGCCACGACTGTTTTTCCAGCTGATCCAGCTGGTCCAAGCTGTACTCGCTACACCACAGCCACAGGGTCAGACCACGGCAGCGGACGACCTTATCCAGCGGATGGGTAATGCTGCATGGCGATAGTTTCAGGTCAGAGTTCAGAACACCAAGCGCCGAATTGCAAAGGCATTTGAGATTTGACCGCATACACACAGCTCCAGTCATGCTCCATGCACCCCTGCAAAGTCCGCCTGCGGCACCCACAGCAGTGTAACACCCTCTACAGCACACCTGCACTTGAAGGCTGCAGCTGTCTGATATGGCTTGCCCAGCCGCGGGTCATGTGCCCAATTAAGAATGGCCAAACCCCTGCATAATCAGGAGGTAAGTACCATGTGTACTTCTGGTTTCCAACACGCATTCCAATGCTGAGAGAGCATGGTGCAACCGTCTCTTCCAAATCAGCGCAAGGTACCAATGACAATGGTGCATGAGGCTACACCATGGCAGATGGCAACACCACTCAATTCTGTCATGCTCAGCACGCTCACCACCACACGACCAACGTGAGCCGGAGGATGAAAATGGCCGTCAATAAGGCGCTGGGGCCAAAACTGGGCTCTGCTCGCACCTGCACAAGCCAAGCAGCAGCTCATACAAACTCATGTGTCAGGCTCACATGTTGCATCAGGCCTACAGCAGGACAGCAGACTGGTTCAGGTCATGATGATCATAAACAATGTGGGTGGACACCATGCAGCCTTGCTCATGGTGTGCCGCACTACGCACACAACTCGAAAAGTCCTAGTCAACATGGGCCAGTGGAATCAGAGCGCGACATTAGCAAGGCAGCCCAGCTGCCACTGCTGCTGCTTGCACACACTCACCACACGTGAGAGCATCTCCTTTGTGACCAGGGATGTGAGTGTGGATGGCATGCCGCCCATGCGCTCCATGCGGGACACCATGGCCCTCATCTCCTCTGCCTTCTCCTCATACTCCCTGTGTTTGCAGTGCATCATACACAGCAGATGGAGTCTTGCATTCCATGCAGCATCAGGCTGGCCATGTTGCCGCAGGGAGGGGGCACCTAGCACTTACACATTAGCCGGATGCTGCAAGTGCAGGCTGTCCAAAATGAACAGCTCCTGGAAGCTGTACCTTCATTGACCACACAGATCACACAACACGCGGCACAGTGACCCCGCCACTCACGATCGCCACTTGCTGTGGTCGATGGCGTACACAACACCAGCTACAATGAGAAGGCAGATCACCAGCACGAGGCCGCTGGCCACCATATCTGCCGTGCGCGTGTATCAGGGCGCGGTACACAAGGACGGTCGAGATATGGTCGTGCCATGCGCAGTGGCTGCAAAATGTGCGTATGCTTGCAGCTAAGCAGCTTGTGCGCCCGGGTCAATTTAATGTGAATGTTGAGCGTGCACACATGCTGGCATTTGACCACGGCGCAAGAGGCAGCGGCGTCACACCTTCCGTACGATTTGTGGCCCATGCGTACAGCCCCCGCAGGCTGGTGAACGCTTTTGCGATGATCTGTGGCACAAGCAGCAGTTGCATAGCTATGCACTGGCAGACAGTCTGGCATACCATGCACCATATGCCACTCCTGTGCGCAGCGCTTAAGACTTCGGTCTACAGCACACTGGCAATACAACAATGCACAAAATATTCCGGATGAGAACATTGCAGGCAGGTGCATGGCACTCAGGCCTCACCCGCAGGACCCAGGGCCCTTGCTCCCAATCTGACATGCTGGCAGCTGTGCCCGCAACGATTACGCCAGCGATGGTGACCATGACCGGGCCGAGGTACCTCGAATTCAGGCTGTCATCCTGTGCCTCATGAAACAGCTGATGCATCCTGCAATGACACGTGCACGGTATGGATGGTGATGTGGGAGTGCAGTGGCAGACGATGTGTAGTAACCTCAGAGGCAAAGGTACAGACCCTGTCAGCTGGCTCCTGCGCCATGCACAGGCTGTGAATTGCCTGTCCTGGCAACACTGATGCTGTGACCCACCTGCAGCTTGAAGGGTGAAGCCAACCTGGCACTAAAAGGCCAAGAGGGATGACGCTGAGCAGGCTCTTGCACAGTGAACGGATGTCACCCACTGCAACCCGGAAGAAAACAACGTGCCAGGCACTACGCAGTTTGTGCGTCCAGGCATACCACAGCATCGCCTTGAACAGTGTCCTGCGTGTTGAAGGCGCACCACAGCATTTTCATGCCAATGCAGGGTGCCATGTGGTATGGGCTTGTGACTGCAATGCCTCCCATATGAGGCATTGGCAACAAGCAGGTCGCAGCTACTAGCAGTAGCAGGTTCTGCCTAGGCCTACAAGGAATGGCCTTGTGCACGTACACAGAGGGATGAGTACACAAGACACAGAACAGGATTGCCCTTTGTCACCCGCACCATCCTCCAGCAATAAAGACGTGAACCAACTTGTCCACACGTAGCGCCTGGTTTGTCCAACCCAGCCAGGCAACAACAGCAGCAATGATGCCCACGACTGCACGAACAGCCACGACACGTGACAAACACATGCACCTCATGCAATCAAGTCAGTGACGCTTATCATGGTGGCTGGGACATCATGGAGCCACGCATGCTTAGGGCAGAGAAGGTGCACGCACAGCATCAGCAGCCCCACCTGCATACAGCTCTCCTTCAGGTGCAACACGGGTGTACATGCGTGCTTTGCACCGCCAGCACGGACACAGTTGGAACCGCCGCTGGCACTCATGTGCCAAACGGAATGTACCAATGACCCACAAGGAGTGTTTGGCCCGCAACCCAGAGGTGGCCAGCAGCTGCTGCATGTTTGCACGGTTGCGGGACCATGCTAGTACAGCCAGGATGGGCCGCTCCGCACCCAGCAGCCAGCCCTGCATGGGCAGCGCCGCATGGATGTAGCGTTGCATGGGTCCAATTCCAGTGAACCCATCACGGCCGCTGCAAACCCATCAATGCCCTGCAAACATCCTGCCCCAGGCACAAAAGCCCCAAACCCTAAAACTGCCGGAACGCGCCACGCACCTTGGCTAGCCACGACAAAATCAGAAAGTATCCCAAGGCTGCACCGGCCACGGGCAGCAAGAGCCATTGGGCCGCCAGATCAAAGGGCCATGCGTGAGGCAGCTCCAGAGCACTGCGCGGGCACGGCTTTATTGCAGGGGTATGCATAACTACCACGCCGGCTACTGCATCAGCGTCACGTTTCTGAAATCGACAAGATCGACAGGTGCTTGCAAAGAATTTGGGTTAATGCTGCACTGAATTTACACGCTGCCTGACCCAACTCGAGAGGCAGCACGAACAAAAATACGATTTTGCCTCATCACTGGAGTGGCCTGAGAGATATCCACGGATTGCACGTCTTGACGTCAATTGCAAGATAACAAGCATGCATGCACGTAAAACCTTGGGATCCACGCAGGTGAAAGCACCGCATGATGTGCACAGCTATTTCATCCTGCCAAGGCATGGGCTTGGGAGCACAACTCGCAGCCACAGGCGTGCAGACCGTACTCCGCAGCTAATTTGCAATGCTTCTGCCACCATTGCTGATTCGCTGGCCAAGGTTGCAGTAGTCAAGGATCTTTCCGCCTCTATTCCGTCACTTGCAACCAGTCGCGTGGAGCCACGGCGTTTTCCTGGCGTCACTGGGGACCGGGTGGGCATTGTAGTGAATAGCGACGCCCCGCAGAATGGTGTGGTGCTGACCGTACCTGAGGATGCAGCCATCACTTCTGTGGACGCGGAGAATCACGAGCTGGTGGGCCCAGTGGCAGCACAGAGCAGTGAGCTGGTCGCACTGACATTGTGGCTGTGTGCTGAGCGTGCAAAAGGCAGCAGCTCAGCTCACAGCAAGTTCCTATCAACACTACCGGTGCGTGCAAGTGACACACGCAATTTGCGTTCATGCGCCTGCGGGCATGCGGATCTTGCCACATGCGTTCTGGGGCAGGTTGCCTGCAGGCACTCCATGCTGCATGCTGGGCGCTGTGGGCGCTCCTAGCATGTGTTGTAGAACACATGCTGCCAATGAACAGGCAGTATATCTGTATATGCACAGGGTGACCACACACGCATGCCATGGAACTGCAGGCCTCCACCCTGAGCCCTATCCTGTGGGAGGAGGCAGAGATCAACAGCTTGCTGCAAGGCTCACCTGTGAGACAGGAGGCGCTTGATCGGCGCGCAGAGCTTCAGCGGCAGTGGCAGGCACTGAATGACGCACACTTCAGTCAGGACGCCGCACGCTTCCCGCCTGGTGCGCATCCAGCATTGCTGCAACAGCAGTAGCGACATCATGGCAGCTGCACCTGGGGCGCTTGCGCTCAGGCTACGGCTGTCGCAAGTCAATGCTTGAGTGCCACACACATTGGCTGCTGAGCTGTACAGCATATATGTCCCAAGGCTCACACACACACATACACACACACACACTCTGGCATCCTGTGATGCTGCCCTGCACCCGCAGCCGCGTTTGGACTGCGCCCCTTCATGGATGCATTCTCAGTGGTGCTCGCACACGCCATCTACTTGCCGTCCGCCAATTGCTTTGCCCTCATGCCAGTTGCATCGCTGCTGGGGCGCACGGGCAACGGCAATGGCTGCGACATCGACTATGATGCAAGCAAAAAGGCTGTGGTTGTCAAAACACCACGCTACATGAAGTGAGCAACTACAGGGCGTGAGGGTCGTGGTGTTCCTGTGAGGTCATGACAAGGGGTGGGGTTGCTTGGCCAAGCATGCTGTGGCTATGCAGGCATGCTTGCCGCAAGACGGATCTGCATGTGATCTTCGAGCTGCGCGTACACACATGTGGCAACATGATGCACATGGACACAGGAATGGCGTAGAGATTCTGCTGAACGACCCTCGCCCCAACAGCGAACTGCTGCTGGCGACAGGGAGCCTGCCTGATTCCAATGCTTCAGACTGCCTGATGTGGGATGTGTCTCTGGTGCAGGTGCGTAACATTATTTTAGCTGATGGTGATGTACACGCATATGTTGGGGTCAGCAGCTGCTGCTGGCGAGGGATCACCTTGGTGTGCTTGGGTAAACCATCGGCCACCCCCTCACTTCTGTTGTTTACAGCCTGCCTAGTATGCCCAGCAAAAAACACAGGTGGTTGGTCCGGCTCTCGTGTACAGCTGTTTCCAACCCATGCCTTCTCCCGTAGGCTGACAAGTACTACCTCATGAAGTCTCAAATCTTGGAGACACTGGGCTTTAACCCCAAGGAGCAGTTCCCCGTGTACGCGGATCGCTTCCCCAACCAAATGCTTGCCTACCTGAGACTGTCACGAGTGGCGGACCCTGCACTGTTTGCCAAGGTGCTTTAAAAATTTGTGCAGCATGCTTGAATCTAGTATAGCAGTTGGAACAACCATACAACACGTGTTGGTGCATCAGCTTGCGAACACTGAGGACTGCATGAATCCACGTTACCATGTGTGACTAGACATTCCACAACATTTTGCATGGCCCTAATTGTACGGTGTGTACGCAGGTGTCGTTTGAGCAGGATGTTGTGCTGAGCCAGATGAACGAGTATGAGATCTTGCAGCTCATCATGGGTGACTGCCGCGAGAAGCTGCAGGCATACACATTGACATACGAGGAGGACATCAAGGAGTCGCAGGTGCGTGCATGCCTTCTCCTGCCCAGCTCCCCCACTGCACAAGCAGTGTTCTTGCATTGAGCCACAGGCGCATTGAAGGCCCTGTGTGCATGTGTATTGCATTTGCCGTGCACATGTTCATTTTAGGTGTAGTTGTGAGTTGCCTACAAGTTATGCTATCACGTTTCAGGCATAGGTTCCAGCCATTCAGTTTTGAGTTCGCGAGCAAGGCCTGCTGTATGGCCTGCTACCAAAACTGCTTCAGCCTGCGCCTGTGGAGCCGTGACTCGCCGCACGGCCTCCCACACTGCCCAACCACACCCTTGCTCACCCCAACTGACCATGTGTGTGTGTCACCTGTCAACATACACTCTCCTCCCTACTCTGGTCAAATTTATGCATGGGGTGGCCGGCATCAATGAAATGTTGGGACAAATGCAGTTTGTTCGCTGCTTTCCTTGCAGTCGCCCCAGCTCAGCCCGAAGGAGCGGCTAGCGGCACAGATGCGTCTCTCAGAACGTAAGATCATCTCAGCCACCATGGATGCGGTGAGTGTGCAAGTTCACTGCAGCGCTGGGTGCTGGCACATCATGCAGGTCATGCTGGGTGCAGTCTGAGTGAGGGACATGGATTCTTGCTCAGACGGTGGCTGCTTGCTATACATACGCCATGTGCATATAAGAGCAGACACCCTCATGCCTTTGCCAGCCATGCTGATCACCCACTGTACCTTGACCCTGCATCTTCCGCTTGCATTGTATGCGCAGGCGCGGCGGCGGCTTGCACCCATTCGTGGCATTCCTACCAAGGCAGGTGGCATGCAGGACCCAAACTCTGACCTGAAGGAAATCTTCGATGCCATTGAGGCCATCCCATCAGCACCCAAGAAGCTGGTAGATGGCTTTCTGTCATGGGCACGTGGTGATCAGGACCCTGATTGGGGCAAGAAGCCCAGTGACAAGCCCAAGGCACCCCGGCCATGGTGATCAGAAAGGCACTGTGGGAGATGCATTGTGGGAACACAAGCTGGCAGAGAGTGGTGCATTGCGGTGTGTGGCTGAGGGCAGTATGGGAGAGTAGTCAGAGTACGTTATGTTCGGTTGGCGTTGTTTGCTGGAGCGTGCAGTGCTGACGAGCCCGTGACTGGCTGAAGGCTTATGTGACGTGGACATGAACATGTTGTTTACTGCCCCCTGATCAGTCAAACGCGGCAAAAATGAGAAGCAACCACAGATGTGGCCTGTAAGCGCGCTGTGAGTTGAATCCACTCAGCTACTCTGCATTGCTGGTCAACAGAAAGTACTACATGCACAGCCCGTGGTCCCACAAGCAACTCACCAGCCAGCCAAACAAAGTAACATACAACAACTCAGCCTAGCATGAGCTGTCATGTGCATGCAGTACCTGTCATGTGATCGTTTATGGGAGACCCGAGACAGTTCAGACCAATCCATTGCATGAACATGAAGGTGGTGTTTAAAAACACCGTTTTTGTTTTGTTGGGTCAGGCGAGGAAACACATGACAGGCGACGGAGGCGCTTAAGCGCGCTCGCCACGGATGCGGCGGGCCAGCTGGATGTCCTTGGGCA
>QAXD01000016.1:294955-329864 GCA_004335575.1 Haematococcus sp. NG2 | reverse complement strand
TTTCATACCGTATACGATATGGCTGTTCTCAGTTTGACTTGGGACACTTGGGGTCACAGGGTCCATGTCACATATGTAACAATTGCAACAATTGCACAAATTGTCACAATCAGGCGGAACTGGTCAAGACGCGCGTAAAACGCGTCAAACCGCTGCTTGTTGCGGGAACTGAGCCGTGGGGCTCGCACACGCACGTGACTGCTGGCTTGTCGCCATCGGCGTCTGCCATGTCCAGCCAGAAGAAGGGAAAGGGTTCGCAGCTGCCGCCGGCGGGTGGGCTTGGGAAGCGGCAGAGAAAGCCCAATTCCCAGTACAAAGGTATGCTGCTGCTGGAGCCACCCCTCACCAGCAGACAGGGCAGCAGCGAGGTAGCCATGGACGACAGCAGCGCCCTGCCCACTGCCAGCACACAGAAGGATGCTGGACAGGGTGCAGGTGGGGCAGGATCAGCAGCAGCCGCCACCAAACCTGCAGACCCCAGCCAGCAGCAACAAAAAGCATCAGGGTTGCAGAAGCAGCCAAGCACACAAGCACGTTCCAAGAAGCCAAAAGCAACGCAGCAGCAGGATGAAGGCAAAGGAACTGAGGACGCAGATCTCCTGATGGCCCTGAACCGCTCACTGAAGGATGCATCATCAGGCAGTGATGAAGTGTTGGATGAGAGCAGCGAATGGGTTCAAGAGGAGGAGGAGGAGGAGGGGGAAGAGGAGGAGGAAGAGGAGGAGTGGCAGCAGGGGGCATCAGATGATGGCATAGGGGACGAGCGCATGCCAATGCAGGAGGAGGTGGTGCACCTGGTGAGCGCTGATGAGGAGGAGGCTGAGGAGGACGAGGGAACAGCAGCAAAAGGGCAGCAGAGAGGCGCCATGCGCACGGGCAGGGGCAGCAGGGGCAGGGGCAGGGGCAGGGGCAGGGGGGCGCATGCAGGCCATGCACCCCCAGCAGCCCCTCCCACCAAGCTCAAGATCAAGGTCTACTCAGCCACCAACACACGCATCCTGCCAGCCCCTGCCTCCCTCCGCATCCCTACACCTGCTGAGTTAGAGGCAGATGATGAGCAGTTTGACAAGCTGGTGCAGCGTGTGATGCGCTTGCCTGCTGTGAGCCAGGCATTCAAGGAGCTGCACCCTACCAGTGCCATGAGCTCCGTGCTGTATCTCCCGGACCATTTACCACACAAACCAGGCCGCAGGTCAGGTGACCCAGTGTTTGAGCAATTCAGCGCAGACAATTACAATGAGTGGTACACCGAGGCAGAGCAGACGGGTGCAGGGTGGGCCATGGTCACTGTGTTGGCTATCCCACCTGCCGGCAAGCCGGCTGCTGGTGGTAAGACGGCAACGGCAGGGGGCGGCAGGCGGCAAGCTGTCGCTGGTCAGAAGGCCACACACTCAGCGGCAACACAGCAAGAGGAGGCAGCGGCGGAGGAGCACCCTTATGCAGATGCTGATGAGTTCAGCCTGGGGGCCATGGGTGGGGTGGCACCAGCAGCAGCAGCACAACATGCGCGCAAGCGCACATATGCACCCCTGGGCGGCCAAGGTGCACCAGCTCTCAACCCGTTACGGGTGCGTTACAGTGCACTGATGTACATGGCATGCCCACGACCCTATGCAATGCACATGCGTGCGTGGTGCTGACTACTGAGCCATGTCAGTGAAACCCTAAACCCTAAACTGTGCACTCATAGGCGCTGCAGGAGGCTGGTGCAATGGGCAAGCAAATCAAGGTGACGGAGCAAAATGTGGATGCAAACAAGTTCTACGTGAAGCGGTACATTGCAGCTTGGTACCCACAGATTGCACCTGCAGATTTGGAGAGTAATGGCAGACTGAACCATGTCGTGACCGACCTAACACGCCAGATTCTGTCGTACACTGATGTGTGTGCGCTGATGCGCCAAGGCAAGAGTGAGGAGATGCGTGTGGCGCTGAAGGCAGTGGCAGGCCACATCCTGGGGGTGCTGGAAGGATGAGCATGTCCGCGCATGAATATGTTGCATCCATTACAGATGGAGTTGTGCGTGCATCATGCAGGTCATCTCACACTTATTACGATTATACATTACACATGTGCCTGCATGCTCATTCGGTTGTATGCACAGGGAAAATGAGAGCGGCAAGCCAACCAACAGCATGGACACCACGGCAAAGTCGCAGCCCAGCCAGATCGCAGATGCATTAGCCACGTTAAATGCTCTGCTTGGGGCCTCCACGGGCGCAGCACCAGCAGCACAGGCGGCACCAGCAGCACAGGCCGCACCAGCAGCACAGGCCGCACCAGCAGCACAGACCGCACCAGCAGCACAGGCCGCACCAGCAGCAGCCACGACCTCAGCATCGGCCCCCGAGCCTCCAGATGAGGACCTTGTGATCATCAACATCCCAGGCGTGGCGGTAGATGCATACGTGAAGCAGGAGCCGCACTTCAAACCCTGCTCGTTTGAGACAGGTGCGCAATGGCTGTTGATGAACATGTACATGCACACTCAGATACAAATAAAACTAAAAATCACATCCCACGGCAAACACCTGCTTTCACATGGCTGTGGCCTGATACTCTACCCTGTACCATTGTACGTCACTGGCTCACTGCAGTACATAGTGATGCATCAGACCAACTGCCAGAGCACGTCACATGCATCGAGTGGCGCTGGCCTTCCGCGATCCTGGACAAGCCCATGCTGGTGAAAAAAATGGTGCAGTTCTCCACACTGCCATTCTTTGCCAGCATTCACAGTGCGGCCGGTCCAAAGGGTGGTGTGGTGTATGTACTGCTCAAGCAGGCAGGAGTCGCACACAGGCGGCTGAAGCGAGTGTTCCCAACCGCCTCGTTCACTGTCGAGGTTGTGACGGCAGAGGATATGCAGGCAGCCGATGTGCAGGGAATGTGCTCATGATGTGCTCCCCCCATCCATGTGTGTGTGCACAAGGCTCAGTCTGGCTCGCTGTCACTGGGCTGGTTGAAGTAGAACAGGCCGGCCTTAGTGAAGAAGTTGCATGCAATGTCGGGGCTGATACTGCATAAGGCGGCTTTCAGCGCGTTGACGGGGTCTGACTGGCTGACAAATGGCGCATTCTTTTTGAGCCAGCCCTTCATGTGCCCGAACACCAGCTCTATGGGGTTGTAGTCCGGTGAGTAGGGTGGCAGGTACACCACGATGGCACCGGCTGCACGGATGGCGTCCACTGCCTCCCTGCAGGCTCCACCCACATGCAAGGAACAAAAGCTCAATAGCCATATATAATCTCCCTGTGCAGTCAGCTACAACCCTGGGCATGGTGTGCGCAGCAAATCAGCACAGTACAACATGACACCAGCACATCACAGTTCTACCTAAGCGAGCAGCTGCTGACTCACGGTGCATGGTGGAAAGACACGTTGTCCATGATCACCACGCTTCGCTCAGCAGGAAAGGGGTTCATGCGAGGGATGAGCTCTTGGTGCACAAAGGTCAGGAACCGCTGCTTGTTCACAGACCCCACAAAGACTGAACCACCAATGATACCCTTGTATGTGAACATGGGCAGCAGTGAGTAGCGGCGCCCAAAGCGGCCAAAATATGTATTGCTGACAGTACGCTCGCCAGCTGGCGCGCGCCCCCATCTCCTGAATGTGCAGTTGTCATCAACAGCACTCTCATCCAGCACAATGACTTGCTCAACGCTGAACAGTGCGCGAATGACCTCGCGGAAAAGGCACCGCTCGCCCTCGTCCCGCCTGTACGGCCTGTGCGTGCATGCATATGCAGGCGCACAGCTGGGGCTGGTTCACAGTCCAATGGTGCTAGATCCAGCAGCATTGGCAGCAGCAAGAATGCATCCATGGACAGCAGCAGCAAGCAAGCATGGACACAAATTCAATTGCACCTGGAATGCAGCAGCTTCCGCGTGAGCCCGAGCTCTTTGCAGGCGCGATGGATTGAAGAGATGCTGATGGGCTTGTTCGAGAGGCACTGGAGCACATCCCGGACCTCCGCCAGGTACAGGGTCTCGCACTCCTTATACAGGCCAAGAACCAGATCCAGCGTCTGCCTATTAACAACGCGGCCAGTGAGCTTCAAGCCCTGCCGTCCCTGTGGCTTTAAAGGTCCCCCTTGTGCCAAGCGCTTCTTGGTGGCCAACACCGTGTTCTTGTGCACACCCACTGTCTTTGCTATCTTCCTGATGCTGAGACCCTTCGCAAAGCCTTCCTGGATCTTCTTGTACACCTTGCGACCATACTCTATCATCGCGGCTGGAACGCGCGCCAAACATGCTCGCACCTGCGCTGGGAGGATGCTAGAGACCAAGTGAACATTTGTGTCATTTATGCATTTGTACCATATGTACCTCAGGGTGGGGTCGACCAAGTGTCCCAAGTCAAACTGAAAACGGCTATAACATGCACGATGATGCATTGCACACCATTTTGTGACGGCATGTGATGCGCTGCTCTGAAAGACCTGTGGCAGGTGCATCACATGAAGAGACTTGATTCAGCACACACCTGAACCAGGGACGGTCCACCCAGGGTTGAGCAGTAAAAGACAGGAGGTCCTGGTGCAGCGTGCTGTCCTTCTGCAGCTGCGCCCTGCACCACCGCACAGCAGGCACAGCCCGGTGCATGTTGACCGGCCAACACGGGTGCTCTTAGCACAGCGGGGCATATGGAGGGGGTTTGTGGGGGTGATGGAGCATCACGACATGCATGCACCGCGCATGCTCATGCCATGCAGAGCATGGCGGAAAAGGGCAAAGGGTTCCGGCATGAGCTGGAACAGCGCGCATCGTGACCCGAGCCGCATAGATATTTATTTGTACGCAAGCGTGCTCCTCGACTAGTAGCGCAAGCACAGCATACTTACAAGAACACGTCCCACTTGTGCATCTGCGTGATGACATCCTACAGCGGCGTGGGCTGAAAATACTCCTTCGCCTCGCCTGCAGACTGAATGAGCAGCGTGTCAGGTGCACCACTGGGGGTACCGTGGTTCGAGGCAGTGACTGAGTGCCCAGCGTTGACGGGCGGGGGACTGGGTTGAATGGTGCTGCGGCAACGCGCCACACGGCGCACGGGCACGCAGGTGAGGGCGCGCAGGTGATGTGTGCCATGGAACTGTGGCGCGGCGCTGCGGTGCTGCATCATTTTGGTTGGGATAACAAATGCCGCTTGGCTGTATCAAATCAGGCGGGGTCGGCACTACAGTGGGATAATGTCACATTCAAAACACGATATATGTCGCTGTATAAAACCCTGCGGTAGGATCATTATATACGGTACACGATATATCGTCATATATTTGGCTACATGTTTGGATCGGATTGTCTTTGGTAGTTCACAAAAATATCGTGAACAGAAGAAGACGGGGATGCGCCGAACCGGGTTTCGTGGCGTGACACTCCAGAAACAATCCAATAAGTTTTTTGGCCAAACCTCCATTAATGGCAAGAGATACTACACGAATTATTTCGCCACGCTGGAGGAGGCCGCCAAGGCGGTGGACAGGTGTGGCTGTCACTGCACCTTGGCCTGCTCGCATGCTTGGCTTCCTGAGCAATAGAATTCATGGACATCACGAGCAGCATACATACGAGTGGATCGCAACATGCTCGTCATGCTTGTCAAACTGGGGTCCCCATGCAGCACCTCAGAACGCATCATGCACCTGACACGCAGGTACATCTACAAGGCGGAGGGCCCGGGCGTGGCCACCAACTTCCCGCTCAGCGCCGAGGTGTGCGGCTTCCATGTTCCAGGGCGGGCATGTATGTGTCCACCTGCCAACGCGCACTCACATTTTAGCTCCATGCGCTGTGTGGTACAGGAGCGCGCTGAGCTGGACAGCCTGAGCCTGGCGCAGGTGGAGGCGCAGTTCCGGGCCGCAGGGCAGTCGGGCGGTGTGTTCAGCACCGGGAGGTCGCAGTACCGCGGCGTAAGCTTCCACAAACGACACAATAAGTGGGGCGCAAACATAGGATTGAACAAAACTCAACTCACCCTTGGCTACTTCTTGGACGAGGAGACAGCAGCGCGCGCCTATGATCAGGCCGCCAAGCTGATGGGCAAGTAAGTGTGCGCGGCACTACCTATGCTTGATGCGTCCTCAACCAAGGTCCACAATGCGCATGCGGTACATGTTCACATGCGTTTGCACATCGCAATGCTATGAACAGCAAGCGGGCATTCTAGCTACATAAAGGTTGGGTTTTAACTCAACTCCCCCATGCACCATCTTGCAGGGCTGACAAGCTGAACTTCCCTGGGCAGGGTGAGTGGCATGTGAGAGTTGCATGGTTGCATTCATTTGGCTCCGCAACCTTCAAGCACAGTGTAGGCTGATGCGTGTGCATGCCCATGACACAGATCAAGACGTCCTGAGTGAGGGTGTGATTGCCAAGCTGAAGGCTGCCCTTGGGGGCCGCAAGCTGGGCACCAAGAAGCACAAGCCATCCACAAGTACTGTAGCAAAGGTATCCGCAGCACCGAAGGCGGGTGCGCCGGCAGCCGCTTTGCACACACAGGACACGCACCCAGTGAGCGGCAACCTGCCATCAGGAGGCAACAACAGCATTGAGAATAGCAATGTTGTTGAAGAGCCGGCATCTTTGACAGCACGCATCGAAGGACCTCAACAGCCCCTTCACTCACTGCCCGCCCCACTCACTGCACCACTGCACGAGGGCCACAGCCACATGGTGCCACCTGCAATTAACCCGAGTCACTCTGCAATGCGTGCTGCTGAGGCAGCTGTACCACCCCCAGTGCAGCCGCGGGCATCAGCACAGCTGCAAGCAGCTGGACTCCCAGCAACAGCAGCTGGTGAGGCATGCCATGGAGGCGCAGCTGCTCCAGACACATGCATGCCTGATGTCGCTGCTGCGCCACCACAGCAGCAGGCGCCACCGCAGCAGAAGTACGCCACAGCACAGCTGAATGGAGACGGTATTGCAACAGCGGCGGCAGCAGCGGCAGCAGCAGCAGCAGCTGAGGCAGATGTAATGCTGGAAGATGAAGACAAGCAGTCTCAAGTGGAGGAAGATCAGGAGATGGTGGAAGGGGAGAGTGAGGATGAGGATGAGGAGGGAGAGGAGGGTGGCGAGTGGTCTGACAACCTGTGGGACGGCCAGGAGGGCTCAGGGGAGGACAGCCAGGCCTTCTTCTCTGACCATGGCTCCTGGATGGACACATCTGATGATGATCAGGAGGAGGAGGAGGAGGAAGTCCACCCACAGGTAATCCAAGCCTGGCCTGTTCAGGGTTTAGGGTTTGACGGTTTAGGGTTTGACAGTTTAGGGTTTAGGGGTTGGGGTTTAGAGACCCCCCTACAGGGTACCCGGACCCTGCTTCTGATGCTGGCGTTGCTCATGCACCCTCCACCTCCCCGCTGCAGAGTGTGTGCCTCACCCTAACCCCACCTGCCGCCTCAGCTGCTGCCTCAACACCACCCTGCCCTGGTGCTTTTTCCACGCAGCACACGACCTTTGCCCCTGCTGCCAGCTCTGCTGCTGCCGTGCCCCCCACCCCTCAACAGCTGCCGCAACAGGCGCCAAGCAGCAACAGCCCAACAAGGTGTGCACATGTGGCTGTGGCATCTGCAGCTGCCGCAGGAACCCTTGAACCAGATGCAGGGGCTTGGGTACTGCCAGCTGCACTGCTTACCGCTGACTACCCAGTGACCCAACCCACGCACACCCACACACAACTCAGCATGGGGAGGGGCATAGCAGGGCGAGGAACAGCGGTTCCCAGGCCACCAGGCCACATGCAACCAGAGGTCAGCAGCCTGGTCCTGGATGCCCTAACTGTGGGCCTGGAGGGCTTGTGGGAGGTGCGCTGAGGCCGGTGCCTGACCCTGCCCCCGATTGTGATAGTTCGGCTGTCATGTTATGTACAGTCATGACATGTAATTCAGCTGCTGTATGCTGGCACTGCTCACGTTACTGTGCCGCATGGATGCTGGGACGCACTGCTTGCCCGTGTCCTGCACCTCCCTCTGGCTATGCAAGACTCAGCATGATGCCGTGGGATGAGGTGTTTTCAGGGGTCGGGGTTTAGGGTTTAGATGACGCCGCGCTGCACTGCTGCTCCATTCCATGCCAAGGTGGTTATAAAGTTTAGGGTTTAGGTTGTGCCATTTATTACTGTTTCATTGGATACACAACTCCATCCAGTCCTGGCACACTCAGGCCGGCTGAAACTTTTCTTTGCCTTTTGCATTCTACGTGCGTGGTGCCAGGACTATGGGGCCATCTCTGCAGCGGACCTTATGCTGCAGGCTGGTGCACCTTACAGCACCAGCCCACGCCCAGCAGCAGATGCCGCAGTTGCAGCCACGTGGAAAGCAGGCGCAGGCAGCAGCACAGCAGTGCCACCAGGCACTGTTGCATCTGGCCTAGAGGGCACACAGCACACGGCCACAGGTGTAGCAGCAGCACCTGCCCCTGCAGAAGCTGCTGTGCTTGCCCGACCCATTGGTGGCTCTTCAGCACAGATGGTGTGTGAGGCTGGAGATGCGATGGTACAGGAGGTGGGAGACGAGATGGTGAAGGAGAAGCCTGTGCTGTATGCCAGTGCAGCTGCCTCTCACAGCCCAGGCTATTCAAGCCCCACATTCGCAGTTCCGTGCGGCCAGGTAAGCTCTGGCCTATGACGCAAAGCATACCTTTGATTGGCGCCATGCAGCTTGATGCACAGCACGCCCCAGCCATAACAACAGAGGACCACAAACGACTGTATACGCTCTGTGCACATGTGTGATCATGCATGCTTTAGTCAAGTGTGATCATCCATGTGCCCAAGCATGACCAAGATTGTGAAACCGTGAAACCGGAACACCTGCGAAACCGTGCAACCGTGCAACCTGTGCAACCTGTGCTACCGCTGCATGTGTGTGCAGGGCACCCCAGCTGCTGCCACTCTGCCAGTGGTGCCTGGCACCACTCCCGGTGCCCCGGGTGATCATGACCAGGCGTCAGAGGCAGAGCGGGTGCGGCGTGCACGTTGGGCGCGCATCATGCATCACATGGCAGAAGACGAGGCACACGAGCGTGAGTGTGGCATACTGTTACTTACTTACACATACTACTGTCACACACTTACAGGCGCATACTTACAGGTTGCTGTTGTTGTCATAGTTGTTGTTAGAGGTTCTTAGTAGTTCTTACCGGTGTTGTTTGTCCAGACTGTCACATACTGTCAACTGTGCCGCATGTGTCAGCTGATACATGACCTGGTCACATGAGCATCATGGTCTACGCACTGTGTCCATCAGTTGCACGGTATGCATGTCGTTCTGCGCGTGCACATCTGCATAAAACCAGTTTTGTGCGCATGTTTCTGCGGGAACTGACGCTGCATAGTGCTGACCATATGGCCTATATGCATGCATGACCTACATGACAGTATGAACCCTAAACCCTAAACCCAACCCGCTGCACACCTGCAGTAGCCCAGCTGGAGCGGCTGTTCAGTGGCCAGCCCCTGCTGGGCCCAGCTGCTGGTGAACCAACATTCCTGGGTGGTGACGAGGCTCACAAAGGCAGTGGCACTGGGGCAGGCTCAGAGACAGGGGCCGACCCAGATGAGCAGGATGAGGTGATGGGTGGCGAGGAGGATGTGCAGATGCTCAGCGGGCAGGAGAGTGAGGGAGAGAGTGAGGAGGGTCAGGAGGGCTCGGATGAGCAGAGCAGCGAGGGCGGGGGTGAGCGGGGAGGGGGCGGGTATGTGGCAGGAGGGTTCATGGTTCACCCGGATGGTGCTGCTGCTCTCCCTCGCCGCGACACGCACAGCAGCAACTGGCGTCGCAAGGAGCTCGCACTGCTGCGTGCGCTTCAGTTTGACCCCGCCTTTGCAGGCGACCGTGAGTATGAGGAAGACGCCACATCTGCGCACGTGCCACAAGGCGCGGGTGCGGCTGTTGCTGTGGCGGCAGCTACACCTGAAGGTGCAGCCGCGGCCACAGCAGCAGGTGTTGCTGCAGCCATGGCCAAATCCACGGGTGCAGCTACCACCACAGCAGCTACAGATGCAGCTGCAGGTGCAGTCCAGGGCACAGGGCCTGATGCCCCTGCGGCTGCTCCGGCCACAGCTGCAGCTGCACGCACAGCCACAAGCACACTGCCGGCTGCGCCTGCGGCTGCTATCGCAGCGCCTGTGCCGGCAGGTGCCGCCGCAAACACACGCCTAGCTGCACCTGCAGCTGATGCGGTGGTGCCTGTGCCGGCAAGTGCCCGCAGCACTGCTGCAGCACAGCCTGTGTACACTCAAGGCGCTAACGCTGCTGTGGCATCAGGGACGGCAGAGGCAGCAGGAGCAGCAGAGGCAACCATTCGCAGCTCCAGTGACGGCTCTGCATCAGTCTTCATGGAGGTGGATGTGGTGGGGGGTCCAACAGGTGCGGCCCATGCTGAGACATGCCCTAGCACAGACGTGGGCCAGGGCCAGGATGGTGCAAAGGAAGCAGGGCGGAAGGTGGAGTGTGAGGTGGAGTATGAGGTGGAGTGTGAGACTGGAGCTGTGGCACAGCCCACCACAGAGGCGGGTGTCTCCACACCTAGGGCTGTACCTGGGGCGGCTTGCAAGGCGGCAGGCATACATCCAGCAGGCGCCCAGGCAGCAGCTGCCGCTGCTGCTGTGCACACAGAAGCCACACAGGCCATGAACACAGCAGAACATGCTGTGAACACAGCAACACAGGCTGCGGGCTCAGAAGCACCGGTGCAGCAGGCAGGTGCAGATGCAGCAGCCCCCTTGCCCAGCAGTGCAGCTGGTGCAGCAGCAGGGGCACCCCAGCAGCACCAGCCAGCCCCACCCCCGCTGCAGCAGCCCCAGCACCAGGCACCCAGCCAAACACTGGAGGAAATGTACGATGAGTTTGCAGCAGCGCTGGCCCAGGAGCTGCCGACTGTGTCAATGGGGACATCTGCTCGCAGCCGCAGTGCTGGTGTTCCTCACCACCCTGCCTATCAGGGCGGTGGTGCTGTGCGCGACCCACGGTAAGCCTAAACCCTGAATCCTAAGCCCCAAACCCATAAATCCCAAACCCCAAACCCTAAACCCTCAATTCCTGCGCTCTGCTGCTTGGCCCCCGCTGCTGCTGCCACTGCCGCTCTCAGTGCGATGCTGTAACAGAGCAACAGAATGCCTTTCGCTGTACTTTCTGTTATTGTGCTGCTTGTGACTGCACTCCCTGTGACTGTGCGGCCTGTCTCGTTATGTTACTGCACACCACCCTACCACCTGCCAATGTACTGCCTGTTGTACATGTACTGCCTGTTGCCTGCATGTACTAGGCGACATGTTCTGCATGTTGCCTGCATGTACTGCGTACCACCATACTGCTGATGACCTGTTGCTGTACTGCTCACAACTGTACTGCTCATCACTGTACAGCACATCACTCTTCTGCTCATCATTGTACTGCTCATCGCTGTACTGCTCATCACTGTACTGCCCACAGGCCGGTGTGGATGCGTGACCGTGACATCCCCCTGGGGGCAGCAGGACCTGAGGTGCTTGGCCTGGGCCTTGGCCAGGGCCTGGGTCTGGGTCCTAGGCTGGGGCAGGGCCAGATTGGAGAGCTGGCTGCAGGTGCGGCCGAGGCAGGAGGGGTTGGGGATGTGCTGGAGACGGCCTTGGCTCATCTGCCCCTGGCACGCGTGGAGCACCCTTCAGACTATGACCTGGTAGGTGCCCAGCTGCACGATGGTGTGGGGCGAACAGGGAACAGCTGGGTGAACGCTGAATTGATGACGGGATGGAAGCTCACTGTGTTGTTTGTGTTGTTGCAGGGGCAGATGCACCGTGCCGCTGTTCTCTGTGTGCTGCTGTGTGTTGTGCGCAACTCGCCATTGTGCTGCTGCGTCGCGGGGGTGATCACCATGCTGCTGCAATCGTACTGCTGCTGCAGTCGTGCTGCTGGTCATTACCGTGCTGCAGCAATGGTGCGGATGATTATCGTGCCCCGCAGATGCATGCCGCACTGGAGGAGGTGGGCCGCCTGGCACAGGGTGCCCCAGCGCAGGCAGACACAGCCCGGTTCTCATGGGTGACCGAGGGCGTGGAGGAGGGCCCAGGGCCCCTGCGCCCCGCAGGTGAGACTGCGGTACAGCAGTACTGCGGTACAGCAGTACAGCATACAGGCATGCAAGCAGTACGGCAGTGCAGCGGCACAGCAGTACAGGAGTGCAAGCAGTACAGTGATACAGCAGTACAGCAGTACAGGTATGCAAGCAGTGCAGTGGTACATCAGTACAGTGGTACAGCAGTACAGTGGTACAGCAGTGCATCTAGCAACTCATACAGCATAACGGCACAGCAGTGCAGCGGTACAGCAGTGCAGCGGTGCAGCGGTACAGGGCTGCAAGCAGTACAAGCACACAGCAGAGCAGCTTGCAGGACATACAACAGCATGACGGCACAGCGCCACAGTCAGTTGCAGCGTGGCCTGGTCATCTGTGGCATTAAGAGTGCTGAAGCTGCGCAGACAGTGCAGCCGGCAGTACAATTTGATGGCAGTACAATGCAATGGCAGCACAAATGGTAGCACTGCTTGCCGTGCAGCTTGTGGTGGGACTGGCAGGACAGGTGGCAGTGGCTAGCACAGGTGGAGGCCCCTCTGCCTCAGCAGTTCCATGTACCTCATGCGCCCATGGCTTCTGACATTTTGCTCTGCTGTGCGCTGTACTGTTGTACTGCTGTATACTGTACTGTACTGCTGTACACTTCACTGTACCGCTCTGTACTGCTGTACCGCAGGCGCGCCACCCCCCAGCGACCACCCTGCGTACCGCCTGGTGGCCCTGTCCCGCATGCGCGTACCGCTGGCGGCTGACGCGCATGGATCACATGGATCGCATGGGCCGCATGGGTCGCATGGAGCGCGTGCACCGCCGGCAGCTGACGCTCATGCGGCCATGCCAATGGCCGTTTGCGGATCCAGTGCCACGTCACGTGCACATCCAGTGCCACTGCGCGGATCAAGTGCACAGGCAGGGAGCAAGCCTGAGGCGCTTTCTCTGGGCCCTGCAGCCCACTATATGTGAGTTGAGGTGTACTAGGACCAGGCATATCTGTCAGATATGAGAAAAGGGGTACGGCCTTTACCCAGGTTTCTATCAGGGTTTCCTAACCCAGCCTGAAACAAGGCCCGGGACCTTGAACCCTTCATCCCTTGCCCCTTCATCCTGCCCCCTAAACCCTACATCCATGCATCTCCCTTGAATCCTCTGGTGCCATGTTTCCGTGCATCTTCACCCCAAACCCTAAGCCCCAAAACCCAAAACCCTGAAACCCTAAACCCTGAACCCTCCATCCTAAACCCTAAACCCCACACCCGCGCAGCTCCCCTGAGTCCTTTGATGCCATGGTGGATGATGCTGTGGAGGGGGAGGTGGTGTGTGACGCTTGGAATGACATCTATGCGGAGATGGTGGCCACGCCAGGCGTGAATCCACAGGTAAGGGCGAGGTAGACAAACAACCCTAAAACCCTCAACCCTAAGAGGGAAAACATGTGCTTGCCATGAGGAATTGCAGCTTCCTTCTGTTAGTTTGTTTTGTAGAGCCTTGCCAGGCGTGGATCCACAGGTGAGGGTGGGGTAGAGATATGTGCGGGTGTTAAGTGCATTGAAAACAAATGAGTGATGAGTGCATGGGAGAAGTGCTGGCAGAGTATGTGAGGAGAGGCGGGCACGCAGTTATGGAAAAGGAACATCATTTGTGTGAGGGATGCACGCCTGACTGGTTGACCATTTCACTGCCTGACCAAGTGGGAGTCTGACCCTCTGACCCATTGACCATGTATCTTGCTGTCCCACATACAGGACCCAGCCCACCTTCTTTGGGGCTCTCTGGAGCCCTGGCTACCCTCCATCTCCTCAGCCCCTGCCTCCCAGCTGCCACTTCCCAAGGCTCCTGCCGCTCCCCCACCTGAAACCGCTGCCTCCACTTGTGGCGATGGCAGTGCTGTGCGCGATGGCTCTTCGTCTTCCTCTGCAGCCGTTCGCATGCTGGCCGTCCGCATCCCCGAGCAGGTGTGTCCCTTTCTCGCTGCTCTTCTCTGTATTTGATTCCGTCTTAGGGTTCGGGTTCAGTGCTTCAGCTATTTAGGGAGAGTTTTCTGTCCAGGTTCACTCTGTTACTTTTGACTGCCTTGACTCTTATCAGGCCATTTTCAGTCCCACAGCCCATGCAGGGCTGTACATTCCTGCACAAATGCCAACCTCATGCAAAGCACGCTGCTGACGTGCCGAGGTCGTCTGTAGTATGCCATACGTTCGTACTACTGTACGTAACACAGTCATCACATCATCGCCCTGTACTGCTTCCTATGACACATCAACTTGTGTTCCTGATGCTTGCAGGTACATGTGATACAGGCGGTACGCGGGTCGGTTGCCCTGGAAGCTTCCGCAGTACGGTACGCGGTGATGAGGGCCAACGCCGCGGCACAGGACGATCCTGATCTGGACCCAGTCAGTCCCACGTTCAACCCGTTGCTGCGGTACGAGCTTGTACTGCTTATTTGCTGTTACACCGCCTTTGTACCATTCTGTAGTGCTTCGATGGTGTTGTACACTGCTGTACCCCTGTAACTGCTGAGGCACCAGCATAGGTGCCGCACTGTTGCTGTCCATCCCGTTGCTTTTTGGCAGCAGCAGCGACAGCTTTGGGTCAGTCACTGCTGCACTGCCGTACCGCTGTGCTACTGTACCCCTGTACTTACAAACTGCTGTACTGCTGTACTGCCATGCTGTTGTACATTTGTACCGCAGCGCGACATTCTGGCGCGCGTACCACGACGCGTACATCGCCAAAGCAGTGGAGATCTATTCCATGCTGGCTACACCCCCCGCGGTTCTGCGTGCGCGGCAGGCTGCACAGGTGGCGGCCCTGGAGGCACGGGTGCTGGAGGTGGGTTTTTAGGGTTTTAAGGCTTAGATTTTCAGGGGTTGGGGGTTGGGGGCTTAAGGTTTAGGGTTTTAGGGTTGAGGGTTTAGGGTTTAGGTGGCGGCATTGGAGGCACTGGTGCTTCAGCTGTGCTCTTCCTCCTGCCTCGGACAACAACTGCATATCCATCTCGACCACGGCTTTCCTGTCTCCTACCCCTTGCTGTACTGCCTTTGTTTTACTGCCCTTCCGCTACTGCCCCTGCTGTACTGCCCTTGCTTTACGGCTCTGCAGCACGAGCGTCTCAGCCTGCCACTCACAACCCCGTTCGTGTTCTTTGAATTTGGGATACCGTAATATGGACTGAGCAGAATCTTGTTGGAAATACTTGTAGAAAACACTTCTTACTCTTCCCCTGTCCATACGCCTCCCTTCCAACTTCCTCCGATCCTTTTCCTTTTTAATCCTTTTTCACTCCCTCTCTGATGCAGTTTGAGGCTGACCCCTGGGGTGTGGGTGACAGCGCAGTGGATGATCCGCAGTCTGACCTGTCCCGGGTGAGTCACCCAAATACTACGGTATGGTCACCAGGGACTGCATTGGCCTGTCCCTGGTTTGCTGGTTGTTTTCTTGGTTTGCTGTCCTGCTCCGCGCTTCAAACCCCAGCCTCGTGCACATGATCATGTCTGCGTTCTTTGGTGTGCTGCTCTGCTCTCTTTGTCTGACCATAGAGGCCACCGTGTGCTCCATGCTGTACTTCATGCTGTACTTCATGCTGTACTTCTTGCTGTACTTCATCGGCTGTTCATCGCATGCCGCCCTCATTCCTCTCATCCATTAAGCGAGACTGTGTTTGTTAGAATGTGTGTGCTAGAAGATGTGTTCGAAACTACAGAATGCACGTGTTTGAAATGCCGCACCTCTTCTCATTCGCTGCAGATGAGGGCACTGGAAGAGGCCCTGGCAGGCCTGCCCCAGCCCTGCCAGGGCGCTGGGGGCAGTACAGCAGGCCTGCAGCAGGGCTGCCTTGGCGGTACAGGTGGTGGTACATTCAGCAGTACATCTGGTGTGCCAGGGAGTGAGGCAGGACAGATGCAGACAGGGGCGGTCATTGGGGTGGGAAGTGTGACCCAGGTCCAGATGAGTGAGGAGGAGGCTGCGTCACACCTGGCGGCCCTCATGTCAGACATGGGAGCCAGCAGGGCTGCCGGAGCTGTGGTGCAGCTGTGAGGGCAGTACACTGGGCGCTCAGGCAGTACAGCTGCGTCGTAATGCCCTGGCAGCTGCAGTACGCCGCCCAGTCCTGCCCAGCTGCAGGATGACCCATGTGATCCAGTGCACAGGCAGTACAGATGCAATGGCAGTACAGAGGCAAAGGCAGTACATATCAAGGCGTTTGGAGGCCTGGGAGTATGTGGGCCTGGGAGGACGGGAGGATTCAGTACTGGCTTTGACTCACAGATGATCTGAGTGAGTCGAGTCAATCAAGTCATGATCTATGCTGCGTCGTGCACACTGTGCACCACGCAGCTGGCTGATACGTTTCGCACCTGAATCGCAGCCTTGCTTGGGCACGGAGTGGACACACAGAGGCCCTGGCCCATAATAGGCTTAAACCATAAGGTGTGATATGGGTATCACACAAAGACGCAGGGTGTACATAGTGTGAGCTCACATGGGCTCGCAGTACCAATGTAGGCTGCACTTGCAGTACAGGTACTGCCATTGCAGTACAATCAGGTGCTTAGCACACACTTTCATGAAGAACGGTCGCCGTGTTTTTAGGGTATGCCAGCTGGTCTGGCATCCATGCGCTAGTGAATGGCTGGAATGCCATTACACAGTGTTCAATGATCTATGATCCATTTGTTTCATCACGCCAGCAGGCTGTGGGGCCATTCCCTTGCAACCAGCTGCGGTATGATGCTGGCCTTCTGTGCTTATGTTTGTGGTGGCAGTGGTGTTTGCTGTTCTGCCTGCCACGTGTTTGCTGATCTTCTTGCTGGTCTTCTTTTATAGCTGCTGTTCATAGCGTACGCAGGATGCGCGGCTTAGGCTCCGAGAGATGCACAGTTCCATTATCTGCAGTTTTTGTTCTGAAGAGTGCATCTCAACAAGGGTCCATCCATGCCCTTTCACCCGCTTCCCTGCCATCCCTTCACTGTCTGTTCCATGCACGCTGTGGCATGTTCATCCAGTCACCCGTTTCCATTCACCACCTTCAATGCATGTCATGTGCATTTCACGCTCACGCACTTCAATGCCACGTGGGCTTTGTGCCTCCGCTTTTGGAAAGGTTTCAGTCTTTTTGCAGTGTTTCAGGTTCAAGTACCCTCATCATGTGTGCTTCATGTCAGCATGCCCTTCGTACCCTTTTTCCTGCCTTCATCCTTTACTTGCTGTGTGCTGGGGACCGTGGGCGGTGGATGAAGTCGCAGATGAGTTTTGCTGCTCACAGTTGTTTGCTGCACAAGTATTTCAAGCATCACCCCTGCTTTCCCTGGGGTCGCAAAACAGAAAAGGGGCTGTGTGCATGGTGCGTGCCGGCCTCATGCTGCATGCAGGCGCGCAGTGTGTCCTGTGTGTGCTTTGGCTGCTGAGGGCCGCTGGCCTGGTATTTCAATGTGGTTTGACCTTGGTTTGACCTGGCATGGACCAGATGTTTGACCAGGTGTTGACCGCGATCTGACCTGCCAGCTACCACACTGCACTAAATGGTGTAATGCACACGTGCCCAGCTGTGTTTGGGGGGTCAACAGTAGCCGGTCGCAAAGTGCGTGTTCATGTTAGTTGCACAAGCCTTCAGCCAGTCATGGGCTGATCAGCATTGCACGCTCCATTGCACGCCTTACAGTGCATTCAGCATCACGAGTTTGTTGCTGTCATCCTGACACACACTCATATCAGCCAGTTGCGAAGTGCATGGCGGCTCAGCCTGTTACCATACTGACCATACCATACTGACCATACTGACCACACCATACTGACAGCCTGTGACCATACATGTGCAAATGCACAGGACGCAACAGAGCAACCCATGACCATGAACAGCATGCATGCAAATGGGAAGGGAAGGATGCTGTCGTCATGGTTGTTTCCTGGTTGATGTGAGTTCATCTGGCTGTGCATCCGCCCAGCTGCCATGCATGTCGCATGCTTGCATGCACCTGGCAGGGCTGTGGCAGGGTTGGCCAGGCGCACGTAATGCTTGCGGATTACGACGCCCACTGCGCCTAACGTCGCCAAACTTACACCCGCCGATGACTGCCGCAAATACTCGACCGTCGGCACACCCAAGTGATGACATCAGGTCCCCGTGCTGTGATGAGGCGTGTTTTACGCCCCCACTTTTCCGCCACGCATCTTGCATCAAGTATTCCGTAGTTCAAGATCTTTTCACGTTCTTTCAGACGTCTCTCCCTCAGAGGTTTGCGAGCATTATTCTTCTTGGCACCACCCAGTCCCAACGCACACCAAGCGCGAATCAACCTCCAGAACGCAATAAAGATGCCGCTCGTTAGCTCGTTAGGCCCTGCGCGGCTGGCCTGGCCCAGCGGCACTGCTGGGCTTTACGGACCCGGAGCTCCTGCCACGCAGCTGCTGCGGCTTCGCGCAGCGTCCCACTGCAGGCGCGTGCGCTTCACGAGCTGGGTGCTGTGATGGGCCGCAAATCGTGCCCCTTTCCCAACTGTACTGGAGCTGACTAGGAGCCTGACCATGCATGGCTTTTTCAGCCCATGCACGCAAGTTGGCATGTGCAGCCACATTGCGCAAGGTTAACACGACACTCCCCTCCCCCCCTCGCTACACGCACACAGCAGAGCAGGGCTGTGTGCGCACTGTGCCTGCATTGCATGCATGTTGTTCAGAATGTGTCTTGCGAGCTGTGCGTCATGGCACCGATGCACCCCATGCAATCGAACGTCACCTGTCTCGTAAGCCCATGCGCACCCCACCCCATGCCCTCCCGAGCTGGACTTTGTTGCGTCTCCATTGCTGCCCCAGCTACCATCGTTGTGCTGATCTTCTGCTTCAAGCTTTTGACGATTTTTGCACATATCATTTGTACACGGGCTTGGACCTCTAGTGATGGAGTTTTGGCTAATGGCTGGCTCCGGCATGCAGAAACTGTGAAAATCCGTGTTATTATTATTAGTAAGCCGTGTTGTTACTGTTATTGGTGTGTGCACAGGAGGGCCCCTGTCCTTCGTGGCTATCGGGAGGAGAAGCCTTCCACTTCAGACCAGCCCCTGGCCCCTCAGCCTGTGCCCAGGGTGCCCCCAGTCACCCCCCCAAGCCCCCCACCCTTAGACCAGCTGCCCACCTCGGGACTCCCAACCACTGCAAAGGGCGGCCGGATAGGGATTAGCCCCCCGGCCGTGAGCAGTGCAGACATCAGAACGGATGGGCCAAGCAGCTGGCAGGCGGTGCCACCCATGCATGGCAATGAGGCAATCGCCAGTGGCCCAACAAGCAGCAGTACAACCGCCACCGGCAGTACAACCAGCAGCAGCAGTACAACCACTGCCAGCAGTACAAGCCATGGCAGCGGTACAAGCAGTACAAGCACCAGCAACGGAGCCACCAGCAACGCAGCATCTGGTGCAGCGGCTGTGGCTGGAGATCTGATGGAAGGAAATGACAGAGCAAACGGCAGTGTAGGGCACGCCACCAGTAACGGGGCATTCTCTTCAGCTCCTCCTTCAACCACCAGTTTTTCAGCCGCTACAGCCAGCACTCCTGCTGTTACTGCCGCTACTGCCTCCATTGACATGGCTGCCACATACCCTCCTGGCTTTGTGGCACGCCGCCTGCTGTGCTTCATGGGCATCACGCTGGGGTGAGTGATGAAGCGGGGCGTTAGGTGCTGGTGTGTGAGTGGTTCTGCACATATGTACTGCACACGTGTACCATGAACATGTACTGCACACCTGTGCTGCACACATGTACTGCACACATGTGCTGCACGCGCGTACCGCACACATATACCATACTGCAACGTGCACCGCGCACCACCTAAAACCTAAACACTAAACCCTAAACCCTGAACCCTGAACCCTAAACTCTGTACTGCTGGTCACAGGTACATGGGGCTGTACTTCACTCGGGGCTCCCTCACGTACACAGCCCCCGTGATGGTAGCCTCACGTGATCTAGGAGTGACTATGAGAGACATTGGGGCCATGACCTCGGCCTTCCCCCTCGCGTACGGCATCAGCAAGTGAGTGCGGCAGTACAGGCAGTACAGTTCTTCAATCAGGCAGTACAACGACTTCATTAGGCAATACATGCACCTTGTTGGGAAGCACACAGCATGTTGTGGTCAGCCAGGACCCTGAGCCCTGAAGCTTGAACCCCACAAATCCATAATGTGTGTTCCCTTCATCGTTGCTGTTATCATGCTGCTCATATGAACCCTGCTTCCTGCGTGTTCTTTGGCCTTTTGCACTTCAAGCATTATGTGAACCCTGCTTCCATCCTACATGCTCATGTTGCGTTGTAGCTTCTTGTGATTCATGTTCAGTTGTGGTTCTCACTTGTGGACCTGTTCACGTGCTGCACTGGCAGGTTCCTGGGCGGTGTGCTCGGCACCAAGTTCTCTTCGCGCATGATGTTGGGGGGTGGGCTTGCAGTGACTGCGGCCATCAACCTGGCGTTTGGGGCGCTGGGAGTGGCAGGTGCAGGTGGGTCCTGCTTTGCATTTGTTCATGTGCACATAGTATGAATGACTCACCTGCTGTGTCAAGTACCTTGCAAGTACATTTGAAACATTTCACACCACCCACTCTCACACGCACAGCCATCATCAAGCATCTGTGAAACCCCGTGTTTTTACTCTCACACACGCAGCAAGCGGGGCCGGTGCAAGCATCGCGGGCCTAACTGCCTTATGGGCGCTGAATGGAGGGCTGCAGGTGAAACTTGCAGAGCAACGCTCGCTTCTGGTTGACTTTGTTCTGTTCGCCTTGGATGCAAAGGGCCATATGGCCATGCATGCCGCCATGCAGTGCCATGCGGCCATGCGGTGCCATGCGGTGCCATGCCGCCATGTGCCCATGCCGCCATGCAGTACTATGCGGCCATGCTGCCCCTTCTTACTTCCATGCGGTACTGCCATGCGGCCATGCCGCCATGCTCTTACCACCCTTTCTTGTTGCCATGCCGCCATGCTGCCACGCTGCCGCAGGGCATCGGTGCCCCCGCATCTGCATCCTTACTCACGCGCTGGTTCGCGTCCAAAGAGCGGGGCACCTACTGGGGCCTGTGGAACACGGGGGCCAACATGGGGGGCTTCCTCACGCCTGTGCTCGTGGGTGAGTGGTGTGAGAAGTGTGGCAGTGTGTGAGGGGTGGTTGAAGTGCGGCAGAGGGTGAGTGGTTTGAAAGGTGTGACAGTGTGTGAGAAGTGTGACGGTGTGACAGTTGGTGGGTGGTGTGAGAAGTGTGACAAAGGACACACCTCACCCCGTCGTACCGCATTTGTGTAACACCTTCATGTGTGCCGCCTGTTGTGCTCCACCTGATATACAGCTCCATGTACTGCCTGTTATACCACTCCATGTACTGCCTGTTGTACTGCCTGCTGTACCGCTCATGTACTGCCTGTTGCAATGCCTGTTGTACCACAGGCTACATGGCCAAGCAGTACGGGTGGCAGTGGGGCATGTGGGCCCCTGGCGCCATTGGACTCACCATCGCAGTTTTCACACTGGCAGCTGTGAGGTATGAACTGCGCGTATGGTATGAATTACACACGTGGTATCTGGTATGAACTGCATGTATGGTATGAAGTGCAAGTGTGGTATGAACTGCACATGTGGTATGACGTATGAACTGTGGGTTTGGGCAGCCTCTCTGGAGGCCTTACTCCTGTCTATTGCCCATGGCATGATATGTGCTTCTCTGTTTTTATTATAATGCTCACGCTGTGCGTTCGTGTCTTTCATTCCAGATCACGTGAAACATACCGTAGATACGGCACTGTCCTACTGCAGCCATGAAGTTTTCGCAAACCGTAAACCCTAACCCTAATCCCTGTTGATACTTGGCATGCATGCTGCACACAGGGACTCCCCTGAAGCCGCAGGCTACGCCGCACCTGAGGTGACCCCTGCTCTTTCACCTGCCACCCAACCATCCTCCACAAACTCTGGCACACCGGCCGAGAAGCCCAGCATCAGGCAAGCCCTGGCCCAAGTGCTGAAGCACCCAGGCACGTGGCTGCTGGCCTTTACCTACTTCTTCGTCTACATAGTGCGACAGGTGCGTACTGCTTCTGCTTCATGTGTGCTGCTTGGTGCGTGCTGCTTGGTGCGTGTGTGTTCTAAGGTGTTCTGAGGTGTTCAAGTGTGCTCAACCTTGTAAGAGGACGGCATGATGACATGTCTGCCCTGCATGTCTGCTGTGGTTGCAGGGCGCAACCTCCTGGCTCGTCTTCTACCTGCTGAACGCAAAGGGCGCGGCCGATGCGGCCACCGCGGCGGTCACTGTGTCAGGCCTGGAGCTTGGAGGGCTGGTGCGTTGTACTGCATGCTGTACGTGTTGTACTGCATGTGGTAACTGTTGTACTGCGTATCTGATCCCTGTTTTTACTGTACTGCAGCTGTTATGGTGTCAGGACCGCAGCTGGGAGGGCTGGTGTTTGGCATGGTTGAGCCAAAACCCTGCGAATTACTAAACCCTGGACCTGAACTGCAGAGCTCGTGTGGTCGGTGCATGCCCCTCAACCCTCAACCCTCAACCCTCAAACCCTCAAACCTCAAACCTTCAACCCTCAACCCTCAACCCAAACCCTCAACCCTCAACCCTAGATACTGTCAGTGTTGTACTGCAGCATGATGCGCTGCAGTACACTCACACATCCACACACATGTTGTACTGCAGGTGGGCGGTACACTGGCGGGCTTTCTGTCAGACAAGCGAATCCGCGCTGCTATAGCCAATGAGGCTGCCCCAACTGCCGCTGCCGCTGGCAAGGCGGGTTCTGGGAGCAGTACAGGCAGTACAAGCAGTACTGCCGGACGAGGGGTGGTGGGCCATGTGGGGCAGCGCGTCCAGATCGTGATGGTGAGTGTGACCAGTGTGACAAGTGTGACCAGTGTGACTAGTGTGGCCCTTGTGACCAGTGTGACAAGTGTGACCAGTGGACACAGTGAGGCCGAGGGGTTTCATGCAGGGGCTAGAAAGGCCACAACCTCATAGCATGATGACAAAAAACGGCGTATCGCAGCTTTCAGCTGCCTGCCGGCGCCTCATCCTCATGCATATGGATATCACCTGACCCTGAGAGCTGGCCAGGCCCAAGTTTGGACTGGCGCTTCAAGTGCACATGACGCCCCTGTGTTTGTGGCTGTCACTGTTCAACCATCCTCATATGGCTCTTTGTGGTTGTGTGTGGCACCACCCTTTCCCTGCTCACTTGCCTCTCCTGACCCCTGCAGGCGTATGTGGTTGCTACGTTGGGCGTGCTAGCCACTCTGCGTGTGGTACCCGCCGAGGCACGGTGAGTGCCTTCTCCCCAGTCCAACCAGTCAGTTCTTGCCCGCTCCAGCCTGCCACCACGGCTTGCGCAGTGCCACGTGTTAAGCAGAGTGTTCCATGACCATGCCCACGCAACCACGTCAAGCAACCCACCACCCTTCAACCACCCAACTGTCGCACCTACCACTAACCAACTCACCAACTGCCCGCCAAGTAACCACCAACGCTTTGAAACCCTGACACCACGCAGGTGGGCACAGTGGGCTGTGATTGCTGCACTGGGCTTCTGTATCTACGGCCCCCACATGCTCATTGGGCTGTGTGGTGCCGAGCTTGTGGACAAGTCAAGCGTGGGAGCCTCTCAGGTAATCTAATAAATTCATGGGGGAAGTGATGGGGCCAAGGAAAGTAATGGGTGGATGATGGGGCTAAATGATACAGGAGCAGTTCTTGACCTGACTTGTTGCGGGGTTTCCAACCTTTGTTGACTTGTTGCATAGTTTCCAGTTGCCCAGATCCCAAGCAAGAGCTGTGTACTAATTCTAGTAATAGCCTAACAATATGATCTTGTGTCAAAACAGTTATGATAACAAGCATCCCAAGTAAGGGTGAGGGCGTTGTTCGTTGTGCTCCATGTCGTGTGTTCCATCTGCTACACCTGATGATCCATGTCGCATGTTGCATGCTGCATGCATGCTGCTGTCTCATGTTTTGCCAGCGTATCTTCACATGAAGACATGTTCCATGTCGCATGCTTCACGGTCCATGCATCATGCCGCATGCTGCATGGCGTGCATGCAGGGTGTGCTGGGGCTGGTGGCATATATGGGTGCTGCCAACGCTGGTATTCCTCTGTCCTGGGTCGTGCACCACTATGGCTGGGACGGTTACTTTGGCGGTACGTTTTGGCGGTGCAGCAGTACAGCAGTGTATGCAAATTGTGCAGCAGTACAGCTGTAGATGCTGCCGGGAGCAACCCAGTAACATCTACTGCTGTACTGCTGCACAGCAGTACAACAGCACTACAGCAGTGCCATGTTCACCTGCTACCGTTTGTTGCCTGCTCTCGTAGCAACCGATGAAACCACAGCAGCACAAAGTACACATGCATTCACACAGTTGCATCATTCCTGCATCCGCATCACTCATGAATGTGCCTGCTTCACTCAGGCATCATGTGTGCTTGGCTCAGGCAACATGTGTGTGGATATTTGTTTGACGTGCACCTGTGCATGCAGCCATGGCGGCTGCGTGTGTGGTGGCGCTCGCCCTGCTGGCACCCCTGGCAAACGCCCAGAGCTTTGTGCAGCGGCGCACTGCACTGCAGCACAGCTGAAACTTATCATCTTCGGCCAGGCATTGCCCAACAGAGGCAAGCGATGATGTGACAGCCGAGGCTTGCTGCAGCTGAGACTTGCTACGGTTGTGGCTAAGGCTGATGAGATGATGTTACACCTCAGGCTGATTGGGGTGACAGGTGGGTCAGCTGAGGCGTATGGAATGCTCCGCTGTCATCGCCTGCGTCAGTGCTGCACGCAGTGACACAGCGCAATCCACGCTGCCGTAGTGCGCTGCAGTACAGTGCGGGTGCAGTACGGTGCGCTGCAGTACAGTGCGGGTGCAGTACGGTGCGCTGCAGTACAGTGCGGGTGCAGTACAGTGCGCTGCAGTACAGTGCGGGTGCAGTACGGTGCGCTGCAGCACGTCATCCCGGTGCTGTGGGTTGGTACGTGCTGTGCTGTGGGCTCGTGTTTGTTGCTGCATTGTACTGGATTGTACTGCTCTGTACCATATTTCACTGGTGATACTTGTTAGTTGTGCGCGCTGGCTGCCTTTCGGCAGTCACATTCCCTGTGTGCTTCATATGGCGGTTGGGGTTGGTTGTACCGCTTGTACGTGATTGACCCAGCCTGCCTGCTCCCCTGCTGCAAGGCTGATGTTCTGTATATGCTTGCCTGCATGTATAGTAGTGGACGAGCAGGCAGGGATTGTCGTGGGTATGTGCTGGGCTCAAACATTATCTGATGGGAAACTCCCTCCAGGTCTTCGTCTGCTTGCTCTCAGTTGCACGCAATCCACTGTACCAACTGAATTGACCGACTGTCTGGGCCCTGCAGTTTGCAGGATGGTGCCAGTTGTACTGGATTGTACTGGCTGTACTGGATTGTTCTGGGTTGTGCTGAATGAAACATGTGTGGCCATGAACCATGTGGCTGACTGACAGTCCAAAGCTCCAAACGCTAGGCTGTGGCTGTAGACTCCATCATCGATCGATTGACGTAGATTTGGCTATGATGAATGTATGGCCAAATGCGGCCATGTGTGCTTGCATGGGACTTCTGCTTTCTGGTTTCTGCTTGCATCAATCTCAGTCCTGCAAGGGATGGGTCTGCAGTCCGGCACTAGGTTGTACCTGTTCACACTTGCACAACGCCGCCGCCGCCACATTGCATTAAAACCACTGGCATGTAATGCGATCGAGCATTGTTGCTGTTGCAATCAAATTGTCCATCCATTCCAAGCACTGTGGACCGATGATTGACACGCACAGACTGAAACACAGAGGCTTGGTGTGACTTCTCTTAGACTACTCAAAACCTAGCTTCACAAGCTCCACCACAATTCTCCATGTTGCACGCTTCACATGTTAGTAGTGGGGATCTATGTTGAGGATGGATCAGTCAACTCAAGCCTTTGAGTGCCTGAAGCACCCATCGGCGGGGACCCCATGCATGCCAGATGTGAACCCAGGCTGGATTGTACCCAGCCAAACTCTCATCATGAACTGCGATCCAATACCATCAGTTTGTAGCACCCCAAATTCTGAAACCTAAATCATAAACTCTAAACCCCGAAGCATAGCGTCAAAGCCCGGCGACTGGCATCACCAGGCAGGTATACTGTCCCAGCTGTATCCTTTGACACCTGCACAGGAGCAGCACGTAGTGGTTCAGAACTGTCTGAGAATCATTTGCCAGGACCCATGCCTGCACCCAATCACCACCACAATCCCACCGCACAATCAAGATGCAGACCCGTTCAGCTTGTTAAACTACATGAATCACTCATTCAACCATATGCAGTTACGCACTGATGCGGGTGTTGTACACCAATGCAGGTGTCCTGCTCCAATGCTGGTGTCTATGCACCATTGCTGGTGCCAGCAGCCTTCAAATACGCGTAGCACACTCCAAGCCCCAAACCCTCACCCCTGAGCCCAAACCCTCAGCCTGAACCCTGAACACGCCCAAGCTGACAACCCAGATTTGAGCTGCATCACAGTCCCACCATCCTCTTGATGCCCGCCCCAACCATAAGTTGCCACGACTCAATCATCATTAAGCAAGACAAAAAACAGACTTGACATGACTCGCAACAACAGTATGATTGCATGTGATCGCGTGTTCACTGGAGGAGGTGTGCTCCGACAGGAATTGAGATGACATTCAACAACAAAATGGACAGGTGCTTTGACAAGACCAGACATGAGATTCAACAACAAAATGGACAAAATGGACAGGAGCGCACCTTTCCACGCGTAGTACGCGATGCGTGTGTGGTACCAACCAGGGAGGAAAGTCAGCGCACCCAACACAGTGAACCCAATCTCCTGCAGGCGCCAGGTAGGGGGTTAAGGGGTGGTATAGAGGTGCTGCTGCGACTGTTCTGTTGAAAAGTTGCTGTACTGCTTTGAAGCGCTGTATTGCTGAGAGGCGCTGTGCTCATGTCCTAAACACAAGCTCTACCTCACCCGAGTACCTAACCCAAGCTCTGCATAACCCAACTTCAACCCTCAAGGCCGTGCCTCAAAGCGCTGAATGCCGAGCCCTACTCCTAAATGGCTGAAACCACAGGGCGTAAACCCTAAACCCTAGACCCTAAACCCCAAACCCTAAACCCTACACCGCAAACCCTCAACCCCAAACCCTCAACCCTAAACCCCCAACACAGTCAGCGTACCGCCTGCTCCTTCCCAAGGATCTCCTGGGTGAAATGCAGCCATGCTAGCACGAAGGAGCACATGCCAAAGACCATGAGGAAGAGCGCGAGACAGATGGAGCCCCAGGGGACTGGGGTCTGGAGAGCGATGGCGGCATCGTCGTCCAACTGCGTGTGGTTGTTTTGCAAGGTTGTTTTGCAAGTCTTTTGCAAGTCAAAACAAAGGTCATGCAGCAGCTCAGAAACAGTCAGGGGAACCTTGTCCTGGCAGTCCCCATGACCATGTACAGCTGCATGAGTTATATACAGTACAAAATTGAAGATTGGAGATATGTTTAGGGCACTGCTGTGCAGAATGGGAAAGGGGTCCGAGCGCAGCCACCACGCCCGCTGACCCCACACAGTTCAAAGTACAGCTCTTGGTGCGCTCGTGCAGGTCAGAGAAGTGTTGCTGTGCTCCGAGCGGGCAAGGGCAAGGTGAGTTGCTGTGCAAGGCGCACCATGCGACCGAATGCATGCGTGCTGTGTGCATGCCACATGCGAGCATCTGTGCAGTGCACACCCGGTACTGAGAAATGTCGTCCTCCTGCTTCTTTGGCCTTGCAGAGTACTCCTTCTTGGCCTGCTGCTGTGCCTCCTTGTCATGCGTGGGGATCTGTTCATACCCACGGTTCCGCATCATGGCTGCTGCTGCAGGGATTCAGAGGGGCTTCAGGAATTGTTCATTCAAATACATGGGAGTCAGCAGGCTCTCAACTGCCGGCTGCCAGGCTCTGAGCTTCTAAACCCTCTTGCCAGGGTTTGAGATCATGGTTAGGGTTGTGGGGGATGCATTTGTTCAGTGAATTTCTTGCTCCTGAGAAGTCCTGCTTATCCAAGCATGTAGAGCGAATTTTGACAAACGGGAACATGTCCGCAGCGGGGGGCGTCTTTCACGGGCCAGTGAAGCTGTGGAAAGACAAAAAGGAGCAGGAGATCTTAGAGAGCAAGGCTGGTACGAGTTGGGTCAGAACCTGCCTTGCAGCTGCATGTAGTGACACAGCTGATGCCGCTGAACATGGCCGCAGATCTCTACGCAATCATTAAGGCTACCGAAAAGCTAGAACGCGCGTATGTCCGTGATGCCATCACCCCGGACGTCTACGAGCAGGCATGCGAGCGCCTCATTGCGCAGTTCAAGGTGTTGTCAGGCTCGCTGAAGGCAGTGGTGAGATCTTTTCGCATGGAGCGAGGGTTTGCATGGGGTCATCTGCATGTGCATGGGGCATGGCACTTGCTGCCTGCACCTTCACGGCGAGTCTGCATGCCAGCGTAGCTTGCCTGCTGGGGCACTCGCTGCAGGACGCAACGCAATGGGGCCACCACTTGCCACACATGCACGTTTGCTTGTTGACGTACTATGCCCTGCACCAGCTTCAGAGTGTTGTCCATATGTGTGGACTAATGCATGCGGGTTGTGCACTTGGCATAAGTCAGCCTGCCTCGGACTACCCCAAACCGGGCATGGCACATCATGTTACACCTCATGGTGCAGATTGTGCAGGCAGCCACACGGCATGACGATTACAGTACCTCTTTCTACCCACAGGTGCCAGATGTGGAGCGTTTCATGAGCGAGTACAACATGCAGTGCCCTCTGGCGGCCTCTCGGCTCCTGCACTCAGGCATGCCCGCCACCATTGAGCACGCATCCAAGCAGCGGTGAGCGCCACCAGGCAACTGGCAGTCCTGTGCTTCTAAGACTTGTGTGGTTTTTCTGTGGCTGTGAGGCACGGCTGTGTGCCAATAAGCGGGTCTCATCGCCTGCTGTATGTAGCGCCAGTTTCTGCTGTCATCTGCTGTGATCAGGTGTTTGATTTGATTCTATGCAAGAGCCATCAATCAACAGTGTGCTGCACAACCACAGGCCCCACGAAGCGTCAGAGGCGGCGTCTGTGGCTGAGGCCGTACAGCACTTCATCACCGCCATGGACTCCCTGAAGCTCAACCTGGTGGCTGTGGACCAGGTGCGCGGTGCCTAGGCAGTACGTAGTGCATAGTAGGCAGTACGCCGTGTGCAGTACAGCAGTAGGCAGTACAACAAGCAGTACAGTATCACAGGTGCGCGGTGCTGAGGGAGCAGGCACTGAAGAGCAGCAGCAGTTGCTGATGTCAGCCCAAACAGCAGAAGCAATTGCTGATGTCAGCCCAAACCGCAGCAGCAGCAGCTGATGTCAGCTGCCCATGTGGACTGTCGGGCTGCTGAGCTGTGTGTTGTGTGCAGTCTGGGCCATCATGCAGCTGTTTACGTGCTCTTCCCTGATGTTCTTCCCTAGACCCCTAAAACCGGCAACGTGCACTGCGCTTTTTTGCTTCTCATTGCTGCCCCCTGCGGGTGGCCTGATCACACTTAGCTCCCTCATCATGGTTCATGCAGATCTGCCCCATCCTGATGGACCTGCTCCAATCCATGGACAAAGTCACGACAGCGGCCATCGCTGCCCCCAGGGAAAAGATCAAGGTGCGATAAGGGACAAGATGAAGGGCCTGACGAGACTGGGTGTGACGACCTGATTTGTTACAGGGTGTGCAGTTTCCCACATGCTCCTGTCCTTGATGTTTCCCCGCCTAGATGTTCCGGGATTCACATTCCTAGCCCTAGCCGTTTGGTTAACCAACTGCTGTGGCACTGGGCCATTGCGCACTGTGTGACTGCTGTGTGTGACTGTACCGCTGTGGTGAACGTACTGCCATGGTGGCTGTGCCGCCCTGCTGAGTCGACTGCAACGCTGTACCGCTGTGTGCGTTTGCTGCCACAGTGATCCCACCGCTTCATACTACCTGTACTGCTGCGTTGACCGTACTGCTGTACTGCTGTACCGCTGTACGGGCGCGCAGGAGTGGTACCAGAAGCTGTACCAGAAGCCTGCGACGTACGAGCTCAAGGAGGATGAGTCGCGCCAGCTCCTGTTTGTCTTGGAGTCATCCTACAACAGCTTCTTTGCATCTCTGAAGAACAAGTGATCACTTGTTCTTTAGAGCTGGGCTGCATGGCTCGAGTGAGATGCATCATGGGTTTGCCAGCTCCCGTGCCGTGCCATGTTATGTCATGCGTGACACCCAACATGTGGGCTGTCAGCACCCAGCACCCGTCTGAATGCCAACAGGTGCTGCTGCTTACAGGTGCGAGTAGGGGGTGCAGGGACGAACACATGCACTCTCCACACAAAACAACACATGCACGCAGAGCCGCGCTGCGCAGCTATCCCTCAGCGCAGGCGGTTTGCACCTGGGCCAGGGGGGCTAGCAGGCAGGCTATGTGTGCTGGAGGCAGCAGGGCTGATGTGGGAGTCGGTTGTTGGACTTGCGCTGTGTAGTGCTAGCTGCTTGCAGGATGTAAGCCCACAGCGCTGGGCTGAGTATGAGCGTCGAATCAGTTGAAGGCATGGGTCTGCAGAGCCACAGAGTAAACATTGCTGCAATGGAGGCTGTAAGGCAATGTCAGACTGCACATTATCCAACTGCTTGCCTGTTCACACATTGCTGACCAGTGGGTGGCCATCACTATACAAAGCAAATCCGCTATTACTTGGCCTGCATGAGCAGCACACGCTTGTTAGAAACCTTGCAGCTGCTGGGACAGCGTGTGATCTAGGAGCAGAGGACAACACAACGGGCCCTGAATATGTTTGCTTTTCGCAAATAAATATCATCGAGCCTTCAGGGCCGTGTTTAAGCTCGATCTTAAGACGCGTACTTGGTGGAAGAGGGCAGCTTGACCTGCTCAAATGTGCGGTGAGTGCAGCCCTATCACGACCATCATAACGTCATGGCGTGCATGCTGACTGTTGTTGATGGACCCAACCATGTGGTGTTCCCGCACGTTTCAATCCTGGGTTTTTCTTATCACGCGCAGGCATCTTTGGGTACTACACCTACGGTGTCAAGCGTGACTTGAAGTTTGTGCTTGATGCGCTCTTCAACGGACTCAAGAGGCTAGAGTACCGCGGGTAGGCAGCAGCGCAGCTGATGGTTTTTGTATGGCAATGAAGCTCGTTGTCAAGACGGACAGAACCCTACAAGTCTGCAACTCGAGCCAAGCATGTGGTGGGAGACAAATTTCCACCACCATTTGTGCTACCTGTGAACGCTGCGCAGGTATGACAGCGCAGGCATAGCTGTCGACCTGGTCGATCCCTATCACGGGCCGTCCCAGGGCGATGGCGCTGACGGCAGCATTCCTGAGGAGAACGGGACGCACGATGGCATCGCCCCCCTGATTGTGAAGGAAGTGGGCAAGATCGAAGCACTTGAGCGCCTCACCTTTGATACCATTTCACGTGACCAGATTGAGCTGAACCGCGAGTTCAACAACCAGGTCGGCATCTCGCACACGCGCTGGGCCACGCATGGACCTCCCTCAGCCATCAACAGCCACCCCCATGTGTCAGACTCTGACTGCGAGTTCACTGTGGTGCACAATGGTATCATCACCAACTACAAGCTGCTCAAGGAGTTCCTGGTGAGTTGAGACACAGCTCATGCACAGCAAGGCATGCACAGAGCATGCATAATGCGTATGTGTGCATGCGGTTACGTGCACAATGTGCACATGGAGTCGTAGTGTATCACACGTGCATGTGCACATGCATGGGCGCAGCTGCTGGTGTGTGCATGCCGATGGTTTGAGGACACTGCTCTGGTTGCCTGTTTGACAGCGCAAGCCTGCGGCACAGGCAGCGGACAGCCCTGCCCAGTGCCAGTATGCATGCAGTTGCCATCTGTGGGCTACGGTGGGGTCGGCAGGGCACATCAGACCGCAGCAGCATTTAACAACCGCAGCTCTCACACAGCGAAGGTGTCAGCCATGGGCAGCTGGTCAACTCATGGGGCTGGTCAATCATGGTCAACCCTGCTGCCACGGCCCATGCAGGTTAAGCATGGTGAGACCTTCGTGTCAGAAACCGACACAGAGGTCATCCCCAAGCTGTGCAAGTTTGTGTACCACCGGCTAAGTGAGAAGGTCCCCTTCCCGAAGGTGTGTGCCCAGTCCTGAAGGTGTGTGTTCAGTCCCTAAGGTTTATGTTCAGTCCCAAAGGTTTGTGTACAGTGTCATAATGTGTGTTCAGTGTCAAGACGACACAAGTGTGTGTTCAGTGTCTCAGGAGTGTGTTCAATGTCAAAGGTGAGTGTTCAGTGTGAAAGGTGTGTTTTTAGTGTGAAAGGTGGGTGTGTGTTCAGCCCTAAGGTGTGTGTTCAGTCCAAGTTGTCACAGAGCACATAACATGCATCGCTGACAGTTCTGCACACCAGCTTGACATGCCGCTACAGCTGCAGCATGCACCACCCAGCAGCATGCATGGCAACATGCATGCCCAGCAGCGTGCATGCGCAGCGACATGCGTACAAGCTGCAGCACTTTCAGCACAGCACAAGCAGTGGTGTATGGTTGATACGCGCCATGACGGTTGGTTGGTGTGGATTGGGATGGCAAGACTTGTGTTGATGGCAACCCATGCCAAGAACTATGGCAATATTGCGGCAACACCATGCGCATGCTCCTCATGTGTATGTATGTAGCCAGCGGTTACGTGCATCTGAAACCAGGAGTGTGGGCACCGGTGTTTCTGTTCCTTGTGGCCACCCTTGTTCCTGTTCCTTGTTGCCGCCCTTGTTCCTGTTTTGCTCCTCGTGTGCACCCTTGTTCCCTTTCCTTGTTTCCACCCTTGTTCTTGTTCCTTGTTGCTACCCATGTCTCTTTGCCTTGTTGTATGTAGGTTGTTTTTACGTACCCTTGTTTCGTTCCTGCTGCACATTGCAGCTGGTGATGGAGGTGCTGAAGAAGCTGGAGGGTGCGTACGCGCTGCTCATCAAGTCCACGCACTACCCCGGCGAGCTGGTGGCATGCAAGCGCGGCTCCCCGCTCATCTTGGGCATCAAGGTGTGACGTGTGATGGGGTGTGGTGTGGTGTGGTGTGTGACGGGCTGTGATGTGGTGGGTGATGGGGTGTGGTGTGATGTGTGATGGGCTGTGATGTGGTGGGTGATGGGGTGTGGTGTGGTGTGTAATGGGGTGTGGTGTGATGTGCGATGGGCTGTGGTGTGATGTCACTGATGTGTGATGCGCCTTGAAACACCAGCACTGGCCCATGGGGGACTGCAGGGTAGGAGAATGGCAATAGATGGTGATTGGAACTGGGGACGGCGGTGGTGGTAAGAGTGGCGGCTGCTAGCTGGCACTTCATATTCAAATGCTGAAATGATGGGGAATGCCGCGCAGGACCCACTGGGCGCGCGCCGCACCTCTTTCTCACGCATCCGTGACGCCGACGACAAAAAGTGGCGGTCCACGGCCATTGAGTGCTGGATCGCGTCTGACGCGTCTGCCGTGGTGGAGCACACCAAGCGGTGGGTGGGAGGAGGGGTGAGAAGAGGGGTGAGAAACATGTTGAGGAAAAGGGTGAGAGGAAGGATGATGAAACAGTCAGAACACTTGTCACGACTTGCAAGTGTGAGTTTCAAGTCTGTAATAGAATGGCATGTGCTGGGGCAGCGCCCAGCTCGTAGGTGTACATTCATAAATGGCAAAAACACAACGCCGTACAAACAACACAGAACACAAACATGCACACACCATCACACTGTGCCACAGTGTGATTGTCCTGGAGGACAATGACGTGCTACACTTGACCGCGGGTGGCTACGGCGTGTACAACACCAGCCAGCAGGACGTGGAGGAGGCTGTACCGCGTGTACTGCTGACCCTGCAGGTGTGACATTGGTGTGATGCTGACACTGCAGGTGTGACGTTGGTGTACTGCTGACGCTGTGGCGTCGGTGTGTTGAACCCTGAACCCTAACTGACATGCACTCGGTGCCGTGCACTGGCATGCACCCAACACCCTTAACTGGACATTGACACCCAAGCAACCAATATACCAGTTACCGACCAACTGACACCACGAACCAACCAACTGCCAACCAACCAGAAATCAACAAACCAACCAACCAACCACCGCCCCACAGGTGGAGGTGGAGCAAATCATGAAGGGAGGGTTTGACCACTTCATGCAGAAGGAGATCCATGAGCAGCCTGAGTCATTGCTCCAGACCATGAGGGGGCGCGTGCAGTTCCAGAGGCCCGCGGTGGGTGTGTCTTGTTGTTGCCCATTTAGACTATGGGATATGCGCTTAATCAGGCTATGTGGGTGCTTGTTGGGGTGCCCCAGCCTGGGTTGCTTAGGAGCTCACAGGTCCGAACCTGGTTGTTCATTGCTTGTTTGAGAGGGGGCGGGGGGGGGGGGGGGGGCTGGGCATGTGGTTGTCGAGGCAATTGTGCACCACTGTGCCTGGCAGTTTTGAACCGATCTGCGGAGATGTGCGGTAGGGTTTGGCAGCTGGCTGGGATGTATCACGTATGTCATAAAGGCCCGCGACGGGTGCGGGTTGTTGTTGGGGCAGAGTGTGGTGGTTGCGTACTGCTGCATTGAGTATAGTGGAGGCAGAATGTGGTGAATCTGAGTATGGTGGAGGGTGAAGTGTGGTTGTGGCATGCTGCTGCATAGAGTATGCCAGATGCTGAAGGCAGAGTGTGGCGGTTGCGTGCTCCAGTGAACTACGGTCAAGGCAGGGTGCGGGGGG